>CM069444.1:49643580-49841839 GCA_035610835.1 Ophiura sarsii
GTACACTGTGCATGTGCTATTTGCATTGAAACTTTTTTTAGCAGTTAAATATTTTTGATCTCAAACAAGTAGAATAAAATACTAACTATTCACATTGTACTTATAAGGTGTAATTTATGAGGAATGCATTTCTTTTTAATAATTGGGGCATATTCTATCATTGTATCAACAAAAATATAAAGTAAGGTCTGTATCTAGCAACTACTTACTTCTTCGTGATGGCTCGCCATATTACTCTGTAGCTCTCTGTCCCTCATGCATGCTTTCATCTCCTCATCATTCAGTCCTGTGTCTTTTGCCAAGATGTCCAAGTATGTTAAGGCTGGGCGGCCGACAGATATATATCCGTGTTTGGGTCTCCATAGCAATGCTCTTCTCATGCAATGCCCGGCAAATCTCATCCTTCGATCTGTGATGTTTTCTGATACCTTTTGTAAGTTTCCATACAGGTCTTTGTTCGGTTTTTAGCTGTATCGCTCGTGTTTGGTGAAATACCATGCATTTGGTTTTCTTGGCATTCATGTGGAGCCCAGTTTTGAGTGCTGGTTCCTCAACATATTTCAGCAGCTTCTGTGCCTGCTCCTTAGTGTCAGAAAGTAACGCTATGTCATCTGCAAAGTCAAGATCCATGACTTTCTTTGGCCCTGTTCTTCGACTTTGTCTAGGCTTGATGGTGCATCCTAGTTCCTCTTCTCTCCCACTGATAGCTATTCTTAAGCAATAATCAAGGATGGTTATGAATAGGTAGGGGCAAGGGTATCTCCTTGGAGTACTCCTGCTAGGATGTCGAAGAGTTCTGTGTCGCCATCAGGTGATATAACTATGGCTCTTGTGTTTCTGTAAGTTTCGTCAATTGCATCTGTTATAACATGTGGGATACCGTATGCTTTGAGTATCTTGATCATTTCCCCACGATGTATGGTGTCGAATGCCTTTTTGAAGTCAATGAATGTTATGACTGCAGAGAGATTATTGGAATGTATACCTTCGATGATTCTCCTGAGCCCAAGAATGTGTGAGGTAGTGCCTCTTCCCTCGCGGAAGCCATTCTGGTTAGTTCAAAGTAATTCATCTAGGTGAGGTCTTATTCTGTTGAGAATCATTCTGTTATATGTCTTGGCCACAATCTGGCCAACACTGCCCCACAATGCGTTATTGTCCCAGCTCGTAAATATAATATGTTAGAGATGAGGGTATATGATAATAGTTCATGGTTAATGTTATTAAAAATGAAGTGCTATCGCAGTGTATTTTAGGTAGTCAAACATTGGCAAAAATTGCATTTTCAAAAAATCCCAGCATTTCTTTTTAAAATCCTTCATATTCCAGTAAATTAAATGGCAACCCAGTCTTAAGACTTTATTTCAAGTAGACAAAGGTTTATTTACACAATATTTTTAAATCGTTATTCCACATGTATTTGACCATTTTTGAGGCAGGTATTTAAATACATTCTAAGTTTCATTTCATTTCAAAATTTGGCTAAAACTTGTTTTCGGCTATTGCCATGAAAACAAGAATGATTTATGGAAACTGTTATCCTTTTTGTGAGTTTGGACCCAATGCCTAACATATTTATACATGTATGTCATTATTAGGAAATCGCCAGTGGACACACATCATTGATTTTTATATGGAGTCACAGTTAAAGGTATTGTGTGATGTTACGGTCACCTGACCAAGGTAGAAATCTACCTCTCGAGTTAATAGAGTGAAACCCATATCAAGCCAACTTTAGTTATAAATATTCTTCATATGTTTATTTCCTAGTCTACAGCATAATTAAACATGGTCAGTAAATATTATATACATGGTATAAAGATATGTGGTTCAAATAACATAACATAAAATAAACTATATACTTAGCGCGACCATTGGCCTGTGATGCGGCGGCGGCAAAGGTGTGGCGAAGCAGTAATATCCAGCTTATCGTGATGTGTGAAATTGTTCCTTGTTGGTGGAGACAATGTGAGGGTTCATCAACTAGTCGTCTCGAACAGTCTCTCTATGGAGATGATGATTAATTCGCAAAAGTCACACCGCATCTCAAAATGCACTGTTCTCAAACACAACCAAATCCATGGATGGATGGGTTAGGCCGATATGGCCCATCACAAACCCAGAGTGTACATTGTACACAATTATAGATGGCTCCTATACAACATAAGGGTTGTTGCAGAGCAGATGACTTGATGGCTCCTACAACATAAGGGTTGTGGCAGAGCAGATGACTTATATAAATACACACAGCTTATTGAAGGGGTGCTAACAGCACCTCCTTTCACTTCCACATCTCAATCTAGACTGCCACATCATCTGATACATTTTCAATCTCTTACTTGTGCCAACTCACCAATAATCGTTACTGTTGCCAACCTCATCAATTTCTGGTCTTCCACGTATAGTGTCAGAAGTTCAAGTTCACAGATCCAAATGTCCCAACATCTCATCTCACAGGTGTCTCAATAAATCACAGGCCAAGGTATGAAGAACACAGGCTCAATGGTATTATGATTAAGTTTATTATACATAGATTAATTAGATTAGTGAGGGGTTAGGGGTTCATGATAGTGATCTTTTCCAAGGAACGCCCTCAATCCTTGAAAAAAAATTGAAAGCAGATTTTTTTGCAGATTTACATTTCTGATCATAAATTGTACATACATTCCAAGTTACAGGGCGATACGATTCTTATAATTACTTCAAAATCATGGTTTTAGAGTGAAAATAAAATGTCAGAGTCTGCGCCGACAACTTATTTTTACTCTAAATTCACTCTAAAACCATAATTTTGAGGTAATTAGGAACTGTATCACTCTGTAACTTGGAATATATTCATGATTTATGATCAGAAATGTAAATCTGCAATCAAATCTGCTTCCAATTTTTTCTTCTTCTAGGATTGAGAGTGTCCGTCCCCTGGAAAAGATCACATAATATACCTTTAAGAAAAGATCACATAATATACCTTTAAGAAATAACAAAATAAGATAGCCAACCACAAATATTTATGTTTGCAATTTTATTAACTAGTCGCATATTATACAAAGCTTTTCTTATCGAAACTTCACCATTTATAGCTGACATATGTTTACCTAACCATTACAAGATGGTACAAAATACTTGTAAATAACAAGAGTCTGGATGTATTCGTCATAGCTTAAAATAGAACAAACATAATTGGGATTTGTAATGACTTTTACCACACCTATTATATATCAGTTATTGGTTTCCATTGTTCACTTAAAGGTAGATGTTCTGATTTTGGCCCATTTTTAAATTGATGTTTTCCATTTGACATGAACGGTCATCCTCAAAATAAACACATTCCAAAGTTTGAGCTGCATAACTCCAATGGTTCTTATTTTGCAAGCACAAGGTTACAAGACATTTGCCCATTGAGTAGTACACAAACCGGCTGGTGGTTAACCAACTTTGGCAGTAGTTCACCACATTTTAGCCTATAATTTCTAAATGGAACATTTATGACCCTTAAGATTTTACAGACATAATGAGAAAAATATGGGGATTCTTCCGATATCAAAATATCTTGATGTGAAAAAAAAAAATCATAGCCAAAAAAAGGGATTGGAACAAACACCTTTAACCTTAGGAACTTATTGTAATAAATACAATAGGGATTGTAGCTACCAATATTGTATCTCTATTCATGTTCACTTAACCATATCGCTATCAATGTCAGTGAGTGCAAGTTCATATGGTTTACTTGTAGGCCTGTGTACCCAATATAAACTCATGGAATAGGGATGCATGATATGCATTCATACACTCTATGTAGTGTTGAACCAATCAGGAAGCAGGAATTACAAATACGCGGAGTGCATTGAAAGTGTCCACTGCACTCCGCGTGTGCGCCGTTCAAATCACGCAGTGCGCGTTTTGTTTTGATTCGTTGTTCAAGATTCGCGGGTTCGCCGATTTTCACTGCGGGTGTTAGCAAACTTGTTAAAGTGTTTTTAGTCATTTTACATAGATCAAAATTATGCTTAAATTGTGAATTTTTATTTGTATAGTGTCGTGTATGAATTAGGTCAATGCATGCGTATGTTTTGTTTCTCGAAAAATTAGAAAAATCAATGCACTTGCGCAAATGTTGATATGCTCACAATAGCACTCCCCCTTCGGGATCGTGCCATTATTCACACATCAACATCAGCGCGCGTGCATTGATTTGTCTAATTTCTCTCGAAACAACACATACGCATTTATTGACCTATAATTATTATAAGCTTAGTTAAATATTTGCCATTCAGTTTTTTATAACTGATCTTGTTCTGTAGATACTATTAGTTATCCCCTGTTTGTTCATGCAATACGGACAAATATCTATGGTTTGTTTCCAATATCACATGAGGCGATAGCCGAATGTGATATTGGAAACAAACCATAGATATTTTCCGTATTGCATGAGAACAAACAGGGGGTAACGAATTTATCATTCAGTAGACATGAATGCATTTTTATATAATTGTCACTTACCTCTCTGAATTTTGTTTAAAAAAAATACAAACTTTCAACAAAAACATTGCCAATTTTTTTTTTTAATTTAAAAAAAAATTAGTTAAAAATTGGTTAAAAAAAATTGGAAAAAAAATCAACAAAAAAATCTCAAAAAATGGATAAAAAAATTGAAGAAAAAAAATTGAAAAAAAAAATTGAAAAAAAAGTTTCAAACAAATTCTCAAAAAATATAAACAAAATATTTTTAAAAAAATCAAAAAAATTCAAAACGTACAAAATAATTCTTGTATCAAACCTTCCAAATTAATGGATCAATCCAGAACTAAATTTAACCAATCAAAACATGTGATAACAAACTGTCCAATACAGTAAATAAATATTTTTAATTAAAAAATTTCTTCCACATACAGTTAAGCCCACAATTATTCATACCCCTTGGAAAATATGAGTGTTTTTCGTTTTTCTCATATCTATACCAGCTGGAGTGGTGGAACTTCCGCTTTACACTAAAGACAATTTGTTTGCAAGTACAAATCAATATATTTGGGCTCAACATTTTTTGCAAAACAATAGAATTGAACAAGAATTATGTTTTTATGCCTGTCCAAAATTATTCATACCCCATACCAAGTCTAAGGATTGAGGCCACTTTTTGTGATAATACACATGTTTTTGAAATTCCAAACATTCTTTATATTGTGTGATAGGCTTTTATATTGTTATGTAATTATTCCATGATGTGTGCATACAATGTTATTGCATTACAAATGTGTCCTATTGAATGTACAGTGAGGGATATTATAGGACAACACTCTAGCTCTTTGACAGCATGGCGAAGAAGATCAAATAACTTTTTTATGCATATTGTGAATGCTCACAAAGAGGGGGAAGGCTACAGAGCTATTTCGAAACAATTCCAAGTGCAAGAATCCACCACACAAAGCATAATTAGGAAGAACAAGACGTTCAACTCACTAAAAAACATTGAAGGATGCAGTCGGAAGCCAGCGGTGTCCCCTTGTTTGGCAAGAAAAGTATTGCGAAAGGCCAACAACAATCCACAGATCACCATCAATACTCTCCTGAACAACCCTGGCAATTATTGGACCAAGATATCATGGCAGACACTCCAGCATATATGGCACATGAGATGTCTCCATGGAGGCCGACCAAGAAAGACTCTACTCCTTAAAAAGAGACACAGAGAAACTTGTCTTGCATCTTAAGCAACCCCAACACTGAAGACCAAAAACTTGGATATTTGTCCAGAAGTGCTCTTGCAAATGCTAGATGAATTTCTCATTGTCTCTTTTCAGGAGTAGATTCTTTCTTGGTCGGAGTCCATGGAGAACTCTTGTGTACTATGTCTGCTGAAATGTCTGCCTTAATATCTTGGTCCAAGACTCACCAAGGTTGTTCAGGAGAGCATTGACGGTGATATGTGGATTGTTGTTGGCCTTTCACCATACTTTTCTTGTCAAGCAAGGGGACACTGTTGGCTTCCGACCGTGTTCTTCATGTTTTTAACTGATTTGAAGTGATTTTAACTGTCTTGTTCTTCCTAATTATGCTTTTTATGGTGGAATTTGGCACTTGAAATTGCTTCGAAATAGCTTTGTAGCCTTCCCGCTCTTTGTGAGCATTCACAATGCACAAAAAAGGTCCTCACTGAGTTATTTGATCCCCTTTGCCATGCTGTCAAAGAGCTGGAGTGTTGTCCTATAATATCCCTCACTGTACATTGAATAGGACACATTTGTAATGCATCCACATTGTATGGAATAATTGCATAACAATATAAGAGCCTATCACACAATATAAAGAATGTTTGGAATGTCAAAAACATGTGTATTATCACAAAAAGTGGCCTCAATCCTGAGACTTGGTATGGGGTATGAATAATTTTGGACAGGCATAAAAACACAATTCTTGTTCAATTCTATTGTTATGCAAAAAATGTTGAGCCCAAATATATTGATTTGTACTTGCAATCTAATTGTCTTTAGTGTAAAGGAAAAGTTCCACCACTCCAGCTGGTATAGATATGAGAAAAACGCAAAAAACACATATTTGTCAAGGGGTATGAATAATTGTGGGCTTAACTGTACTTATTAATTTCACTTATGTGTGTATGATGTATATTACTTGTTAGTACTGTGTTATCAATGATAGATACGGGTCCATATCACTAGAGTAGTGATAAATTACTCTAGTAATACGGGAAAATATTCATTGGGGCATTAACCAATGGCAATGCAGCATTCATGGCTACTGAATGATAAATGTATATACAGACATGTGTAGCATATGAAAAATAACTTTCCACTTACTGTAGAGAACAGACCATCATTTGAATGCAAGAACGTTGTAAATGATATTTTCTGTTAAATTGTGTTATTAGTTATTAGGCACATTTTAAGCCATTTTACCAGTTATGAAATTGGAATTAATTATTTTTTAATCAAACGATTAAGCTTTTCAAAACAATATTTAGTTAACAAAATTGAGCACAAAGATGCTTTACCTGCAAAATGACCAAAATGTCACTTATGACATTCTTGTATTACCATGACGAGACAGTTTATATAGTGAAAATACTAAACTAACAATTTACTGCATCAAGTGTACCTTGATAGCCACCGCTTCCCCAATCTATATCATTGCATTATCATGGAAGAGTATGTATGACGATAATAAGTTTTCCATGGCATGGCTATTTAGAACTAAGACTTCCATGCAGGAGGACCTGTGCTCAATTCAAGGCCCTCATTTGACCCATTTCTTTCCCTTGTAGTTTTATTCCCATAACTACCGATTGGGCTTTAGAGTTACGAGTGTTAAACAAAGTGGTGTCACAGTGAATTTGATGGGAACTTATACACGTAATGACAGGTTTGAACAGTCTTGATACAAGAGATAAACCAAGCACTTGCACTTGCTAGGTTTTAAGGTGTATCCTTCATGTTATATATTATAATGTTATATTTCGTGCGATATTACATGAAGGAGTAACCGATTTTAAAGGGTTAAGATTTTAGATGGACTAATCTACAATTGATCGGTCACAAATAGGCAGGAATTGCAAAGCTTTTGAAAACATCTCCATTCATTCATAATATCAATTAGTACAAGCATCTTTATGATTTATCTGCTTGCACAAACACATGTAGTTACACACCTTGATTTAAAAAAGGAATGACATACCACGCAATTATGTAAGTAAACCCTTTAAGCTTGTTAAAGGTAGATGTTCCGATTGCTGGCCCTATTTTCAACTCGACGTTTTCTATTCTACATGTACATGATAGGTCATCCTTAAGATAGTCATATTCCAAAGTTTGAATTGCACAACTCCAATGGTTCTTATTTTAAAAGCACCGGGTGACATGAAATTTGCCCATTGGATAGTACACAAACTGGCGGGTGCCACCTTTGGCAGTAATTCACTTCATGTTGGCCTATAACGTCTAAATGGAACACATCTTGCGCCTAAGATTTGCAGAAATAATGAGAAAAATATGTGTTTTCTTCTGATGTCAGAATATTTTGGTGTGAAAAAAGGGATCGGAAAATACACCTTATAGTGTTATAAAAATAGTAAGAATATCATTAGGAAACACTAAATCTGGATTTGCAGTGCTGAGACTTGATCTCAATTTCAAGACCCTCAAAACAGCTTAATATACTTTTAAACTGTTCATCCAGTTGGACCCCTGTAGTTGATCCCACATGTCAAGAAGATATTGCTCTTTTATGAAACTGATTGCCCTTTTATGAAACTGATTGCCATTAACATTATTTACAAAACAAATTGTCAATGTTGTAACATCATGGCATGTGAAATGTGTAGAGTTGAACAATTTATTGTTTCATAATTTCCATAAGATTATCTGTATGAATATGTTTGAATAGGTCAAATTTAAACAGTATAATGGTATGGCTTAAGGGAAGTGTCAACCCTATTATTTTGATGATCAACTTTTGCTTCTAAGTTTGAGAATATTGAACATTGAAGTACATAAAAGTATACATTTATAGAAAGGAATTTTGATAAGGAATCCGATGGTGATATCAATGTGATACCAAATAAACTAAATTTTGAGAAATGAACCAAAAAGCGATTTTGTATATAGGAAGCAATTTTTTTTCTTTTTCCAAAATAAGGCTTAGTTTTGGAAATATTGCTAAAAACATCGAAAAAGTGTAAAAGTCGGGTTTTTTGGCATACATTTCGCTAGAAATGGCTGCATATCTCGAGTTTAAAATCCATAATCGAACAAATAAAAAATCGCCTCCTAGCGCTGAAAGTCCTCTACACAATGGTAGTAAAAGCTTACCTGATAGTTTGATATTTTTTTAGTTATGTTGTCTGAAAATTCGTAAAATTCCTTCAAATTTGAACTTCTAGAAAACATTGATTTAGTAAAAATATTGACATTTTCCACCATTTTAAGTTAAATGTTCACGGAATACACGGGCGTGTAACCTAAAAAGCGAGTATACTATTATGAACAATCAAAATAAACTATCAGATTCAATTTATATTGTCACAATGTGAAGAAATTGGAAGAAAACTGAAATTTAAATGATCGTAAGATTGGCCTTTGTTTACATTTTTAGACATTGTTTTGCACTATTTTTTGTTTGTTTTTCGCGTCTACGTCGCGGATATTAAGCGGCGCGTCTAGTATTACGCACGGGAAGTTTCAGCGCGCGACGCAATGATCGAACAGCTGTCGCAGCATTTGAAAAGCGCGGAACTCCGCTTAAATTCCCGCCAAATAACCATGCACCTTTTCCTGGCTCAAACTTACCAAAACAACAATTTAAAATCACCCAAAAGAACGGGAAATAATCGCTTCCGATTAGTAACTTATGATGGTAATGATAGAATACATATAAAAGTATAAAATAATAGAGAAATATGAAATTCAATTTTTGAAACAAGTGCCGGGTTGACACTGCCCTTAAACTGCTTTAACCCTAACCCGACCACCCTATTATTGAACAACAAAAATGGGAGAGGGGACAAGATGAACCAATTAATACGCCACTCCCTGACCTGGAATTCATCTGGGAACCCTCTGCACATCAACCCGCCGACCCACATATGCAAGCCACGACTATCAGCTTCACGTTCGCGCAGTATACCACGCTCACTATTATATAGGCTCGGTTGATTGCGTCATCAAAAACCGTCCATGCATGCAAGATTGCCATGGTATTTTGTGGTATTTGGTAGGGTTGGGGTAAGGAAGAAAAAAGGGGGAAAGTGGTCATTACCCTACCAAATACCACAAAATACCACGGCAGAAACTAGTCTTGATTGGACACATATGTGTTTAGTTCATTTTTGTATACCTTGTGTATCTTTAACTAAGAGAACAGTATAAATTATAAATCATTTGCATGATTTAAATAATGGTTTCTGTCAAGCTCTTGATGAGATATATATACAAATAAGGACTTATACAAGGTAACTTAATGACTGCTTAATGATAGATATATTATGTGATGCAGCACATCAAAAGGGGACTTTGTGGCTGTGTGTTTTTCAAGATATAGATAAAAATGAACAGAAATAAATAGAGAAAATGATAAGAATTAAGGAGTCATTTTCACTCGTAAAATCTGAATGCCTTGATCAATTTGGATATATTTGGTGTCAGTTTAAAGCTTGGAAGCACACAAAATCAACTCAAAATTGCCTGAAATCGCACATATTCAACTCAAAAATTGACTTCACCTGTGAAGTCCCCCTTTTGATGTGTTGCATCACATATGAGACATGTCATCACATAATGAGAGTTAAATAGGAACATTTTATTTTCAAGTTTGTCCAGATTTAAAATGCTCATGGAACAAGCTTTAAGATGATGTGCAACATGTCATAATTACTCAATGTTTTCCCCTTCAAAAATCATATTGATGTTGCAAAATCCCTTTGATTTCTATTGATTTTTGGCATGCAGATAAATATACATTAACTTAAATAAATCTTCATATCTGTAAAGCGAAATAGTCTTCAAATATCATGTTCGATGTCAAATATATTTTCCAAGTCTAATCTATCCAAAGTAAGTGTATGTGATTATATAATGATTTCGTAACTACTTGTAGAACACATATGGTGTCCATGCTTTTTGGACACCATGTACTTCATATTAATAGGAGAATTAAAGACTAAAAAGACAATCAGCCTTTTTATATGAAAGTTTAATTTAAAATTCATGCTGTGTGTGCTGCTGTAAATACATGGCATATTCTACATTAAAATCGGTCTGTTTGTTACATTAATTCCATGTGGCTGGTGTTATGTAGATTACACATTAATTATTATCTTGTTTCATCAATCAACACATACTAATGGCCATGTCACATACATATCCATTCTACATAACACTTTTAAAATCATATAAACCCTAACACTCAACACCCCTTTTTTTCATGCAACCGATCGATATAGCCTCGGTCGATAATTTTGTCGAAAACCTTTCACGTTAAAATATTAACATACACATTTTACCAAAATCAAAATGTTTTAAATAATGTATCGTTGGTAATGTGACCATTAAAATCGGTCTGTTTGTTACATTAATTCCATGTGGTTGGTGTAGGTTACACATTGATTATTATCTTATTTCATCAATCAACACATACTATTGGCTATGTCCCATACAGATCCATTCTACATAACACTTTTAAAATCATATAAACCCTAACACTCAACACCCCCTTTTTTCACGCAACCGATCGGTATAGTTGTCGAAAACCTTTCACGCAGGCGCCGGGAAATGGGCTGGGTCGTGATATTTGGTAGGGTCAGGGTTAATCAATCTCATTAAAATATTAACATACACATTTTACCCAAATCAAAATGTTTTAAATAATGTATCGTTGGTAATGTGACGTGAAAAAACCTGTTGTACGACCCCGACTGACCCATTTTTTAGAAATTAGTGAAACTAATTTTCACATGCAAATGAATACTCCCCCTCCCATGCCTGTCAAAATATGGAAAAATGTTTACAGATATTTATTTTTTTCAGGGGAAAATAAGTGGTGGGGGGGGGGGGGGGGAGCCGACCTGAAAGGTCTGTTTGCCTGTACAACAGGGTATGTTTTGTTCATCACCTAATATAACCCTAATTGATTTTGGCCACGTAACTGATGGATCGGCTGTGAATAGTTAATGCCATGCGAGAGCAGATTATTTTCTGACATTTTGATTTTTAATTTACATTTTGTATGTGGCCTATCATTTAGCTGAGACATACACATGTATTTAGAATTTTGTTTCGTCAAGCATTACATAATGTCTTCCATTAACAGAACCTTTGCGAATATAACAGTCGCACCAAGAACTCATGATAGTGTATAAGAGTGGATTAAGCACAGAATTAATTGGTAATACAAGACATATTATCCATGCAAAGACAATAGGGGAAATTTCTGTCACTTCACTCTGTATCATAATCCCAAGCACAATTATTGGCAACCAGCACATCAAATCAGTTATTGTTATAAGTGCCATCTTAATTCCAGATCTAAATGTGGACACATTTGCACATCTGCACAGTTGAATAAACAAACATATGTAACACATGGAAACAGTTATGCAGCATATTAGGTTGATGCCAAGAAAAAGTATGATGGAATAAATTGATCCCAATCTGCTGCCTAGAATTTCATAAGTTTCAATAAGTAACAAATCATCATCTCTATCGATATTATCGTATGTGATTGTAATATTTTCCGTTCCGATTTTGGTAATAAATCTTCTGGCTAGTGGTAAACCGATGCATACTTCACTAAATTGATAAAGCTGTGCATCTGTTTGCAATCCAATTGTCAACGAACTTACAACAAGTGCAATTGTCCACATCAGTGCTGTTACAATTACTTTTGAATTGGTTCTCAAAAATAGTTTCCTACTTATTCCAGGTTTTCTGAATGCCCAAAATCGGTCAATGCCTATTAAAGTGATGAAAAATAAGGATGCTTCACTGGAAAGAACCGATAGAAATCCAGCCAATTGGCACAGTTCATGAGTTTTCCAATTGTCTGCTTGAATTGGAAAGTATTGCCCATAATACTGATCGGCTGATCCAATTATTAGCATATATGCTCCCATAAGGAAATCAGCAGCAGCAAGGTTTACTATAAAAAGCACTTGCTTCTTTGGGTCTTTTTGATCTTTTCCCCTTTTCAGTGTCAAGCAGCCACGTATTAAAACGTACATGTTTGCAATTAGAGCAAGTACACTTATAATCCACACTGAATACTTGAGCAATGTATTTGGTAAAAGCTGTTCACATGTCATATATTCTGATTTGGGTGTTAGTGATATACACTTAGGACCTGTGTTTGAATCTATGGGGCAACATATTCCTGGAGTGTCTACAACTATGGTTGTGGTATTCTCTAACCAGGAAAACGAGTCGGGTGTTATTCTGTTAAGTGCATTGCCGTGAAGGTCAATGTACTTCATTTCCGTTACATTACTAAATGCAGTAGGATGAATTGCTGTTATTTGATTGTTAGAGATATCTAAAATGATAAGATTATGCAAGCCAGAGAAGGAATATGGTCCAATTTTGGATATCATGTTCCACCTTAAAATAAGAACTTGCAGCTTAACGCAGCAGTTCTTCAAACTCATTAGAGATGATGTTGTGAGTGTGTTATTATGCAGCCCCAATTCTGATAAGCTTATCAGTCCATAAAATAAATCTGCATGTAAGCTGGATAAGTGGTTAGCAGATAAAACTAGTACTGTTAATTCAGCAAGGCCGCTGAATATACCAGGTTGTAATGTTGTGAGGCTATTATTGGCCAGCCACAATATCGATAAGTTTCCCAACCCTTGAAATACATCAATGTGGAAATTTGACAAGTTGTTATCATTCAGATACAAAAGGATTAAATTACCAAGATCTCTGAATGAGCCTGGTTCCAGGGTTGATAGTGTGTTATTGTCCAGCCACAATTCTGATAAGCTTATCAGTCCATAAAATAAATCTGCATGTAAGCTGGATAAGTGGTTACCAGATAAAGCTAGTTGTGTTAATTCAGCAAGGCCTCTGAATATACCAGGTTGTAATGTTGATAGTCTGTTATTATGCAACCCCAATGACGATAGGTTGACCAACCCTTGAAATACATCAATGTGGAGATTTGACAAGTCGTTATCATGCAGATACAAATTCATTAAATTACCAAGATCTCTGAATGAGCCTGGTTCCACGTTTGATAGTGTGTTATTATACACCCCCAATTTCAATAGGTTGACCAACCCTTGAAATAAATCTACATGGAGATCTGATAAGTTGTTACCAGACAAGAAAAGCATCTTTAACTGTGCAAGGTCCCTGAATACACCAGGTTGTAGGGTTGTCAGCTTGTTATTATGCAGCTGCAATGTAGTTAAGCTGATCAACCCTTGAAATAAATCTATATGTATATTTGATAAGTTGTTATCATTCAGGTACAGCCTTGATAAATTAGCAAGATTCCCGAAAATGCCAGGTGGTAGCGTTGTGAGCACATTATCGTTAAGCCCCACTTCAAATAGGTTACCCAATCCTTGAAATAAATCAATACTGAGATTTGATAATTGATTACTCCATAAAGACATATATCTTAATTCAGCAAGATTCCTGAATATACCTGGCTCCAGTGTTGTAAGTTGGTTATTAGGCAGCTTGAGTACATTGAGGTTAAATAAATCATGAAATAGATCAACATCGAGGTTGGATAATTGGTTACCATTTAGACTAAGCTGTGTTAATTGCGTCAGGTCTCTGAATATACCTGGGTCCAAAGCTGTAAGGCTGTTATTTTGCATCCACAATTCTGACAGACTTTCCAACCCTTGAAATATATCTACATGCAGATGAACTAGCTGATTATCGTACAAGGTCAGGTTTTGTAAATAGATAAGGTCCCTGAATGATCCTGGATCCAAGTTGGTTAGTGCGTTATCATGCAACCATAGTCTTGCTAGGCTTACCAACCCGTGAAATATATCAACATGGAGGTTGGATAATTGGTTACCATTTAGAAGTAGCTGTGTTAATTGAGTCAGGTCTCTGAATATATCTGGTTCCAAAGCTTTTAGGCTGTTATTTTGCATCCACAATTCTGACAGACTTGCCAACCCTTGAAATATATCTACATGCAGATAGGCTAGCTGGTTATCGTACAAGGTCAGGAGTTTTAAATGGAAAAGGTCCCTGAATAAACCAGGCACCAAGGTGGTTAGTGTGTTATCGTGCAACCAGAGTCGTACTAGGCTTTTCAACCCTTGAAATATATCAACATGGAGATTGGTTAACTTGTTGTCATTCAGGTACAGTGCTGTTAAATAGCCAAGATCCCTAAATATCTTTGAATTGGATGTGTTAAATGTTGACATTTGATTTCCCAATAGCGATAAATGTGTCATATTTTTTAGATTTCTAAAGGTATCTGTGTCAATATCTTCAATACTATTGTAGGAGAGATCAAGGTAAAGCAGATCACTCATATCATGAAATATCGTTGGGACTAGTATAGCAAGTGTGTTACCTGATAACGACAAAACATGAAGACTATTCAAATTTACAGATATATTACGTCCTATTGTCATGATTTGGTTTTCTTTCAAATACAATACTTGTATACCATGTAAACCCTCAAACATATTAGCGGTTAAACCAATCAGCTTATTTCCATTCAAGAACAACTGCTTCAGAGTATCTAGACCTGAAAATGCACAAGAGTTTATATGTATCAAGTTATTGAAGGAGAGATCCAGTACTTGCAATCGAGATAATCCTTCAAAAGTGTCTTGGTGCAGAATGGAGATCAAGTTGAGGTCCAACAGTAAAATGTCGAGGTTGTTGAGATTCCTGAAGCCATCTGGACTAATGTGAACAAGCTGTCTCCTACTTCCATTTAGTGCTGATGTGTTGACTTGTAAATCGTATGATTGTGGAAATATGAGAAGTGTTTCTTCCGTGTCTTTGGTGTCAAAGCATTCTGTGGTAAATTGATTCAAATGCAGGCTACAGGTACATTCAATAGGACAAAGCGGGTATTCAGCTACAGTTATGTCTGCGTAGGATAAGTCTAACAGCGGAAGTTGAATCTCAGGGAGATATTCACCGGGAATGGCGGGAAACGTTAGTGTTAAGGATGGATGGTCGTGAGCCAACTGTTGATATTGTTCAATGAAAGAGTCAACATTGAACACTTGCGTAAAATTAGTGTCAGAGTATTGGCACATCTCCAGATTGACATCATCTCTACCAGTTTGTTGTGTGATACATTTCGTCGGATCAGATTTCGTCACAGGTTGACTAGAATCCCCAATAGGTAGTAGTTGTACCGTTGCTGATAACTTGGTGTATACTTCCAGGCTGCTGCTTGTTAATGTTATACTGCAAGGTCCCCTTAATTCAATTATATCATTGAAACATGTAGCTTCGGTGTCATTCGACTGCATAAAGAAATAGTTATCGGTTGACCAATTACTTTGCGTCATCTTAACATTTATGCCAATCTGTACTCCAGGTGGGGAAGAAACAAAGACATGACATGGATTGTTTTCGAAAGTCTTGAGAGTAATACCAGTTGTCGTGTTTCTGGATAGAGTTATATGTTGGTTGTCACAGTCCACAACATTGTCCATGTTTTCACTATTACTTCCGTTATTCATGAGTTCTACCGTTTGGTCTAGATTTGCTTCACTGTAGTCTGCCGTTGTACCATGATCAGTTACATTCGCCAGTTCACTAGCATCGTAAGCCTGCCGATAGTCTCTCTTACTTCCTACTTCATGCTTACCCACATCGGGTGTAGATTTAACTTGCCGAACACCATCATCAAACTTGACTTCTAGACCTTTTGCACTCACATTATTTGTAGAGTCCACATAGTGAATACCACAGAAGTAGATAGGTACACAAATTAATGTCAACATCCACAAGCAAGATAAAGCAGTCCCCTTCATCTTGTAAATCTCCACCAGGATAACTTTCCAACACTGGTTTGTAACAGATATGAAAGTGATTCATTCAAGATCGAATACAGACAGTTTTATATCCTTTATCCGTTGGGATATTTTTTGTATGAGTCATAAGTGAAATTACAAAGCACAAAGTGTAATAGGGACTTTTTGGTATTGGTAAATCCCACCAACGTTCTATTTGTGTATATGTGTTCACTTATCCGGAACTTACCGTGGTAATGCTATATACTCTCTTCATTGTATGAAAGGATAGGATCGTGACCTTTACAATGGCAGTTCAGCACAATACTTATTAGGCTGGAAGAAAAATAAGTTGACTTTGCCTTTGCGATCGATCTAAAAATCTAAATAGTCTAGTGTCGCCTTTTTCCCTTTCCTTTTTTAGTATCATATTTGCAAAAGGTGTTCTGTTTATGTTTAACTGTGACATAAACACATAAAATCATCAAGTACTTACTTATTTGTTATATATTTAGGGTAAAGAACGATACATTTTTTTATTTTTTTTAATCTGTGTTCTTGTGTAGTATATATTCCATTCAACAACAAAATCACCCAACCCAGGTGTCTGCACTACAGGCAGCAGGCAAGTCACCTGTGTTTTGCCTTACAAAAAGTCATGGTTGATCAAACCGCAAAAGACAGGCTATATCGGGCAAGTATAATCAAATTGAATATTAATAGATTGTAAAATTCCCATGCAATGACAGACATACCGATTAAAGGGGATTTTATTTTCATTTACCAAGCAGTTTTGCAAGCTAATAATAAATGTGGGATTTTTCTGTATTATACAATTTGGATTCCTAAATAATGTGTATGACTAGACATAAAAAATATTAGGTTTTGGTGTTTTTTTACAATTTCACTAATATTACTGCTGATTTTAGGTTTCATAGTGTTTTTCCTATATTCAAATGATTACATATTTCATACAGATAGAGTGTTTACAACCATTTGATTAAATCCGTGAAATAGTTGGGAATATATCCACTTTTGAATAGGAAGCCATACACAATTTCTGTAATATTCTGAAAAAAACAAGTGAAATGATGTAAGAAAAAAGTGTGACAGGTTTATTTTAATCCTTTCATTCCTGACAAGTATATGAATTGTTCCCTAAACTGTACAGTACCTACGTCACATAAATGTTTGTTTCATGTAGGTTGCATGCATTTTTGTTGTTGAAACATTCACCGCTGTTGTCTATTTTAATCTGGGAAAAGAATTGTTGTTTTTTGTTTGTGTCTAAATGTCCATCTATTGGTTTTTGAGCCACCAAAAGGAAACAAACATTTTCTTTTGCCTGAAACTGTAAATAATTGTTGTTTCCAGGGTTGTAGCTACGGGACTATAATAAAGGGTTCAACAAAAGAAAGTATACCACTTTGTTTATGTCATTTTGAGTAACATTCAATTTTTGTTGTTGACCAAACAGGCTAAATAGGCATTTAGATGAATCTTTTAGGCATAATTTGATACCAAATTTGGCCCCTAACAACAAAGATAAACCATGACTAGCACCATTTCAAGAAAATTTTCCTATTTTCAAAAATCTCATTTCAATTACACAGCACGAGAAAAAAGGACCAATTGTTAACACACACAATGTCGTACAACCCAACGCATTTGCACTGTGCGATCGATAGCCCCGTCACTCCTGGCTATACACACACACACACACAGAGAGACCCTAATTGGTCCTTTCTTCTCGTGCTGTGTATTGGAAATGAGACTTGAAAATAGGAAATCTTTCTTTAAATGGTGCTAATCATGGTTTATCTTTGTTGTTAGGGGGCAAATTTGGTATCAAATTATGCCTAAAAGATTCATCTAAATGCCTTGGTCAAAAAGAAATGAATGTTATTCAAAATGACATAAACAAAGTGGTATACTTTCTTTTGTTGAACCCTTTAGTTCAATCAGTTTCAAATTGGTGAGAAATATTCAGTTTTATCTATTCGTGCGCAAAAGTAATCCAACCGTATAAACGCAATTTTGGCATATGCAAGCGTCAAGCATACAATGACCTTGCGACATTGCGGGCCTTGTGAACGTTTTGCGCACGACGCTCTTCCGAATTCATTCGCTGCTGTAAACAGATTTCGTCAATTTGGAACTGACTGAACTATAGTAATTTGCACCTGGTTCTCACAGTCAATGAATGCCCTCCCGCCCGGCACTAATTCACCACAAAATGTTAGTAAATAAGCTTTAAAAATATGATTTTATATTAACCAGGTGGAGGAAGGTACTTGGAGGTAAAACTGAGTATTTTATGGCATTTTCCCCATTTTGTTTGTATAATACATCACTAAATTCAGTAAGCTTACGTCGTACGTAATAACCCTGGTTGGGAAACTGGAGCCCTGCACTAAAATCCCAGTTTTTATCATACATTTTTGTTATTGAGGGTGCAGCCTCCACCACATCTCTTCATGCCCCTTTAATTATGATACATTTGACCTTGTGACTGTAGAATAAATCCATCAGTATGTAAACATAATGCACTATTACCTGCTAACAGATCAGGACTGCTTTTATGAGGGCGCTATGGTACAGGTCCAACAAGCATCCCTATCTAGCAAACACGGCATAGCCTGGAAGATTGTGAATGATATCATTGGCAAGAAAGAGAGTAAGAATATAATGTTTGCTGGTTCATCTAATAAAGAAAAAGAGCATGGCTAAAACCCTTCTTAACTCTACTTGGGTAACCTTCATCCATCCCCGCCAAAGACTTCACCATAACCCAAGTTGCCAATATCAACATTTGAGTTTAAACTAGACGAACTTGAGGAAACTCTTGCACAATCAAAAACCAGGTGGTTTTGGAAGTCAGATTCAAACCATATTTGCTGCATCTGTGCAACCGCCTACTACTTCATCATGAGAAGCCTACACAGTGATCAAAGGGTGGAATAATACCCATCCCAAAGAAAGAAGACCTAACAAAACCATCAAACTACAGAAGCATCACCCTTTCCAGCATCGGAGCTATAATAATACGCTCTTCACCGAATGGTTTTGAACAGAATCAGACCCTCCATTGACCCTTTTCTGCGTTGGAACCAGAATGGTTTTGGCTGCAGAGATCAACCATCTCTCAGATTCTGGCCCTGAGACGGATCATTGAAGGCATGAAAGCTAAGAATCTTCCTTTGGCCGTTGTGTTTTTTTACTACTCAAAAGCATTCGACTCTATACACCGAGACCAGATGTTTGAAATCCTACAAGCATATGGAATTCCAGGAATCATCATTGATGCAATCAAAGCGACATAACAACTCTACTGCTTTGGTGATTACTCCAGATGGTGACACTATCATTCCAGATTATGGCAGGCATACTGCAATTCATAATAGTGCTTAACTATGTCAAGCCACATGCTTTGAAGGACATCCAACACTCTACTGGCATCATCATTGAGGAAAGAAAATGCAGGAGATATCCCGAAATAAGCCTACATTACTTGGATTTTGCTGATGATATATAGCACTTCTGGCATCATTCATTGCTTCAGCTGAAGAACTTTTTCAGAGTGTAGAGGATGCCTCCAGTTGTGTAGGGCTCCATCTAAATGTCGGAAAGACCAAGACCCTCCTTGTGAATTTACCTACTTTATCCAATGTCCAAACACTGAATGGCCATGATCTTGATAACATTAAGGATTTCAAGTATCTAGGATCGTCCCTACCAGATTCATTACATGTCTTCAAGTGCCGGAAAGCTCAGACATGAGTTGAATGCAACAAACTTGACAAAATCTGGAAGTCAAAACTTGATAGAAACATCAAAATCAAGTTTTTCAGGGCATGTGTAGAAAGTATCCTACTATATGGCTCAGAAACGGTATTTCAAAGGTTTGAGGATAGAATTGATGGATGCTACACACAGCTACTTCGAATAGTACTTAACATCAGCTGGCGAGACCACCAAATAAACAGAGTGGTGTATGGTGACATCCCTCCTCTGTCAGTCACTTTGAGAAAGAGGCGTCTACAGTTTGCAAGGCACTGCGTACGCACTTAGAACCAGCCTATCTCCCACTTGATGTTTTGGACTCCTAAATATGGCCATTCTAGCCATGGCAGGAAAAACACCACATCCTGACAGCATTACAAAGGACATGGGTCTTGATCTAAGTGATATTCCACAGCTCATGATGAATAAAGCTTCATGGTACCAACATGTGTCAGATGCTTCCACTATTCCGTCCATGAACGACCGATGATGATGTTGACGGTAAATAGGCTGCTTTGGCAAATTCAAGATGGCAGCCTCCTTGAATAATAAACACGAAACATGCCTATTTGGGATGAGTTTCTTTTGCTGTTTGAAGGCATGACACATAGTTTAAGTTCACTTTCGGAACATAAAGCAATGTGTCAAGTATGTCTGAAGTTAAAATAACCACAAATTCCTCTTTTTCTTAAAGTAATTTGTAGTCCGAGACTTAGTGTGATGTGAGTAACTTAACTGTTTAAGTAAGCTTTTTGGGGGTGGGCGGTTAATAGTTTACATTTTTTAAAGTCACCTGAGAAAAAGGTTAAGGGCATGGGTGCTTTTAAAATAGGGATAATACAGTACTTGAATATACTCCAAATTTCATATTTATTCCCCAAAATTATGGTAAAGTGGCTAAAACTGGTCTTCGGCTGTTGCCATGGATACAAGAATGATTGATGGATACTTATATCCTTTTTGTGAGTTTGTACCTTATGCCTATCTATGTCATTATGATCGACAGTGGACACATATCAGCATTGATTTTTGTATGGAGTCATATTTAAGAAATAACAAAATAAGATAGCCAGCCAACCACAAATCTTTACCTTTGCAATTTTATTGACTAGTCGCATATTTACAAAACTTTTCTTATTGAAACTTCACCAACTTAATAGTTGACATCAAAGGTTGAGCGCCAGAAGGCCGTAACTTAAAAAATGCTATTCTGAGATAATCAACTTTCAAATATTCGGGACTGATTACAATACACTGTAGCACCCAAATTATAACTCAAGTTTTAGTCAAATTAAGATTGTTTATGAGTTATCTCTTTATGGCTATGAAAATCTAGGTTATATGGATTATTTTGGTACCAAAATCTCATTTTGCCCAAAAGTTGTTACGGCCTTCTGGCGCCCAACCCTCCGACATACGTTTATTGGTACCAAACTTCTATTAAAATGAGTATAAATACTTATTAAGAAAATAATTTCAAATTGCAACAAGTTTATAAATATTTGTAAATAACAAGATTCTAGATGTATTCATAGCATAAAATAGAACAAACATAATTGGGGATGTTTAATTACTTTCACCACACCTATGTGTCAGTTATATTTGGTGTCTATTGGTCACTTCACCGTAGGAAGTTATTGTAATAAATACAAGTAGGGATTGTAACTACCAATATTGTATATCTCTATTCATGTTCATTAACCATATCGCTATCACTGTCAGTGGGATCATGGTCATGTGGTTTACCGTATTGGTCCGAGTATAGTCCCATGCTCGATTATAATCCCACCCCAAACTTTTAAGAAAACTCAGGAATTCAAAAAGGTTTTTATTTTTACAAAATTTCCTGGGGTATTTACTGGGGGTTACCGGTTATTACTTTAACAAGATATGTGTTAAAAAGCTATGACTTTTTCAACACATCTTTTTAAAGTACTGGTAATAACCGGTAAACCCCAGGAAATTTGAGTTTAAAAAAATTCAAAAATTCACATCCGATCATAATCCCACCCCCGACTCCGTTTTTTTTTCAAGTTAAAAACCAGTGGGACTATTATACTTGGACCAGTACAGTACTTGTAGGCCTGTGTACCCATGTAAACTCATGGAATAGTTATGCATAGGTGAACCTGTACCTTCAACTTTTGCCATTGACAACAAAGCAATACAATTAACAATTAGTTACTATGCTCTACTCAACCATACAGAAGTTCGTTCCTAGTGACTGTGAGTTGCATTTTAGATCGACTAATCTACAATTGATAGGTCACAAATAGGCAGGAATTGTGACGCTTTTGAAAATCATCTCTAGTCATTTATAATCCCAATTAGTACAAGCATCTTTATCTATTTGCAAAAACGCATATGTAGTTACACACTCTGATTTAAAATTAGAATGACATCCCACGCAATGAGGTTGCCTCCATTGTACAGGGTGTCGCAAAAAGTAAGAAAACACATGTTAAAGGTAGGTGTTCCGATTTTATTGCTGGCCCGATTTTCAACTTGACGTTTTCTATTCTACATGTACATGATGGGTTATCCCTTAAAATAGTCATATTCCAAAGTTTGAATAACATAACTCCAATGGTTCTTATTTTAAAAGAACAAGGTGACATGAAATTTGCCCATTGGGTGGGTAGTACACAAACTGGCCGGGTGGTTAACCACCTTTGGCAGTAATTCACTGCATTTTGGCCTATAACGTAGCGTGAAAACCGTTACTCATATGGAGCTAAAATTTGAGAATTGAGCTTGTTGAGCCAAAAGCACCATATAAACTAAATATGAGCGAATTTGAAGAGGGTATGGTCCGCCTAAGATTTACAGAAATAATGAGAAAAGTATACGTTTTCTTCTGCAATATCAAAATATTTTGATGTGAAAAAAAGCTAAAGTGATCGGAACATCCACCTTTAAGTGTTATACAAATAGTAAGAATATCATTAAGAAACACTAGATCTGGATTTGCGGTGCTGAGACTTAATCTCAATTTCAAGACCCTCAAAACAGTTTAATTAATACTTTTAAACTGTTCAGTTGGACCCTGTAGTTAATCCCACATGTCAAGCAGTTATTGCTCTTTTATGAAACTGATTGCCATTGACATGATTTACAAAACAAATTGTCTATGTTGTAAAATCATGGCATGTGGAATGTGTAGACTTGAACAATTTATTGTTTTATAATTTTCATAAGATTAATACAGTACCATATTATAAGCAATATCTGTATGAATATATTTGAATAGGTCAAATTGGAACAGTATAATGGTATGGCTTAAACTGCTTTAACCCTAACCCGACCACCCTATTATTTAACCAAAACGGGGAGAGGGGACAAGATGAACCAATAAATCGCCACCCTGGAATTGATCTGGGGACCCTCTGCACATCAACCCACCAGCCTGCATAGGCACGCCACGACTATCAGATTCAGGTTCCCGCAGTATACCACGCTACTATATAGGCTCGGTTGATTACGTCATCGAAAACCGTCCGGGCATGCAAGGTTGCCATAGTATTTTGTGGTATTTGGTAGGGTTGGGGTTAAGGAAGAAAAAAAGGGGAAAGGGGTCATTATCCTACCAAATACCACAAAATACCAAGGCAGAGATTAGTCTCAATTGGACACATATGATTTTAGTTTATTTTTGTATACCTTATTAAGAGAATAGTATGCATGATTTAAATAACAGTTTTTGCCAAGCTGTTAATGAGATTTACAAATAAGTACTTATAAGGTAACTTATTGACTTCTAATGATATATATAATATGTGATGCATGCACATCATACGGGGGACTTTGCGGTTGTGTGCTTTTCAAAATATAGATTAAAATCGGACTGGGAAAAAATAAAGAAAATAATAAGAATTTATGATACATTTGGTGTCATTTTAAAGCTTAGAAAATGCCCTGAAAGCAAGCATAATCAGCTCAAAATTGACTTCACTTGTAAAGTCCCCCTTTTTGATGTGTTGCATCACATATAAGACCTGTCATCACATAATGAGAGTTTAGTAGGAACAATTTATTTTCAGGTTTATCCAGATTTAAAATGCTCAAGGATCAAGCTTTAAAATGATATGCAACATGTCATAATTGCTTAATGTTTTAAATCAAGTTGCAAAATTCTTTTGATTTCTTTTGATTTTTGGCATGTTGATTGAACCATATATCTCCTTATACATGTACACACTTGCAACTTAATGTTCATTATTTGGTAACAGGTCTCATATATGGTTATGCAGATAAATGTACATTAACTTAAATAAATCTTCATATCTGTAAAGCGAAATAGTCTTCAGATGTCATCATATGTTCGATATCAAATAAATTTTCCAAGTCTAATCTTATACAAAGTAAGTTTATGTGATTCTATAATGATTTCCTAACTACTTATAGAACACAAAGGGTGTCCATGCTTTTTGGACACCATGTACTTCATAACTAAAGACTGAAAAGACCATCAGCTTTTTTATATGAAAGTTTAACTTGAAATTCATGATGTTTGTTTATCAATTCCATGTGGTGGTGTAGGTTACACATTGATTATTATCTTGTTTCATCAATCAACACATACTATTGGCTATATCACATACAGATCTATTATACATAATAGTTTTAAAATCATATTAACCCTAACACTCAACACACCCTTTTTCACGCAACCGAGTATAAGGGTTAAGGGTTAATCAATCTCATTTAAAGGTAGATGACCCGATCACATTTTCGTAACACAGAATTATTTCAAACATACGGAGATTTTCATATCATATGATAGCTCGTATTTTTCTCATCATCATACTGAAATTTGACGGCCTAAATCGGTATAATTACGGAGAAATCGATGAAATAACGTCGAATTACCGCGAATGGTGGTAACCACCGATATAGTTTGTGTACTACTCAATGGGTACAGTTCACAGCATCTTGTGCGTCTAAAATAAGAACCATTAGAGCTATGCAACTCAAACTTTGGAACACGACTTTTTTAAGGATGACCTTTCATGTAGAATAGAAAACTTCAAGTTGAAAATCGGAATGTGATCGGGTCATCTACCTTTAAGTATTAACATACACATTTTTTTACCAAAATAAAAATGTTTCAAATACATGTATCTTGGTAATGCGACAGGAAAACGACTCTGTTGTACAAGTCCGACCGACCCATTTTTTAAAGAAATTGATCAAACAAATTTTCACATGCAAATGAATACCGGACCCCCCCCCCCCCCCCCCCCCCACAAAAAAAGATTTGTTTAATTTTCAAAGGAAAATGAAGGGGGAAAAGCTGACCTGAGAGGTCCGTTTGCCCGTACAACAGGGTTTGTTTTGTTCATTGCCTTACCCTAATTTATTTTTGCCACATAACTGATGGATCGGCTGTGAATAGTCATTAGAGAGCAGTTTATTTTCTGACAGTTTGATTTCACACATGACATTAATGCTTGCATGTGCACTCTCATTTTAGATGAGACCTAACTGTACACATGTATTTAGAATCTTGTTTCATCATCAAGCATTATAAAATTTCTTCCATTAACAGTACCTTTGCGAATAAAACAGTCGCACCAACTACTATTAATTGGTAATACAAAACATATTATCAATGCAAAGACAATGGGAGATATTTCTGTCTCCTCGGTCTGTATCATAATCCCAAGCACTATTATTGGCAACCAGCACATCATATCAATTATTGTTATTAGCGCCATCTTAATTCCAGATCTAAATGTGGACACATTAGCTCTGAACAGTTGAATAACTGTACACATGTATTTAGAATCTTGTTTCGTCATCAAGCATTATAAAATTTCTTCCATTAACAGTACCTTTGCGAGTAAAACAGTCACACCAGCAACTACCCATGATAGTGTATAAGAGTGGATTAAGCACAGAATTAATTGGTAATACAAAACATATTATCCATGCAAAGACAATAGGGGATATTTCTGTCTCCTCGGTCTGTATCATAATCCCAAGCACTATTATTGGCAACCAGCACATCATATCAGTTATTGTTATTAGCGCCATCTTAATTCCAGATCTAAATGTGGACACATTAGCTCTGAACAGTTGAATAAACAAACATATGTAACACGTTGAAACAGTTATGCAGCATATTAGGTTGACGCCAAGAAAAAGTATGATGGAATAAATTGATCCCAATTTGCTGCCTAGAATTACATAAGTATCAATAGATAAGAAATCGTCCTCTCTATCGATATTATCGTATGTGATTGTAATATTTTCCATTCTGTTTTCGGTATTCAATCTTCTGGCTAGTGGTAAACCGATGCATACTTCACTAAATTGATAAAGCTGTGTATCGGTTTCCAATCCAATTGCCAATGCACTAACAACAAGTGCAATTGTCCATATCAGTGCTGTTACAATTACTTTTGACTTGGTTCTCAAAAATAGTTTCCTACTTATTCCAGGTTTTCTGAATGCCCAAAATCGGTCAATGCCTATTAAAGTGATAAAAAATAAGGATGCTTCACTTGAAAGAACCGATAAAAATCCAGCCAATTTGCACAGTTCATGAGTTTTCCAATAGTCTGCTTGAATTGGAAAGTATTGCCCATAATACTGATCGGCTGATCCAATTATTAGCATATATGCTCCCATAAGGAAATCAGCAGCAGCAAGGTTTACTATAAAAAGCACTTGCTTCTTTGGGTCTTTGGTATCTTTTCCCCTTTTCAGTGTCAAGCAACCGCGTACTAAAACGTACATGTTTGCAATTAGAGCAAGTACACTTATAATCCACACTGAATACTTGAGCAATGTATTTGGTAAGAGCTGTTCACATGTCATATATTCTGATTTGGGTTTTTCTGATATACACTTAGGACCTGTGTTTGAATCTATGGGGCAACATATTCCTGGAGTGTCTACAGCTATGATTGTGGTATTCTCTAAACAGGAAAAAGAGTTGGGTGTTATTCTGATAAGCGCATTGCCTTGAAGGGCTATGTACTTCATTTTTGTTACATTACTAAATGCAGTAGGATGAATTGCTGTTATTTGATTGTCAACAAGCTGTAAAAGGATAAGATTATGCAAGCCAGAGAAGGAATATGGTCCAATTTTGGATATCATGTTGCCCGTTAAACTAAGAACTTGCAGCTTAACACAACAGTTCTTCAAACTCATTAGAGATGATGTTGTGAGTGTGTTATTATCCAGCCACAATTCTGATAAGCTTATCAGTCCATAAAATAAATCTGCATGTAAGCTGGATAAGTGGTTACCAGATAAATCTAGTACTGTTAATTCAGCAAGGCCTCTGAATATACCAGGTTGTAGTGTTGTGAGGCTATTATTGGTCAGCCACAATATCGATAAGTTTCCCAACCCTTGAAATACATCAATGTGGAGATTTGACAAGTTGTTATCATCCAGGTACAAATGTATTAAATTACCAAGATCTCTGAATGTACCAGGTTGTAGTGTTGTGAGCTTATTATTGGTCAGCCACAATGTCGATAAGTTTCCCAACCCTTGAAACACATCAATGTGGAGATTTGACAAGTTGTTATCATGCAGATACAAATATATTAAATTACCAAGATCTCTGAATGAGCCTGGTTCCACGGTTGATAGTGTGTTATTATGCACCCACAATATCAATAGGTTGACCAACCCTTGAAATAAATCTACATGGAGATGGGCTAGCTGATTATCGGACAAGGTCAGGTTTTGTAAATGGAAAAGGTCTCTGAATAATCTTGGATCCAAGATGGTTAGTGTGTTATCATGCAACCATAGTCTTGCTAGGCTTACCAACCCTTGAAATATATCAACATGGAGGTTGGATAATTGGTTACCATTTAGACGAAGCTGTGCTAATTGAGCCAATTCTCTGAACATACCTGGGTCCAAAGCTGTCAGTGTGTTATTTTGCATCCACAATTCTGACAGACTTGCCAACCCTTGAAATATATCTACATGCAGATGGACTAGCTGATTTTCGTACAAGGTCAGGTTTTGTAAATGGAAAAGGTCCCTGAATAATCCTGGATCAAAGTTGGTTAGTGCGTTATCGTGCAACCATAGTCCTTCTAGGCTTACCAACCCTTGAAATATGTCTACATGGAGATTGGTTAACTTGTTGTCATTCAGGTACAGCGCTGTTAAGTATCCCAGATCCCTAAATATATTTGAATTGGATGTGTGAAAGGTTGATAGTTGATTTCCCAATAGCGATAAATGTGTCATATTTTTTAGATTTCTAAAGGTATCTGTGTCAATATCTTCAATACTATTGTAGGAGAGATCAAGGTAAATCAGACTACTCATATCATGAAATATTGTTGGGCCTAGTATAGATAGTGTGTTACCTGGTAACGACAAAACATGAAGATTATTCAAATTTACAGATATATTATGTTCTATCGTCATGATTTGGTTTTCTATCAAATACAATACTTGTATACCATGTAAACCTTCAAACATATTAGCGGTTAAACCAATCAGCTTATTTCCATTCAAGAACAACTGCTTCAGAGTATCTAGACCTGAAAATGCACAAAAGTTTATATGTATCAAGTTATTAAAGGAGAGATCCAGTACTTGTAATCGAGATAATCCTTCAAAGGTGTCTTGGTGCAGAATGGAGATCAAGTTGAGGTCCAACAGTAAAATGTCGAGGCTGTTGAGATTTCTAAAGCCACCTGGACCAATGTGAACAAGCTGTCTCCTACTTCCATTTAGTGCCGATGTGTTGACTTGTAAATCGTATGATTGTGGATATATGAGAAGGGTTTCTTCGTTGTCCTCGGTGTCAAAGCATTCTGTGGCAAATTGATTCAAATGCAGGCTACAGGTACATTCAGTAGGGCATAGCGGGTATTCAGCTACATATATGTCTGCATAGGATAAGTCTAACAGCGGAAATTGAATCTCAGGGAGATTTTCACCAGCAAACGTTAGTGTTAACGATGGATGGTCGTAAGCCAACTGTTGATATTGTTCAATGGAAGAGTAGTTAGCATTGAACACTTGCGTAAAATTAGTGTCAGAGTATTGGCAGATCTCCAGATTGACATCATCTCTACCAGTTTGTTGTGTGATACATTTTGTCGGATCAGATTTCTCCACAGGTTGACTAGAATCCCCAATAGGTAGTAGTTGTACCGTTGCTGATAACTGGGTGTATACTTCCAGGCTGCTGCTTGTGAATGTTTTACTGCAAGGTCCCCTTAATTCAATTATGTCATTGAAACATGTAGCATCGGTGTCATTCGACTGCATAAAGAAATAGTTATTGGTTGACCAATTACTTTGCGTCATCCTAACATTTATGCCAATCTGTACTCCAGGTGGGGAAGAAACAAAGACATGACATGGCTTGTTTTCATAAGTCTTGAGAGTAATACCAGTTGTCATGTTTCTGGTTAGAGTTATATGTTGGTTGTCACAGTCCACAACATTGTCCATGTTTTCACTATTACTTCCATTATTCGTGAGTTCTACCATTTGGTCTAGATTTGCTTCATAGTAGTCTGTCGTTGTACCCCCGTCATAAGTCCCTGACAATGGAATGTCAGTAACATTTTCCGCTTCATACGTGACTTTACTCTTTGTCAATTGATCAGTAATATTCGCCAGTTCACTAGCATTGTAAGCCTGCCGATAGTCTCTCTTTCTTCCTGCTACATGCTTACCCACATCAGGTGTAGATTTAACTTGCCGAACACCGTCATCAAACTTGACTTCTAGACCTTTTGCACTCCCATTATTTGTAGAGTTCACATAGTGAATACCACAGAAGTAGATAGGTACACAAATGAAGGCCAAAATCCACAAGCAAGATAAAGCAGTTCCCTTCATTTTGTAATTGTCCACCAGGATAACTATCTAACACTGGTTTGTAACAGATATGAAAGTGGTTCATTCAAGATTGAATATAGGCAGTTTTATATCCTTTTCCCATTTGTAAATGGTGGGAAATTTTTTGTATGAGTCATAAGTGAAATTACATGTGTAATAGGGACTTTTTTGTATTGGTAAATCCCACCAACTTCTATTTGTGTATGTGTTCACCTAACCGGAACTTACCGTGGTAATGCTATACTCTCTTCATTGTGCGAAAGGATAGGATCATGACCTTTACAATGGCAGTTCAGCACAGTACTTATTAAGGCTGGAAGATAAATTAGTTGACTTGCCCTTGGCAACCGTCCAAAAAATTGAAATATCTAGGATCACTTTTTTCCTTTCTCTTTTGGTTCATATTTTGGTTAATAGCATATTCATATCATAGCGTATTCATATTATATTTTGGTTAAGTAACTAATAGCAAAATGTGTTCTGTTTTATATTTAACTGTGACATTATACAATCATCAATTACTTATTTGTTAAAAGTTTTGGGTTTTGAGTTTTAAGAAAGATGCATGATTGTTTAAAATCTTTGCTCGTGTGTAGTATCTACATGTATTCCATTCAATAACAAAATCAACCAACCCAGATGTTTGTAGACAAGTCAACTTTTTTGTACCTTACAAAAAATCATGGTTAATCAAACCACATTAAGCAGACTATTGTGCAAGTATCAAATTGAATAGTTAAAAGATTGTAAAATTCCCATGCAATGACAGACATATAAATAATGCAGATTTTATTTTTATTTACCAAGTAGTTTGCATGCTAAAAATAATAGTGTGATTTTTCTATATAATTTCATTTGGATCCAGACGCAGCACATCCAGGGTGTATGTTAACCGGTATCGCATCGCAGTTTGCGCCACAATCAAGCACAACTGCGACGCACATTTGTACATGCATAGCAAACTTGCTACACAACATTTTTGACTCGGGACACTATTATTTCCTTCGGAAGTTCCGATTGATATTAACTTAGTTTGCTTCTGAACGGGTCAGCAGACAGCTAATTAGTGAAATTATCTGAAATAAATATGGTAAATATTTTATTTCATCAGTCTTCTTCCTATTCTAGAAAACAAATTACTCGGAAATCGCAAATGTTTAAAATAGTACCAAAAGCTCACCCCCCCTTTTTTTTTTAAATCGACCTAATAATAATGATATTAAAAAGTTTCTGGCAGTACCGCGGCACCGTCTTATTATTATTTGATTTTCTATATTATTATTAAAAATTACATAAGCAAGCAAGCAAGTGAGTACTCGTTAGTTACATTTGCATTTTCATGCAAATCTGCTGTATTTATGCTGATTGCTAAAACATTTCACAACTTACATCATTATTTGAAAACCTAACAGTTTATTACGTATTATTTATACCTACCTCTACAACCTGGAAACGTTTGCATTTATCCCTAAGATGAACTGCTGCCCAAATATATGCCTTTATTAAAAATCTACATAATTATTTAATTAAGAAAAATCACTTCGGACACATATATCTCTACATTTGGCCCGATTGGGCTACATATCTCCACCTCGGCAACACGGTATCAGCCCAAACCAGGCAACACCGTTACCCATAATGCACCCTCTTTAACCTTTGGGCGAAACGAGATTGGACGTGTGTTGTCATCTCTCCAGCCAAAGGGATATTCTAACACTATCTTGACGGTGGATTTTGATTGACAGAAGGTTCATATCAAGTAGGTTTTGCCCTGTATAGATGGTGCATAGTCTATTACTATGCGCCCTTAATTGGAATTTGCGTAAGTCCCATATTTTAAATGCCTGGACCGTCCGTCGGACGGTCTTTTTTCACCATTTTTAGGACCTTTAGGTTCAAAAATTTGTATTCTATTTTTACTTTCGCAATTTAAAAAAATGGCGGCCGACACTCGTAGTGGTCTTTGACCGCGTGGCTTTTTATTTTATTTTATTTATTCGCCATGAGGTCGGCCTATTCCATTTCTCAACTATCTTCACGATAGTTTTTTCATGTGTAATGCATTCTAAAATGATACACTTATCCTATTCCGTGGGTTTGGACATCGTTAGATATCCCATTTCCCGGTTGGTCTTTTTTCTAATGTGTAATGCATTCCGACATGATGCACATACCCGTTATCACCCGTTGATTCTGTAACTAGAAAACACTCATTGGGTTTTTTGGGTATGAGAGGTACTTCTATCTATTACCGACTAGTCATAAAATATCACTAGCTTGATTTTATATGTGTGTATTGCGGTCTTTAGATTATCGACTTTAGCGGAGTTCTTAGCATAACATGTTTTTATATTATACTATATCATACATGATTGCCATAATGGTTTATTGATCTGATCCCCCCCCTTTTGTAGTGGTCTTTGACCACCATAATAGCCGATATTAAGTATCCCTGGATTCAATCAATAACATGAAGAGTGCTTATTTTAACCATTATACATCTACAATTGATTAAAAGTACGTTATATTCTGATTATTGATATGTTTCTACAAGAGAAGAGGTCTTTGACCCTTCCTATTTCAAAATGATTTGATTGATTGTTCACAAACTTATCCCGTTTGAATTCCTTTCAGACTGGATTTCCTTTCAAATCGTGCTTAATAGTAATAGCTTGAAAGCTTCGTCAGTAGTGATCCTTGACTCTGCTTCCCCATTGTTAATTCAATTTAGCTAACTTACTACTTCAGGGTTTATATTTGATAATTTAATCTCTGTGCGCGCGATTTTGGGATTGGTATTTTGGACTCTAGTTTTTCATCTTATTGATTAAGCGTGTGTTCAGAATTATGGGGTCGTGTAAGTGCGGGATTGAACTTTTGCCGGGTGACAAGCACCCTTCTTGCGTTCTGCATCGCAGATGCAACCGTGTTAAGCCATGCAAAATGTGTCGATCGGTATCCCCTGCTCATTGGGACAATATGGATGCCCTTTTGGTCGCCACTATGGCCGACTCCCGCCATTCCGCCCGTTCTATTTCTAAGACAGGTATAGTTCATACTAATAGCGATGATATTGTTTGCATCGCGGGAGATAATTCTAAAGCCGTTTTGGACAAGGCTAAGAAATCTCCCAAGGGCACCACGCCCCAGGTAATTCGTGTCATAGAAGCCGATAGTCTTCAGGGTCGTTCTCCCTATGCTGAAAAAGATGATCAGAGAAGTAGTTATCCTACTCAGATGAACAATCATCAGCTACAGGTTAACAGGTCCTTGAATTCTTCTTGTGGTAACTCACAGGTTTCTCAGGATATTGAACCCACTAAAGAGGCGTTTCAAATCCGATCTGCAACCAAGACTCAAAATCTCTCTACTCAGCGGGAGATTTTAGTCGGGCACTCTGGTTGTTATGAAGGGAGCGTATCTGACGATACTGGATCTCTGGCATTTAATAATAGACACGGCCAGATTTCCAGCTCCCGTGGGGTTGGTGTTCTAACACAACTCAACGCCACGAACAAAGAGGGTAGTGCCCTAAGTCCTGTCACCCCTATCGATCGTGAGACATACTTCTCGGTTGAGGGTTCAGGCAAAAGACCTGTCACCCCTATCGATCGTGAGACATACTTCTCGGTTGAGGGTTCAGGCAAAAGACCTGTCACCCCTATCGATCGTGAGACATACTTCTCGGTTGAGGGTTCAGGCAAAAGTCCTAGATATGAATCAAGTCGTGTCGTTAACCGTCACGGCAGTGATCCTAGGCAAAATTCGGATCTGGCTCAATTGAGACAGAATAGTCTGAATAACCCTCAAACAAACGATCTAGTCAATCGTTCATCTGACTTGTTGTTTAACGATCAACAAAAGAGTCAGTTTGACACTGTTTCACGTAATCAGAGTCAGTTACGCTCGAGTGCCGATGTTAACATCCGTAACCGTGTTAGCACTCAAGGGCTAAATGTTTCACACAGTGAGACAACTCGATTAACTCCGTCTGGGTCAGACGAGTTTGCTGAATGGTTGTTGTCAGAAACTATATATGCTTCTCAAAGACAGAGAAGTAGTTATCCTACCCCGATGATCAATCAAGATTATCGAGGAGGGTCTGACCAAGTGGATAAGCGTACTACTTATCCCTCCGTTGAACAAAGGGAGTCTAACCGCATGGCTAATCTTGACCAGATTAACCCATCTCTTTATCAACAAGGGGCTAACTGCGCCACTGAACACCCTTTATATGTTCAGCCTATTGATTCGTCTCACTCAACATTTAGAAGTAGAGGATGGGGGAGATGATCAAGGGAATTACGATCAAGATGAAGACTGTGTTTACTCAGATTAACAGTCCATGTCTGATCGCAGTTAGAGGACAATCTATCAGTGTTTCCTGCTAATGTACTTAGAGTTGAACTTGATTATGACAGAGTTACTGGACAGAAGGTGGATTAACTATCCGAATCTGACGCGGTCGGTGACCAGTCGGTTTCTTTCAGTTAATATACTATGACATCTATCTGACAGTGGGCTCAGTCTAGCGGGTTTTGGCTTCGATTGCGAAACCAATTCCTCCTTCACTGGTTACTTTTTCTACATGAAAGAGTGGGCCCGCTTATTACCTACGCTGTCAAGGCCATGTAGGCCTGGTAGTGACGCTCTCTCCGTGGTTCTAAGGTTTAGAGCGTCGGGCCTGTAATCATGTTTTTCTAACCATGAATCAAACAGGAACAAAACCCAATGTTGAGGCTCGAACCTGAATCGGTCAGACGTAGGGCTCAGTATCTCGTTACTAGTTTTAGTCTTCTGGGTTTTTAAGGTTTAAACCTTAGAGAACGCTGATGTAGTCTCAACATCCTCTTCACCAATCACCCACGGCGGATGATTTTGTGTGTTTTGTCTCATGTTCAGAGGGGTAATTTCTTTCTACCCTAATCCTCCCATACGATTTAATCTACTGGGGGTATGTCGCCCGCTTGTAGGTGTTTGAAATCGGTCAGTTGGCTGAGTATACGTTTTTCAATCGCCGTCTCTATGGTCTAGATCCATTTGGATCCTTCTATTTTTTAGTGTTTTGTTTGGAGTGTCAATGCTCCCTCGGTTTCTTAAAAACCTCGAGGTCATTGAGTTTGGCGGCGGTCATTCGGGACTTTACCCTCCGGTTCCATTCGGAAATGAGGGGGGGGGGAGCGCTGGACATGTGAGATGGCTGCGATATTCTGGGTCTATGACCAGGATTTGCCTATTTCGAGATTCGAAATCACTCAGTCGATAGAGCTTTAGATTCTCAATCGGCTAGCCAGGGATTTTATTTTCGGTCGAAGGCCCTTGTTGTCATTTATTCATATGACAGACTTCTTATTTTTCGACCATATGAGATTTTGCAGAAGGAACCCAGTTGCGCATCTCATTTCTACGACAAATATACGTCTCACTATATTTTTCGGTATACTAGTATGACTCCGCTCCCTTCTCCGTCCAAGTTTTCCCCCATAATGTTTTCTATAATCCGATTCGTTGGGTTTTCGAGATTAACATTCATACTTTTCGTCTGACCTGGCCATGTGCGTTCGAAAAGCATTATGGGTATTGTTTTAGCGAGAGAGCGCTGGACTTTATAAATGTCGATTTTTCGATGTGCGTTGACATGAACAATCTTCTTTTCTTCAGGCGATAATAGGCAGTTTTCATCGGCTGAATATAGCGTACTGTATTTTCCTAGTTCATAGGAATTCGCACGGACTGGTTTGGATATGGAATTAGTCTGCCTTTTCCTGCGTGGGATATCCCATCTTTGTTTATCGCTACATTACATTGTAGCCACTACTAATACTATAGCATGGCATTGGTGGGAGCTGTCAACCGATTGAGCTGACTTCATTGATGAAGTATTGTCAATTCTACGCATTGCTGGATTCTTATAGATACTTGGAATTTTTTGGTGGAATTCGGATTACTATGAGCAGTGTATCTCCATCATTACATGTGTCGTCGGACTAGTTCCAGGTATGCGTTATTCTGTTAGTTTTGTTTACATATTTGTCGTTTTCGACATACTTTTTGCTTTACATCATCCCTGTAGAAGTGTAAACTATTTTTATTCTTTCGTCAGTATCATAATCGGTACTGTAAAAGTCTATTTTTTATTTTTTATTTTTTGTTTTTTCGCGATAGGATATTTTCACGAAAATGGTCATAATCACTTAAACAGGCATTTCGCGATCTTTTTATTCTTATTTTTTCGCGATCTTCAACAATTGTGAACTAGGTCAATGGAAGGCCATTATTTTCGCGAGTTTATATTTTCGCGGATGAGGATAATTCGCGAAAAATAAAACCTCGCGAATTTTTCTACTTTTTCAGTATTTTTGTTTTGTTCTTTTAAGTACATGAAGAGTAGAACTGGAATGGCCCGGCCAGCTTGATACCAAGGCTAGTGGAGTAGCTTGATGGTTGTGAGAAGCTAGCCTCCCTAGTATCTAACACTTTTATTATATTATAGTGTTTATATTCGGGTTACTTTTTCCCCTCTATTTTTTATCATAGAGTTGTTGATCTCCTCTAATCAGGTCACCACCATGAGTGGTCTTGTGGGCTCGACATCTGCCTGCCCTCGGCAACGTGGCGCGCTTGCTGTTTTTGACTTGCGGTGCGTAGCCTGACCGCGTTAGGCCTGCGGATGAGGGCCAGTGCTCAGAGACTTCGGTTCTTATTTGTATATCATTATACAAACTCCGTTATCTAGGTTGGATTTATAAGTGCTCCGTTAGCGAAATCGGTGGAGCATCAGATTTATAATCTGAAGACCGTGGGTTCGAATCCCACAGAACAAATAGTCCTTTTCCTAGGTCGGTTCAGTTTTCATCCTTGATTCCCCTATTCATGGACATAGTATAGTATAGTAATCAGTATATTGTTTGGTTCTAGCCAAACTCTACGAGTCTCCTTTGAGCCCCTGTCAGTCGGCTTCTCTGAGTGTCTTAGACCATGAAGCCCCCTTTTTTTCTCATAGGTTCTTGCCTCGGGAAGACGCTGTTCTGATCTTCACGCATTATCTATCGGTAGATCCTCCGTTTTTAGCATGGCTGGCGTTACGCCTTTTGTTTCAGATCATATTTTCTTACTATGAGCGGCATTAATTTTTCAGCGTCCCCGATATTCCTCCCTAACATTATCATATCAGAGCGCAGACCACTGAGACTGAGTTGCCTGGTAGGGTTTTTTGAACGGGCGTATAAATAGAACCAAATTTGTCCGAGGTCAGGTCCAACTATTCTTTGTTAATCCATTGTCAAGCCCCATAGGGCAGCAGCCAAGGTCACATTGACTGGCTGGCTGGGTGAGATTATTAAGTGGTTTATATCCTTAAGGGTAGTTCGGGGGCTCTTTGTCAGAGCCCTCTCAGCCTCTTGGGCTCACGCCAAGGGGCTATCCTTTTTGTGAGTTCATGAACACAGTACGGTTTTTTGGAAGACTGTTCCCTCCTTCGCTTATTGTTATGAAGGACATTCAGCTTCGCGCTGCCGGGGGATGATATGCTACGCAAGTCCTCGGGAGCGGAAGTCAGAATTAGTTGAATGAAGGAGGAGGTAGAGATGAGAAGGAGAGAGAGGTTTTTAAGACGTAGCATAGCGGTTTCTTGATCCAAGCCTATTTACGACGCTTCCCTGCATTATAGATCGCCTACTACGACATTATTCTTTACAAAAAGTTTGGAGGTTTTCATATCCCATTTTTCTAGGTATGTCGTTTTCAACCCATTACTGATCTTGTTCCACAGTCTGTTGTTCAATGAAGTAGGCGGCATTTCATATATTGATGTTGTTTTCAACTAGGTCGTTCTTTTTATTGACTCATGCTTCTTCACCTATCTAAAACGCCGATACGACAATTATATTCACAAGAATTTTGGAGGTAGGCTTATCCCAAGATTGTTGAATATGTCGTGTTTAACCCATTACTGTTCTTTACTCCACAGTGGGGCGATTTTAGAGGGAAGATTATATTGCTTCCTATGTATGTCACGCTAGGCCGTTCCTCGCTTTTTGGCTCAAACTTCTATCTATTTACATCTTCGCACTGCCCAGGGACGCTATGCCGCACAGGTCTTGGGTAGTGGAAGCCAGGTCTAGCTAGTATGGAGAGAGAGAGAGGAGGAGGAAAGACTAGACTCAGCAGTTATTGTGATACAAGCCCATTTAGACAATATCCTAATTGTGACTTATACGCCTATTGTGACACTTCCTGATTTGACTGAAACGCCGAACGTGACTCTTCCTGATTTGACTAAAACGCCGATTACGACAATTATATTCACAAGAATTTTGGAGGTTAGCTTATCCCAAAATTGTTGGATTTGTCGTGTTTAACCCATTACTGTTCTTTACTCCACAGTGGGGCGGTTTTTAGCGGGAAGTTTATATGCTTCATATATATGTCGCGCTAGGCCGTTCCTTGCTTTATAGCTCAAACTTCTTCACCTATCTAGTATGATATATTCAGAGCTGCTTGATCTTTCCAGTTGGCTTACAGCCAGTATTATTGTACTCATCTCTACGACATGGAGTGTTTGTTTTCGGACACACTGTGACTGGTTGGGGGCATGAGCAATTATGTCTCCTCCTGGTTCGGTGCAAGTCTGTTATGCAAACGTTTCCAGGTTGTAGAGGTAGGTATAAATAATACGTAATAAACTGGAAGGAGCTAATAAGTGCTCCTCTGTTTATGTAGTATTAGTTTTATACCTACCTCTACAACCTGTTCCCGCCTCCGCCCCTTAGTGCTCAGCCCCCTTTCAACCAATGGTTAAAGAGGGTGCATTATGGGTAACGGTGTTGCCTGGTTTGGGCTGATACCGTGTTGCCGAGGTGGAGATATATAGCCCAATCGGGCCAAATGTAGAGATATAGGTGTCCGAAGTGATTTTTCTTAATTAAATAATTATGTAGATTTTTAATAAAGGCATATATTTGGGCAGCAGTTCATCTTAGGGATAAATGCAAACGTTTCCAGGTTGTAGAGGTAGGTATAAAACTAATACTACATAAACAGAGGAGCACTTATTAGCTCCTTCCATTTTACTTGAAAATTGAAACTCATTTAATCAATCCTGCACCTTACCTTACTTAAACGTATGTAAAATTGTTGTACTAATTGAAAATAGATTAAACGGATCAACAGCAAATTTGAATTAAAAAAAGGAAAACAAAACTGCTATGCAAAATTTGTAAATTGCTATACAAAAAAATAATTGCATAGCAGTTTTGCTACACACAAAAAAAACACTTAACACACACCCTGAGCACATCAACAGGGGGACTTTGCAAGTGAAGTAAATTTTCAGTTTGTTAGTGTGCTCTTTGAGCCCTTTTCAAGCTTAAAAATGGTACCACATTTATCCAAATTGATAGGTATTCAGATGTTACAAGTGAAAGAAACTCATAAATTCTAAGTTATTACTTTCTTTGTTTTGTCTGTCTGTTTTCCATATTTTGTAATTCAAAAGACTGATGCATGCTTTTAAAGCATATGCTTTAACTTACATTAAAAGTAATACTTTAAAAAGTGTAGTCTTTTCTTTTAACATGTCCCTTTCAACTTGACTGGTCACATTTGGCTTCTTAAATCTTGGGGGTTTACATGAGTATTGTTTTGGTGGGTTGAGTGTATTTTTATTCTTTATTCTTTATTCCCCCTGCCCCACTCTCTTCTTTTTCATGCCTTTTGTTTATTCACTTCACATTTTTCTTCTCTTCCCCCCTCCTATTTTTCCACTGTGTTCTTCTTTTTTGTTCAATCATTTGAATTTGTTAGTGGAATAATGTTGATGAAACTTATCTAGAAATGCATGAGTGTATAGTAAAAATAGTTTCTGTTGTAAGTGCTTTATACTTCCCACAAAGTATTACAATTAATTGAGGAAGTAAGGTATTCATGGAAAATAGGAGCTTTCGATTGGTATGAAACTATATGCAACTTCCTCTTATCAGTGAATACAGGATAGGGTTTTGTTAATGTGCAATAGATAGCCTACCCACGTTTCCCTTTCTATGTCCAACCATGCAGTTTCAGACTATAATCAGTTCAATAAATTCTGGATCCCGGCATCACACCTACATTCAGGCCAACAAAAAAGAAGTTGTTTGCTTGCCCATATATGCTGTCCAAAAGGTAGGACCGGTCCGTCAAGTTTTGTTTTGTTTTTGCTAGTGGTTTGTTCTAGCCCTGTCCTAGCAAGTACGCCACATTCTGAACCATATCTTTTGGATGACCCATACTTGACCGGAAATAACCCACGTAATACTCACGGACCCACAGCAACTTAATATGGCGATAGAAGTGCTGCTTATCAAATGATATAACATTAGAAATATTTATAAATATAATTTGTATAACTTATTTAGAATTGGTTAACATTTATTTTAAAATTCAAGTCACAAAATTACTGTTTCAATTTGTATGCATGTGATCTGGTAATGAAAGATGTTTCATGTATGCATGATAGATATAATAACACATGGGTCACATGGGGGTCAATCAAGGTCATATGTGTCTTGAAGAAGAAGAAGAAAAAGAACAAACCGTGGGGAAAAAAGTTACACCGTCTGAACTGTAGTACATGGTCGGTAGGATGAGGGCAAGCAAACAATTTATTTTGGGGGGCACCCTCATCTGAATGTTAGACGATGATATTGCGTTTTGCCAGTTTGTTGGTTGAATCCAGATGGCAGGCAGTCATCAAAAAAGTGTTACAAGGTATTGACCCGCATAGTGATTCAAGGTGGCACCCCTAATTCTGATACTGCCTTTTTATCCATCACTTTCACCAATTTCGTCTATGCATATGATTCCTATAACTTAATTGCCATGCCTAAATTAAAATGTTATTGTTACATCCCTATATTAATACAGAACCCAAGCTTGTCTAGCCAGTGCTCTGGTCTCATTAAAATCTCTCCCTGATAAACTCAACCCTATCATCCGACCATTGATGGATTCCATTAAGAAAGAAGAAATTCCATGCATGCAGGTAAGTGTATTTCTTGTAGGAAAAATGGCTTGGAATAAGGAAAGCCTAGAGGACAAATGTGACCAGCTCCCACAAAACCCGACATAAGTCGCCAGAACACATAAGGAAATAAAGGTCAATAAAATTATCACAAATCAATATAAAACAAATGAAATTTCTAAGAGAAATATTGATTTTTGATATAGACAAAAGTTTAAGCAATTATGACAAGTGATACATCATTTTAAAGCTGGTAATTTCAGCACGTTCAACATCAACAAATCAGAAAAATCATTTGTCAGTTCTTATGGTGTGTTTTTTGGGAGCGGGTCACAAATATAATGCACACCAAATTTGTTCTTGGCTCAGTGATTTGTAGTGAGGGCACTCAACTGTACTATACACTATAATTCCTCTTCGACAGCAAAGAGGTTGAGCCAGAGCCCTTAGGAATTTTGACTTCTTTTGAGAAGCTGTGTGTGTACTGAAAATGTCATTCTCCAGCACTCATTTAAGAGATTTCTCTGTTTTTGTATTGAAAATGTTGGATCAGTTTAGAGTTATGTTCCCTAACAACAACATTTTAATTTTAATTTCATCACCTTCAGAGTTGCTCAGCCAAGAGTCTATCTCGACTTCTAGAAATGTGCATCTCGAGAACTCCCTGCCCAAATGCCAAGATAGTCAAGAACCTTTGCAATAGTGTGTGTGGAGATTCGAACCACACACCTTCAGCTGGTGAACCTGTGCAGCAGTTGTCTGTTGGGGGTGCACATTTAAGTGCCGGTGACACTGGTTCCAGACCCTCATCACCTGTGACTGTGGCACTCCCTGTAGTGACCTTGCATTGTAGTAAGAAACTAGGAATTGTTACATTGGTGAAACAGCAGCAGGTAAGATACCACTCCATGTTCACATCAAAATCTTTTTAAGCTTAACTGAAATTTCAAGTGTACAATGGTATATTTAGCCAGGTCATTTTAGATAGGTCTTTATTTGTCACACTTTTCCTGAAATAATTATTGCCAATATTGCAGAATTTTTAAGGCTGAAATAGTGATGTTGATAATACAAGCTCCTTCACGAAAGAGGACAATGTTAATGGCAGTTGAAGAGAAAATAGTCTTCGGGGTAGTATTGTTTTGGAAAGAAAACAAATCTTATTTATAAGTATGATCATATTTAAGGGTAGGCCCTTAATTATCTTTTAACAATTTAGGGGTGGATCCTTATCAGAACATGGGCCCTGATATAGTAACTCTAATTGCAAATATGTTTAAATCACAGGCTGCTGCTCTCTCCGCTGCAAATCGCCGCGCCGTCTTTGCCAAATCTCGCAGCCGTGACACACACGTAAACGACATCCAATCATCTATCTCTAGCCTAGAGTTACACACAGATGCCAATAATCCCACCAGCTTGCAACGGCGTGGTGCAGAGTTTGGTATTACTACACTGACCAGGCATTTTGGTGATAAGTTGTTGACATCTCTGGGGCAACTCTGGCAGGCTGTTATAGGCCCAGTGCATCAGCATATTGATCTGGCTAAATTCAGTGAGTTCTGTCATAATTTTCAGGATCTTGTACATTGCATGATTTCACCAGGAATCTTAATTATACATTGTATGGATTTCTGTGAAAAGATAAATAGATTTATCAGGTTTGCTGAAATTGATTGAAGTGATCAATATGCTTGACAAAATCAGTAAATGTATAAGCGCATACTCACATGATAATACCGTCAGCCTGCTTCGATAATTGCCTAACTCATTTTTTCTAGTTTTGAGAAAACAACAAAAATAGGAAAAGTGAGTTAGGCAATTATCGAAGCAGGCTGACGATATGTTGAATAGCACCATGAACAGTACAGGTGAATTCCAACAGGAGCAGTACCTGTTGGATAGAATTAGGTCGGGATATAGGCCCTAATATACGGATATAAGTGAAATGTGGTTTGTTATAGGCCTAATACGAGTTAATATGACCCATTTTAAAACATTTTACATAATTATTGCAATCTGCCTATCTCACAATGCTGACTTAGGCAGAATTGCAATTGTGCATTTATCAACACTTTTGATTTGTCAATGACTTAGATATAATTACAGCATGTGCATAATGTAATGAAGTCATGATTTATGCAAAAAACCTCAATTTCGCTGAAAAGTGAGTTATCGAAGCAGGCTGACGATATGTCATCTTCATGCCATATATTTATATGATCATTTTCTCTTTTTAAAACCAAGCAATGTCACTCACATTTCACAGTTTTATGTGTTTTGGTCTACACACTTCATTCTGACCTGTGCTACCTCCAGGTCAGGAAGCATCTACATCTTTAAGCATTAAGAATGTCATCATAAATGTCAGTGATCCATTTTGGGGAGAGGTATCTTCATCGTATGCCATTTCATTAGAGAAGTATTTTGTTTTGTTTACTGCTACTGTTTCAATTTTCTTTTGAAATTTTAAAAAAAACCCACCATGTTTTTTTGTTTTTCTGATTGGATTAATTGTGATCCTAATATTTATATTCTATTTTTTTCTCTATTTTTTTCTCTATTTTTTTCAAGACCCAGAGCAACTACAAGACAGTGATGCAATAGCTCAAGAACTGATCAACTCTTTCCAAGTACTAGAAGTCTTAGCTCCAGCCGTACACACAAGTCTACACAGCCAGGTGAGTGATTGGTTGGATGATATGAATTCATTCGTTTGTAAATATTTATAAGTTAAGTTTCTCAAAAGTCTCAAATATTAAAAAAATTCATGTGCCTAACCCTAACCTCCAAAGTAGGTTTTTAACTGATATTGCAATTTTGGAAGAAAACGTGACAAATAAATCGCGGCGGCCCGACCGGGGATCGAACCAGGGACCCTCCGTATCCGAAACCCCCCGACACCCTAAGGCAAGCCACGGCTCTCAGCTACTCGTTCACGCATTATACCGCGCTCACTATATAGGCTTGGTTGATTACGTCATCGAAAACCGTCTGCACATGCGCTTGGAGATGGGCTTTGCCGTATTAATTTGTAGTACATGTACTGAGTAGTGTTAGGGTTAATGGTTTCATTTCAGCCAAGCATATACACTGGTGTATAATACTAATTTATTGGAGTTCAATGGATGTAAATATATCCTCTCTGTTTAATGTATAATGCAGGTATGAGAAATTTCATTTAAGATATATTTTTTAATGTATGCAATTTTTGGCATATTAGCCTCACTTCACACACCTTTTCAGAATTGTTCATTGTATTTTTATTTTTATGATCACGGACAACTCCACCCATTCCCAGTTTATAACTACGTAAAAGCTATTGGCTTATTTGCAAGAGATATATACCCTTTAAAATCTTCAACTAGAGACAAGCCTGAATGAATACACTTTTTACCAAAAGTATTATACTTCTTTATTGTATTTTCAGCTATGCAGTCTGCTACCGTACCTTCTCCTTTGCCTCCAGTACCCATACACAGCCGTGAGGCACATGGCAGCACGATGTCTAGGTGTGCTCAGTCAGGTCATTACCACGGCAACCATGAATGAGGTCATAACCAGCGTAATTCCTATATTAGGAGTGACAGATGAGATGAAGAGAGAGGGTGCTATTGAAGCATTAGCTTGTATCCTTTGTCAAATAATTTGGTAAAAAGTTGATCAATACCTTATTGAAATCTTGGAATGTATTTATAATCATGTAGATAGTAGAGAGCTTGGTTTTCCCATGGTAAAATATTTTGGAATCATTGGCCTAGCATTGAATCCTGTATTAATAGTGTGTTACCTTTTCAAATTCACTTTTTCCATCAAAATTGAGATTTTTGTATCATATGAACCCCCCCCCCCCCCCCCCCCCCCCCCCCCCCATAATTCCTGCACAATTTATAAAACCACTTATGTTTGTGTACTGTTCATCAAATGTCAATTTTTTTGTAAATGGTTTTTTTATTATGTTTTTTCTTGCTTTTATCATGAGAACTACTACAATAATTTAACTCAAATTGTGAAATAATACTGCATATTGATGTTGCACTTTCTTCTGGAATAGAAAACAAACAATGGACAAATAGGTCACCAACCCTTTAAACGGTGTTTGATGTCATTGTCAAACCTTAATAAAAAACAAGTGGGATTTAAGAGTTTCCGGTTTACAAGAAATCTAGCTCAAACCAGATTCATGATCAGAAGAGCAACATAACATGTGAGTCTCCTGGTCGATTGTATAACGCTTTTCTCAAATCAATTGTCATTGTTATTGTTGTTTAGATTCCTTGACATCAGTTTGTTGTTTGCAGGTATCATAGATAGACTTGGCATGGATATAGTGCCTTATATAGTATTACTAGTGGTGCCTCTACTAGGCAGAATGAGTGATCAGACTGAATGTATACGACTACTGGCTACACAGTCATTTGCTACATTGATAAGACTAATGCCATTAGAGGTGAGTTATATAGTATTACTAGTGGTGCCTCTACTAGGCAGAATGAGTGATCAGACTGAATGTATACGCCTACTGGCTACACAGTCATTTGCTACATTGATAAGACTAATGCCATTAGAGGTGAGTTATATAGTATTACTAGTGGTGCCTCTACTAGGCAGAATGAGTGATCAGACTGAATGTATACGACTACTGGCTACACAGTCATTCGCTACATTGATAAGACTAATGCCATTAGAGGTGAGTTATATAGTATTACTAGTGGTGCCTCTACTAGGCAGAATGAGTGATCAGACTGAATGTATACGACTACTGGCTACACAGTCATTTGCTACATTGATAAGACTAATGCCATTAGAGGTGAGTTATATAGTATTACTAGTGGTGCCTCTACTAGGCAGAATGAGTGATCAGACTGAATGTATACGACTACTGGCTACACAGTCATTTGCTACATTGATAAGACTAAATGCCATTAGAGGTGAGTTATATAGTATTACTAGTGGTGCCTCTACTAGGCAGAATGAGTGATCAGACTGAATGTATACGCCTACTGGCTACACAGTCATTTGCTACATTGATAAGACTAATGCCATTAGAGGTGAGTTATATAGTATTACTAGTGGTGCCTCTACTAGGCAGAATGAGTGATCAGACTGAATGTATACGCCTACTGGCTACACAGTCATTTGCTACATTGATAAGACTAATGCCATTAGAGGTGAGTTATATAGTATTACTAGTGGTGCCTCTACTAGGCAGAATGAGTGATCAGACTGAATGTATACGCCTACTGGCTACACAGTCATTTGCTACATTGATAAGACTAATGCCATTAGAGGTGAGTTATATAGTATTACTAGTGGTGCCTCTACTAGGCAGAATGAGTGATCAGACTGAATGTATACGCCTACTGGCTACACAGTCATTCGCTACATTGATAAGACTAATGCCATTAGAGGTGAGTTATATAGTATTACTAGTGGTGCCTCTACTAGGCAGAATGAGTGATCAGACTGAATGTATACGCCTACTGGCTACACAGTCATTTGCTACATTGATACGACTAATGCCATTAGAGGTGAGTTATATAGTATTACTAGTGGTGCCTCTACTAGGCAGAATGAGTGATCAGACTGAATGTATACGCCTACTGGCTACACAGTCATTTGCTACATTGATACGACTAATGCCATTAGAGGTGAGTTATTGGACCAATTTTGTTCACCTTATACAGTGCGGCTTTGCAGGATATCATCAAGGCACATGAGCTAGACTGTGTTATGTATGCTGATGACACCCAGTTGTATGTGCTTTTCCATCCTTCTGACAAAACCATCGCTCTTCAGAAACTGCAACGATGTGTTGATGACATTAAAACGTGGTCGGTTTTGAACAAATTAAAGTTCAATGATAGCAAGACAGAAGCCTTGTGCTTTGCTTCCCGTTTTGTGCCCTCGGATCCTGTGCCGACAGTTACTATCGGATCATCATCTGTAATTCCTTCTGCAGTTGCCCGTAATCTTGGTGTCGCCTTTGACAACGATCTCAGATTGACACAGCAAGTCAATAGCATCTGTCATTCCGCAGCATTGGCCATTTATAGAATTGGTCAAATTCGGAAATATCTTGATATGAAAACCACGGAAAGACTCATCCACGCATTTGTGACGTCACGCCTTGACTACTGTAACTGTCTTCTTTATGCCTTACCACAATATCTGATTGGTAAGCTTCAGCGTGTACAGAATTCTGCGGCTAGGCTTACTGCAATGAAACGCAACCACGTCAGTGACATATTAAGGGACCTTCACTGGTTGCCAATCACCGAACGCATTGAATACAAGATACTGCTTATAACTTACAAATGCCTTCATGGTCTGGCCCCTTCTTACCTGACAGAACTCTTGAAGAAACACGATCCTCCTCGGACTCTTAGATCTTCATCCATGGACCTGCTGGATCCACCATGTGTAATTCATACCCGTACGTATGGCGAGCGTGCGTTTTCGGCAGCTGCCCCGAAACTGTGGAATTCGCTTCCCACCAAGGTTCGATCTGCTTCCACTGTCGAACAGTTTAAGTGCAAGCTGAAGCACTACCTTTTCACTCGTGTGTAATTTTGGCAATTCTGTATCTATATTGACTTTTGCACTTCAATTGTGTTTGCCTTTTACTCATGTATATATTTTGTTAATTTGTTATGGTATTTTATGATTGTACAGATTGTGCGTATTCTTAATTTTTAAATTTAAATTTTAAATTTTTATGTTTTAATTTTTTAATTTTAAATTTTAAATTTTTAAATTTTAAATTTGAATTTTTAATTGATTGATTTTATCTTTGTGCGGCGCATTGCGTTTCCTTGCGGTTTGAAATGCGTCTTTTAAATGCCTGTTTATTATTATTATTATAGTATTACTAATGGTGCCTCTACTAGGCAGAATGAGGTGAGTTGTACGGTACAGTGTTTCCCACCCAAAAGCGTTGAAACCTTTTCAAAACTTTATATCCTGGTTAGATAATTTGCAGTGTAAATATAAACACATATTTGGATAGAAAAGATTTGTATAATTATTTTGGTACCAAACTTACAATAACAGCTATCTGTTTTGCCAAAATACAGACGAAAGTTTGTAAAACTGTAAAACTGCACTTTCATATAAAAGCATAGTATAATAAGCTGAATAAAGTCAAAGATGTGACAAAGGGAAAGAGGTAAGTGAAAAAAGGTTCTATACAATGGTTCTCTTTAATTTCAGATTGATATAATCCTTATTATGATCATTACTAGTAACGTTGTGCACAATATTTAATAAGTAAAAACCTTTTTGAAAAAAATCCACTTGAATGGAATGTGAGGAACACCTGGCATGTCATGACAGTGACTTACACACCCTGTACAATAAACTGTCCAGGAAAAGAAACTTATCAAACTTTAGGGGATTCTAAGAGAAATCAACTGTTGGTACTGCCATTATGTGACCTTTTTGCTCTGTCGTTGTTATAATCTTGTTTATTGATATGTGCTGGATAAAGGTTGCGGATTTGGTTACAATGGATTTCAATCAATTCAACTAAAGTTTGATAAGCTTCTTTTGCGAGACATTTAAGGGGAAAATGGGAATCTGGGAAACTTCCCACTATTTACCAGGCAATTGTGGCACTCGAAGAGAAATATTGGCTTTAAAATTATTTCTTTTTGTACATCAAAACATGTATTTTCAGAAATTTGACTTGCATCCCTGGAAAAAATTCCAGCCCTATGGTGACCATATAGTCAGCTATTTTAAGTAAAAAATAAATCTCTGTGTTATTAAATAGTATCAATGTAAAGCATAATATTGATCTTATATTTTATGTAAATGCAACTTAAAAGTGCTGTAGGTTTCCACACCACCAATTAAATTGCCATTGACTTACATGCATAAGAGATCAAATTTTCCGCTATCGAGCGACTGATTTGTTCAAATCCTTGTTTTCTTTGAAGATACTGATGTCTTCCATCAAAAGAACACCCATTTTGGTGGGGTTGACCTTCATTTTTTTCCGCAACGGGACGTCGAATACTAGTACACTCTCCAAATTGCTGTCTGCTAGCTATATTCGGTGCATTTGTTCTAGAAGAGGTGAAAAGAGAAAAGTTGTGTCAAATCTTACTATTATAGAAAATACCAGGGTTCTTTGGTTAAATATTAAGTTTATAGTCTACAAATCACAAATAACACAAATTTCTTTCATATTAAGAAGAGCATTGTATACCTTTTCTGTACATTTTCTGTACATTTAAATTAATGGTTAGAGGTGGGAGCCTTCTTGAATTAAAAACACAGGCTAGTGATGGGCGCTAGCACAAATTAATTTAGAGGTGTGGAATCTACAAGGACTCAAAATTACTTTGCTGGATGACGTATATGTCAGAGTAACTTTCGTGATCACAGACACAAAACTTTCTAATATGTTCTCAAGCTAAAAGGTTCATACAGGCATCTGTAAATTAAGTTTATGGTCAATTATTTGACCATTTATTTTATATGACAGCTACATCATTTTCATATTCCTTCACATCCATACATTCAATCCAAAAGAATCGATCTTGTAATATACCTTTCATCAATAGCATTATAGTCTTTAGATCAATGTTTATTCTCTTCTCTTATCTTTTGTCATCCTTACCTAGGCTGGTATACCCGACCCACCGTCCATGAATAGTGCCCTCATTGAGCAGAAAGCCAGAGAGCGTAGATTTCTGGAACAGTTACGAGATAGCTCCAAGCTAGATAGCTATACTATACCAGTGCCAATTAAAGCTGAACTCAGGAAATATCAACAGGTAAGCAAAAAGGTACTCAATCTGATTGCCATGGCCACATAACAATAAAATGATCTAAAGAAGCTCAATTGTTCATTGATGCGACTATAGTAAATTCACAGACTTAAGCCGGTGTACCATATCAGTGTAGGTAATATCTTGAGGGCAGGCAGTGATTTGAAATAGTAATCTGATCATTGACACATGGTCTATGTCTTGAATCACATCATAGGTAGTTCATATCCAGAATAGTGACAAAGTTTTCTCGTACCGTTGTCCAAATTGATTTTCTTTCTAATTTAATCCTCATCTATACAAGAAGGATTCAACCTGTAAGAAGAAATGATGATCAATATGTGTCACTTGTTTAGATGACACATTTGAATAGTGCGCTATTTTCATAGGTAGTTTATTGAATTCATGCATTGATGCATAATATTTGGGTATGTGTTAGTCCATCATATCGCAGCGAAACCAATAGCTAAACGATGCCTATACCCTCGTGAGTGGTCCATTTTGGTTCCTCTAATGTTAAATGGAATAGGTATAATTCAATAACCAATCTGTCAATATTTATGAATCTATTATAGTCACAGTTGTCTGATTTCTTTTTTATAATGTAGAATAACCCTGACTGTGTAATCATCTATTTAATATTTATCAGGATGGTGTTAATTGGTTAGCCTTTCTCAACAAGTACAAATTACATGGCATTCTCTGTGATGATATGGGTTTAGGCAAGACACTCATGTCTATATGTATAATGGCTGGAGACCACTACTTCAAACAACAAAAATACATGGTAAGAAAACATTGTTGAAATAAACCACATACCAACGGCATTATCCAATTTAATAACCCATGACATGTGCTGTACATTGATTGAGCTTATGCTTATTTTGTTTAGGGCGTTAAAGTAGCAATGCCATACTATCTTGTCTGAATTGTGCTAGTCAAAGAATTAGCTACGTGTATCTCAATTTTATTGCTTTCATTGCGGATAGGATCCAAATTTGATAGTTTTAAAGAAAGACACTCATAAGATATCATCTCTTTTATGTAGCATTTTTTTCCCCTGAAAAACCTTCTATCCAGAATTCCGGATGAATTTTATTTTTTGAAGTTGTAGTTTATATATCTTCTTTGCTTACAGTATTCTCTTCTTTTTGTCTCATCACAGAAATCTGAGCACACAGATAGCCCACCTATGCCTTGTATAGTTGTATGCCCACCGACACTCACTGGACATTGGGTCTATGAAGTCAAGAAATTCTGCTCTTCCAAATATCTCAACCCACTACATTACACAGGCCCACCTCCAGAAAGAGCTAGGTAGGTTGACATTTTATGGGACTTATTGTGTGTTGGGAATACCATAGAGTTATTGTGGTATCAAATAGAATTTCCAAAAGGGAATACTATAGTTCAATCAGTTCCAAATTGACGAGAAATATTTTGTTCTTATCTCTCCCCACGGAAAAGTAATCCAAGCGTACTACAGGGATTATGACCATGTGCACAGGTTTTGGGCCGCAGGAACGCATCACGCATATGATGCACAGTGCTTTTTTTGCCTTAATGCCCGCCTGCGTCCTTCTGTATTCATTCACTGCTGCAAGGAGGTTTCGCAAATTTCCCATGATCCCAGTATTCAAAGAGTACTAACGCCATTTGGCCTATGCTCGCATCTCACAATGATGCATGGTGCGCCTTTGCAAGCCTGTTATGTTCATGAGTGCCCACAATCTTCTGTATCATTTCACTGTTCGAAGAAGGCTCACCCATTTGGAACTGACTAGACTATATAGTTTAATCAGTTTCAAATTGGCGAGAAATAATCAGTTTTATCTTTCCGTGCGCAAAAGTAATCAAAGCGTACACGAGCAATTATGGTCACACGCACACAATTGTGGATGCATGCACACAACATGCATATGATGCACAGTACGCTTGTTGTCTTCACACACGCCTGCATCCTTCTGTATTCATTCGCTGCTGTAATGAGGCTTTGCCAATTTCGAACTGATCAAATTATAGTAATTATTTGTATGAAGGGGTTATATAATGATATCCAATGATTGTATCTACATATGTTCCTTTCAGATTAAGGAGTCGAGTAAAGAAACATAATCTAGTTGTTGCTTCATACGATATAGTTAGGAATGACATTGACTTCTTTAGGTAAGTTTAGGAAATGTTAGACATTTTATTATTATCATAAAGTTAAGATTCCTGAAATATTGTAGTTCACAAATCTTAGAAATGAAGTAAAAGATGATGGGCTCATGCCTCATTTCCTTAGCTGAAGTGTATTTTAAGACTACACGATCTGCTCGTTAGCTTGCACCGGGAACGGTTGAGTAATACTTCAAGGCGTGCAATTGGTGAACGAGTTTAGTTAAACACACATTAAACTACCCCATACCCATGTTTAAAGTTAGACTCTTTTGAGTGAGGTATACACATGTTAAAGTTAAACAAATTTTCGAGAATTGTGTTTAGTTAAGCGATGTGTTTGAAGTCAAACTTAAATGTGTGTTTAGCTTAAAATTACATTTAAATATGTACACGAATATGGCCCAATATGTTTATCGTAGCGTTTCATTTTCGCTGTTATTTTAGACAATCATCATGACACCTAATGTGTTATGACTCTGCTGTGGATCCACTATTTTAGACAATCATCACAACACCGAATGTGTTATGACACTGCTGTGGATCCACTATTTTAGGTACCATGTGTAACAGCAATGGCAGTTATACCTTCCTTCTCAGTGTAAATTTAATGTAAGAAATTTATAGATCTGAACCTCTCTAAATCAATTATTTCATCTTTTTACATCAGAACTATTAAGTGGAACTATTGCATCCTAGATGAAGGACACATCATTAAGAATGGACGCACTAAGCTATCTAAAGCCATCAAACAACTACCTGCAGCACATAGACTTATACTGTCTGGGACACCAATACAGGTGGGTGATTTGTGAAATAGCCTGTGTTCCCATGTCCCTCTATATAACTACCATCTTTAACATCAAACAACTATCTGTAGCACGTAGACTTATACTCTCTGGGACACCAATACAGGTGGGTGATTTGATTACAGTAGCCTGTGTCCCCATGTCCCTCTATATAACTACCATCTTTAACATCAAACAACTATCTGCAGCACATAGACTTATACTCTCTGGGACACCAATACAGTGGGTGATTTGATAACAGTAGCCTGTGTCCCCATGTCCCTCTATATAACTACCATCTTTAACATCAAACAACTATCTGTAGCACATAGACTTATACTCTCTGGGACACCAATACAGGTGAGTGATTTGTAAAATGGGTAGCCTGCGTTCCCATGTCCCTCTATATAACTACCATCTTTAACATAAACAACTATGACTTATACTCTCTGGGACACCAATACAGGTGAGGGATTTGTGAAATAGCCTGTGTTCCCATGTCCCTCTATATTATATAAATACCATCTTTAACATCAAACAACTATCTGTAGCACATAGACTTATTACACTCTCTGGGACACCAATACAGGTGGGTGATTTGTGAAATAGCCTGTGTTCCCATGTCCCTCTATATTATATAGATACCATCTTTAACATCAAACAACTATCTGTAGCACATAGACTTCTCTCTACACCAATACAGGTGGGTGATTTGATAACACTAGCCTGTGTTCTCACGTCCCTCTATAATTGCCATCTTTAAAATGGAATACCAAATTGAGGCGAAAAGAGCTGAAGATTTGTGGAATACCTTGACCCATCTGGACATTTCCAAAAAAATAGCATTTGCTTATTAGTATCATACAACAAGAGCCATGCTACCTGATTGGTTCAATTCAAACTACTGTCCATGAAGAAATTGTCATACCTCACTAAGATTGGGCAACATCGCGCTACAAGATAATATAGCGATAAAATATTAATTATCGCATCGTGATAATTTACCATGCTTCAACAATGTCCCCACAATAAATTATGCCCACAAGAAAGCATAATAAAGACGCCAATTTGGCAATAATATCCTAAGTTTTTACCTTTGTAAATATAATGAAACACTAAGATGTGCCCATGCCATATTCCTTCTTTAATTCCCTCCCGTTATTATTTAACAAATAAAATAATGCCGCTCGTGGCTTTTCATTCATAAAAAAGAACCTTGCTATCAGAGACCGCAGTTTTGGTGATCAAAGGCTTAATGCACGTGTATTGAACTGCGTCTTTACAGATGAGTGACGATTTCGCAATATCTCGCGAAATCTCGAGTCAAAACATGTGTTTATCGAATTTCTAGCATGACGTCATTTTCTCGGGCTTCAGAAATTCGAAAACATCCAAAAGAAATCAAATGAAAAATTGTAAATGAATCCTGTTTCCGGCAGCCTGGTGCTAAGCATTGGTTTCCAGTTTCCAATACAATTTATTCCGTTAAAATATACTGTCGGTTCCTTTCATCTATGCTTAGCACCAGGCTGCTGGAAACGAGATTCATTGTAAATTGACCTTTCTCATGGTCACAACCCATGCGTAATGATTATTTTGGTCAGTTGCTATTGCATGATGGGAAGGGAAAATGGCAAACGCCGTGATTGGTTGTGATTGTTTAGTTCGCTACTGATTGCCAAAATAATGATGGCAAAAAATGGCATAATCGGCAAGAAATCTGACCCATTAATACTATTTTCTAAGTTTCAAATGAAACACGTACCGGTAAATCATCACATGCAAGAATACAGGCGCTATTTGGTGTGATGGTGCATGATTATCCTTGAGCTATCAGCACTGAAACTTACATTTTTTGTTTTGATTGTCTCCTTCTATACAGAACAATGTACTAGAACTGTGGTCATTGTTTGATTTCCTTATGCCTGGATTCCTTGGTACAGAGAAACAATTCACAGCTAGGTATGGAAAGCCAATCTTACAGAGTAGGGACGCCAAGAGCTCATCCGTGGAACAAGAAGCAGGTGAGTAAACTAGAATTAGGTATGGTAAGCTAATCTGACATAAAAGAGATGTGATGAGTTATTCCAAGGATCACGAAACCACGCAGAATGGAATAATTTACAGGCATTCAAAAGAAATTCAATATAGGCAACTGTTTACTTTCAACATCCTTGCCATATATTGTGTTTTGTTATACCTGTAGGTGCCTTGGCCATGGAGTCATTACATCGCCAAGTGTTGCCATTTGTATTACGTCGTCTCAAGGAGGATGTACTTGATGACTTGCCACCTAAGATAATACAAGATTACTACTGTGAACTAAGCCCGCTGCAGGTTCAGCTGTATGAAGACTTTGCTCGCTCCAGAGCTAGAAAGGGAGTTGAAGATACCATACAACACACTGAGAAGGAAACCAAAGCACCAGCAACTACACATATATTCCAGGTAGGTATATAGGCATTTATGAAGAAGTAGCATAACTATAGTTTGATCAGCTCCAAATTGGTGAAGCCTCTTTACAGCAGTAAAGGAATACAAAAGGATGCAGGAGCGCATGAAGGCAGCAAGCGTACTATGCATCATATGCGTGAAGTGTGCATGCGACTAAAATCGTGTGCGTCACAAAGATTTCCGTCCACATTTGTTTTATCGTTGACGTTATGCCTGACTTACACCCTTATTTTCACAACTATTACTTTTGAATAAGCTCAGTCCACAATTCTTTTTTGTAAAAGCCAAAAGATAATTTGTGGACTGAAATTTGGAATAAAGAAAACTGAATTAACTAATTAAGCAGAAAGATAAAAAAATGAATATTCTCGCCAATTTGGAACTGATTAAACTATAGATCCTGTTATTGTATCTTTTCCATAGGCTCTACAGTACTTACGCAAGGTGTGCAACCATCCATTACTAGTACTCAATCCTAAGCATCCACAGTATGATACCATTACAGCACAACTCAAAGAACAGAGATCATCGTTACATGACTTACAACACTCACCAAAACTTACCGCTCTCAAGTAAGTATTTCCACTTTGTCTAGTGACATTTTGGCTGGTCACAGTAATAAGGGAAAGAGAAGTGATGGATGACCCAATTTCAGTCCATTTTTTCACATGGTGTTAAGGGAGCTGTTAAGTCTCAGGAATAGCCTCCGTAAAACTGACGTAACTTCTTCATTTTTCATTTAATCCATATAAAAGTATATATTTTTGGAAAGGAAATGAGTAGGAGAGGAGAATCCATTTTTGGTATCAAAGTGCTAAAAATGCTGATTTTTTTTTAATTTCAGTTTTTTGGTAACAAATGCTGAAATTGCACCAAAATCATCTAAAGATACTTCTCGAGTGAAGGTGTTTTTTTTAAAGTTTTGACATAAAAATGTTTAGTTTAAATTTTGACCAAAAAGTGATTTTTTTACCTCAATTTTTTTCTTCTTTCCGGGCTTGATAAATGTCCTGCTATTTGGGTTAAGGGCAGTGTCAACCCGGCACTTTTTTCAAAAATTGAATTTAATATTTTCCTATTATTTTATACTTTTATATGTATTCTATTATTACCATCATAAGTTACTAATCGGAAGCGATTATTTCCCGTTCTTTTGGGTGATTTAAATTTGTTGTTTTGGTAAGTTTGAGTCAGGAAAAGGCGCATGGTTATTTGGCGGGAAATAAAGCGGAGTTCCGCGCTTTTCAAATGCTGCGACAGCTGTGCGATCATTGCCTCGCGCGCTGAATCTTCCCGTGCGTAATACTAGACGCGCCGCTTAATATCCGCGACGAAGACGCGAAAAACAAAAGAGCGCAAAACAATGCCTAAAATGTAAACAAAGGCCAATCTTACGATCATTTAAATTTCAGTTTTCTTCCAATTTCTTCACATTGTGACAATATAAATTGAATCTGATAGTTTAAATTGATTGTTCATAATAGTATACTCGCCTTTTAGGTCACACGCCCGTGTATTCCGAGAACATTAGCTTTAAATGGTGGAAAATGTCAATATTTTTGATAAATCGATGTTTTTGTAGAAGTTCAAATTTGAAGGAACTTTACGAATTTTCAGACAACCTAACAAAATCAGTTTTTGATTAAAAATTTCAAAAGTTCACCAAAATCATCTAAAGTCAATTATCTAGGAAGCACTTTTTTTTTTGGCTTAAGAAATTTTAGTTTTGAAAATATTGACCAAAAAGTGCCAAAAATGTGATTTTTGATATAAAAAACATTTTTGTTGGCACTTTTTGGTCAATATTTTCAAAACTAAATTTTTTTAAGCCAAAAAAAAAAGTGCTTCCTAGATAATTGACTTTAGATGATTTTGGTGAAATTTTGAAATTTAAATCAAAAACTGATTTTGTTAGGTTGTCTGAAAAATGTTGGCGCCAAAAAAGTGATTTTTGGGCAAAAATTTAGAAATCACTATTTTGGGGAAAATTTAATACCAAAAATGGATTCTCCGACTCATTTCATTTGAAAAATTGTATACTTTTATGTACATTACATTATTAGTTTAAAAGTTACAGTGCTTGATAAATTTCATATATTTTGGGTTGACACTTCCCTTAACAGCGCCCTTAATTGTACACGAAGGTGGATCATAAATACAGTTAGTCATATTTCGAAATGTGAGTTTAACTACTCCAGTGGTTTTTATGATACCGGGTGTCTCCAAAAAAGAAAAGAAGCTAAAAGCCCTTCAATTTTACACTTTTATTAATCATTCATGCAAATTATGTTAACATATTCGTAAAGTACAGTTATAGTTAGCATTTCATATCACAAACACCATTTTATTCTTTTCTGAAGTGGCTATCTTTTTTGACAGGGATTATGCCTATATTAATGTTTGTTGAAGTTACATTGTGTGATTAACAACAACAACAAAATATGAACTAAACTTTGTGCAGGACTATCCTATATGTGCCCTCCTTTGCAAGCGCTGTGGTGAATTTGACTTGACCAGTAGTTAGCTAGGAGTGCCATACAGTATCCACATTTGCATATTCAAGGTGGGGCCGGATATATCCTTCATACACTTTTATCATGAACATCTATTGTGTTTGAGCCAATAGATTTAACACATTGTTTTCTTTTCTTCATTTTATTATTTATTTCACAATTACCATATATTTATTATTTGCTATGATTAGAAATAGATCAAATGCAATGACCTTTTTAACCACCAACTATACATGTGAGCAAATAGAACAGGTTTTTAAACATGAATTAACAATGGAAGCTATCAAGTGTGCCAGAGACGTGGGGTCTTCAAAATTACAAACACTAGCATTTGAAAGCAATTGACAAAATGGAACCTAAGCGGTTTTGGTAACAAGCTTTCCATTTACAAATGACACCCATACTAATGAGTATGTACCCATCCATCTGTATTCCAGGCAACTTCTTCAAGACTGCGGCATTGGTGTAGAGAGTTTATCATCATCATCGTGTGATCAGAATGAGTTAACTGAGACAGCAGTGGGCCAGCATAGAGTATTGTTATTCTGTCAACTCAAGAGTATGCTGGATATTGTAGAGAAAGACCTGCTCAGGTGAGGAGTTGTAACCCCCCCCCCCCCCCCTCAGAATTACTTTACCCAACTTACAGACCTAATATGTGACCATCCACAACAAATGGGATGTGTAAAGTCGGCCAAAACATTTTTTGAGATATTTATCATATTGAACAGGGAAATTCTCCTTAAAATCAGTTTTACAACAATGTATTGCAAAATCAATAAATCCATTGAAAATCCCATTGTTTTCTATTGTTTATTGAAATGTTCGTAGGGCCATATCTAAATATATGCTCGGCCGTCTTTACGGCCCCTTTGTGCTAGATGGTCACATTTTTTATATTGAAATTATTTGTAATGATGTGATCGACATCTTTTTAAAGGCCCTCAAAGTCATAGTTTGTAGTAATTAGAAATCCAATCTTGGACACAGCATCTAATACAGCTCTCTGCGAGCAAATTGTACCCTATGGCTCTGCAGAAACACAAAGGCATTCTGACAAATAGAGTTAAATAATACCACAGGGTTGAGGGTGGTTGAGTACTCATAAAACTGGTAGTCTTCAAAGCATAAAGAGCTATACTGAGATGAAAAACAATGGAATGTTTTCCTATAATAGTCATCTTCTCAGGGAACTGAATGAGGAATGCTCTTCTAAGGGAAGGAGGTGCGATACTTTGGGGCTGCTCCTCTTCCAGAGGGTGCTCTTCTTAGGGAGAAAAAGAGGCTATAAGCAAATTACTATAAACATGGAAACTTTCACACTGCATTAACATGAGTACTTTTCAGGCTTTAAATAACCATCGCAAGGGGCAAATATATTTTATTTGTGCATTAATCGATGTAATGAATTTTCAAATCGCAAATTTATAAACAAACAAAATGGTTCAAAATTGGCAAAGTGCTGAAAATTAATTGTGCAAAGATTACCACTTTTTCAGTTTTCCTCACATTCATTTTATCACTTGAAAAATGATTTGACTGCTTTAGGTTGGGCAACTAACTGTTTTTTAAACAGCTGACAGTGCATTAAAATGCAAGTATTTTGTGCATTAATTTCAAGGTGATAATACATCTATTCTTGTGATTATTTACACAGATCTCAGATGCCTAAAGTGACCTATCTTCGTCTTGACGGTGGTGTTCCAGCAGGACAAAGACATGACCTTGTACACAGGTAAAATATGAGGGTTGGTCAACCTTTCAAGTTGTATAAAGTCTTTGTTTCTTGTTCAATTTCAGTATATAAGATGATAAATGATTTAACATTTTTTTAAAAATGGTTCATTTCTGGAGACAACTGGTCTGTTTTGATGTGATAGGTCGCATATGAATAAAACAGAAATCTAATTGGTGCTTATAATTTGTTTTGTCTTGAAATATGATTAATTCTAAGTCATGTGTATAGAATTGTGTAGACATTGGCTCATGCTAGCTTTGTAAGTGGACTTGGGCTTGGGTGTTAACCCTTGCGTATTATTTCAGATACGACAATAATTACCTAAGGATATGCTACTATAATCAAAACAAATGATTGTTGATCATGTCACAATTCTATCATGGTCCCATGCGCCTGGTGCATATCGGGATGGCTGGTGCGCCTGATGTTTTGGAATGCTGTGCATCACAAGACCACGTTTAACCTTTGGATTAACATGAGCACTCAGATCATGCTGCTATGATTGACAATTGTTTTGATTATAGTACTATTAATTACTCATGTGAGAGGTCTTGATAGCATTCTTTCCATTGTATTTCTTGTCATTTAACACTTTCCACGCGGCAGGCGTCTGTAAAAGACAGTTCCAAAATGTTACAAAATGTTAACAAAATGTCAAAATTATGGAATTTCTTCACCATATTTGGTATCACCATGAGAAATGCATTATAATAAGTGCAAACATGCATAGTATTGGTTCAGTAATTCTTGAGATAAGACTTTGAATGTTGAGAAAGATTTCTGATAACCTGTTTTGTATAATGGTAAAACTAATAGCCGCATGTAAAGTGTCCAGATTCAACAATGACCCATTCATTGATATGCTTCGATGAACTAAATCAAACATATATCCTTGTCTTGCTCTTAATCTGACCATTGATATTTCTTGACATTTCAGATTCAACAATGATCCATCCATCGATATGCTACTATTAACCACCCATGTAGGAGGTCTGGGTCTCAATCTAACAGGAGCAGATACTGTGATATTTGTAGAACATGACTGGAACCCAACCAAAGATTTACAGGTAAAGTATATATGACTTTCTCAAGTCAATGATGTTAGTAGGAAATGATATATGTTTTTGTGTGGTTTTGCTCCGTTTAGCACCCTTCCCATCCCTTGTCCTTCAAATGACTAGATACATTGACCCACTACCATAGATTTATCTTGCTCCCTTATTCAACCAGTCACAGCGATGTCACCTGATTGGTCAGTTATGGCTGTTTCAAGTTACTCCCTAGCGTGAAAAATTGTGAAGTAAACAAAATCACACTTTACTGTCAACTTACTTGTTAAAATAGCTTATTTGTTCAATATATTAACAATAATGATATTTTACAGAACAAATTAACCGTATCTGGTAAAAAAATAAAATAATAAAAGCCAAAATACACACTCCATGGTAAGTTTCACTCCAGTTATGGTGAGTGAGCATGCCAAATTCAACAACTGCGACAGACAGAATAGGAAATGTATTGATGTTAAAACTATTGTTGGAAATTGCTTATCCGCAGCCTGTTGAGAGTTGTTTTTCGATCAGCTTTCGATCAGTTGCAGAATTTGATAAGATCTTGTTATTAGGAACAAAAGCTCATACCCTTTACATTTGGTTATAATTGCCACTCAAATTTTCAAATTAGGCATTTATATAAGCACTTGTTAAGAATGATACCATATGTTAATTTGATATCATAATGTTTTAACCCCATCATTCATTAGGCTATGGACAGAGCTCATCGTATTGGACAGAAGAAGGTTGTCAATGTATACAGGCTGATAACAAGAGGGACATTAGAAGAGAAAATAATGGGGTAAGTCAGCATCATGCCCAGAGTAATATTGTTTGATAACCCTTGGAGCGTTCATAAATACTTTGGTGGGGGGTGGGCAATTCAGGGGGGGGGGGGGGGGGGGGGGGGGCAAATAATAAGCCTCAAAAAGGGGATCAAAAAAATAAGTTTCCGATAAGGGGGGATCAAAAGAATTACTAATGTAAAAAAGCCACACAAAAATTGCGCGCCAAACTTTAATTAGGTTTCGGGAATTAGTTTAAAGCCAAAATGTATCCCAATCATGACAAAATTAGTGTAAAGAAACAATTTTGCATAATTAAATTTATAAAAATATAGTCATATGTAAATATCAAACATAATACATATGTGCCTTCAAACATTAACTTTAGCTTTTTAAAAAAATAAGTATAAAATAGCAAATTTTGCATGGGCCTCCATACATTTACTTTAGCTTTATAAAGCTTTTTTGAAGGCAAGGCTTAGTCATAGCAAAGTAAGTGTAAAGTAGCAAATGTTTCTCGCGCTACCGAGAAACATTAGGTATCAGATAAGAAAACCTACAGCTCGAAGGGGCCACTGCTCCCTTAACCCCTTCCGGGCCTTGGACCCTGGACGCCACCGGGGCCCTTAAGCGGACCCCTGGCCCCTTCACCGATTTGGTCAGTGCCCCCACCCCCGGGCAACAAGCCTTCTGTCTACGCCTATGTTTAAAGGCTGTTGAAAGTTAAGATATTCAAAATAACTCATAATCCATTATTACCCCACCAAACCTAACAGAAGTGTGGTTTGGCATAGGGGTTGGGGATCAAAATAAATTTCAGATCCTGAAAGGGGGGATCAATCAAAATAAGACTTTCTCGAAGGCGGTGGGGGGGGGGGGGGGAGATTGGTTGTTTTTTGATGTCCGGGATTTCAATTTCCCCCCCCCCCCCCCCCCCCCCACCAAAGTATTTATGAAAGCTCCCTCCCTTAACACTTTCCACGCGACAGGCGTCTGCAGACGACATTCCAAAATTTCACAAAATGTTTCAAAATTTCAAAATTATTGCATTTAATTACCATATTCGGAATCACCATGAGAAATGCATTAAAAATAAGTACAAACATAGTATTGGTTCAGTTATCCTTGAGATAGACCTATTAAGTTGGCAAAGGTTTCTGAAAAATCTCTCTGGTAAAACCAATAGCCACGTGGAAAGTATTAAATGATAACTCTCAGGCTACTCTTGAACTTGTTTACCTATTTGTGAGGTGAGTGTGACCCATACAATTAAAATTAAATTCTGAGTAGGTCTTTTGAAAAAACATAATTGGGCTGCTAAATTTTGCATACAGATATTTTTATTTTCCGCAATCTGTGAGAAATTAGTCTGGGTTTCTGAATTTGTGGAACAAGTATCAACTGTTTTGAAACTATATTACAAAAATGTATTTTTGGATGTCTTTATATTATGTGGTATCATGTTAATATTCAAAATTAAACCGCTGCACAAATTTAAGATGTTAAAGAAAAAGTTTTGTTTCAAAATGAAATCAACTTTTTTTTGAATATTTTGATAGAAAATTCCCAAATTTACAGTATGTAAACGTGGACATTTTTGCGCTACATTAATGTTCGCGCTCCAAGCCGCTTCTGCAAAATAAAAACACACAGATATATTTATTTTGTGTATAAGTCTATGTAATGAACTTTAAAATTGTGAATTTAAAAACAAGCGAAATGGCTGAAAATCAGCAATGCACGAAAATATTATTTCTGTATGACTAGTTGCACTAAGCCTGTGTCAAAGTTAATGGTGTTGTACAAAGGGTAAGACCTTGAGGCAAGAATTGAATACATGCATGATTGATTCATCAGAATACACTTTGTATTTTCTCAAAAGGATTTATTTTGTGTGAAGATTTCGTTATTATTAACAGAATTGTTGCAGGTTGTGAGAGATTCAAAAATAGAGTCAATGGAATTCCCCAAAAGGCAGAAATTTTAAATGAATGTGAATGATAAATCTATTAACTCCATTAATTAAAGTAGCTAAATGTGACATTCATCATTTAAAAAACCCCTTTACAAACAGGTAGAAATAAATATTCACACAAAATGCCAAAAATCCTTAAATAAGAGCTCCTTTGATAATGCATATGAATATATGATAGGTAGTTTGATTAGGCAACAAAAATAATTGTGTGTTGCCCTCAGCAACCGACCCTAAAATCTCCCAAATCAGGGGTCACACATTTTTATTTTTTAAGATTTGGTAGCTAACTCGGCTCCTACAACCACTACAGAAAAACTGCTGTAATACCAAATCAATTATATCTATACTCTTGATACTGAGACCACCGTAAAGATAAGTCTTTCCTCTACCTATTTCAGGACTTTCGGATCATTTTTGAAATTTCTTATGTTTTTCTTTATTCTGGAATTTCTGTAGACTAAACGGAAAGTGCTATGGCCATAAAACTTTGGAAATAAATTTATAAGCATATTACCTAAATTCTCCCGTGAGTTTTTGCAAATACAGTGTTTACTTTTTGATTTTTCTTTCTTTCTCAATTTTGATTTTTTTTTCTTCAAAAGGCTGTAAAAAGGTCTAGAAACACTAAATTAGTAAAAGCTCGCAAGTTAACTCTCTAAAATTAATTACCTTTAATATGACACTTTGTTTGTGCAAATTGAACATGAAGTTTTTTCTGTAGAATTTCACAAAATTTGGCAATATAGTGTTTCTAGAAAATAGTGAAAAAGTACTAACATTCCCAGTGAATAAACCATCCATCACCACTCAGTTGTGGAGGGGAAAAAATGGTGTTATACCTTGGTGTTTTGGCATCAAAATAAAATAAAAGTCTTTAGCATACATTGAATTTAAAGAAGAGAAAAAAATATTTACAAAACTATGTGTTTTCTGAAATTTAGCAGTATTTGGGAATTCGGCTACGCCTCCTGTATTTTCAACAGGTTTTCAAATAACAAAAAATTCCGTAAATCAAAAACGGCTTTTTGGAAAAAATTCAAACTTGGCATATCATCTTTTCAAATATCAATATACAAATCCTCTGTTATTTTAAAGCAAATCATTGCCGGTCACTGTAGCCGAGTTAGCCACCTTTACCCAATTTGTCAATATATTACTATTTTCTGCTTGAAATGAATAAGTTTGCTTGAATAGATTGTTTTTGAACACTAGAAATAGTCAAATTGACATTTACCAATTTTGTCTCGTCATGAACCATGGTCTGTCATTAACCCTTTGAACCTGGAGTTATTATATGGGTTCGGTACACCCACCCTGACTTCTCCGGGGGTAAAATGCTAAATATAGTACACCTATATCATCGGTAATATATGTTACCGATGATAGAGGGCAGTATGCCATTGTACTACACGTATAACGTAACCTATTTATAACATAAAAGCGTCCATTTTTATCGCCAAAATTGCCAATCATGACCGTAAAACAATGCATCCCTGTCTACCTGAGAATCATCTGCGCCATATTGGGTTGCATATTCATCAAATGTCGCGCTATTTTTGACTGTTTTCTTCAGCTAAATGACATCAAAACACAACGAAAACCTTGCGAAACAATGTATTTCACATCGGGTGAACATTACATGACTTTCAAGTCACATGACCACTCAGTCATATGATCAATGTGTCAGCTGTTCGCTCAGGTCGATTTTTCAACCTATCGGGTTATACGACGTTCTCCGATAGGTCGATTCGATAAATCGACCTATTGGGTTCAAAGGGTTAATATTTGTCAGGGGAAAAAAATGGAAAATTGACCAACCGACCCGACTTCAAGATTTTTGGCACTTGAGGGCAACACAACAAATTTTGTTGGCCTTACTGGAGGAGAGTGAAGAAGAATTATGAATCCAGTTTTTAATCTGGTATATGCCGATGTAATTAAAAGAGAACTGTGACATCAATCTTGAGTGTGTGGTATTTCTGGTTGCGTTTTTAAAAGACAATTACCTAAATAAAATGTGATGGGTTTTTTCGAAGCTTTCAAAAGATGTAATGTGACCTAGCCTTTGTTGATTTTTTGAACAATGGCTCCTGGTGAGACATTTTGTTTGATTTTAATGTTCTTTTGTAATTGATAGTTAAATATATTACGTTATCATCTATCTCTTTTAGATTGCAGAAGTTTAAAATGACCATGGCTAACACAGTAATAACACAGGACAATTCCAGCTTACAATCCATGGGAACCGATCAACTACTAGACCTATTCTCATTGGACCAGGTAAGGTTCTAAATCTTTTGAGGATCATATGTAGACAGACAAGTATAACACACAGCAATTCCAGCTTACTATCAATGGGATCGACTACTCATCTATTCTCATAGTTTATGATGCAAGGCCAATAAATTGCAGCTTAAATTTGTTGGGATACCAATCAACCACTAGATTTATTCTCATTGGACCAGAAAGGTTCTCAGTAAGACAGTTATAACTAAGGGAAATTCCAGTGTATAATCCTTGAGAACCCACCAATTGCTAGATCTTTTTCTAAAAGGTGCTCCACATTATCAAGAATACCAAGTAATGCCAGCCTTACACTTACACTTAGACTTACATTTAAGGTTTAATGGAAAAAATGGAATAGGCTGTCAGCCTTTTTGATTCCACCCTATTTTGTTCCAGTAATTGTCAAGTTGATTTTTAAAAGCGATCCGGCAAGCTGTCAAATGGACTCGAAAAAGTTAACTTTTTGAGCTTCTTATAAATGCTTCTTATGAATGCTTCTTCATAGGGGAATGTTAGTTCAATGCTTAATTTATAACTGGTTGATTTCACTGCTTGATTTATATTTCTTACAGGAGTCCGGTAGTAATGAGTCAAGCATGGACAGAGATGGAGCTAGTGCATCAATACAAGATAACAAGCAATCCTCCAAAGCCATGCTGCAAAACCTTGGTGAATTATGGGATGAGAAACAATATGAGACAGAGTATAATCTAGATAGTTTTATGCAGTCTTTACAATCATGATGGAGACAGAAAGGAGAGGAAATACAGTATTAAAAGGCTGCAAGAAGAAGATTCTTGGACAAAAACCAAAATCGATCCTACAATATTTAAAACGGATAGGGCTGTAATCTCGTACGTAATTAAATACGATTTTAAGCTAAACACATGTTTAACTTTGACTTTAAACACATATTGTTTAACTAAACGCAATTCTCAAAAATTTGTTTAACTTTAACATGTGTCAACTCATTGAAAAGTGTCTCTAACTTTAAACATGGGTATGTGGGTAGTCTAGCGCGCATCTTACTTAACTCATACACCAATTGTACTCCTTGAATGATTACTGAACCGTGTCCAGTGCAAGCTGAGTGCAGATTGTGTAGTCTTAAAAATACATGTGCATTTGAGGAATTCAGTCCATATCTTTTGTAACCCATTTGGGCCACAATAAATTGAATACCTGTATGCAGTGAATGCACGACCACTCTGGGAGCGAGATTTGCCGAGTTTAAAGTCAGGTTTTGTTAAACACATCGTTTAAAAGATAAAGTAATGCTTAATTTAGACACAAGTTTAGTTAGACATGGTTTTAAGATAGAACCGTGTTTAGGACGAGAATACAGCCTATAGTGTACAAATCTTTAAATATTTGAAAATGATCAAGAAATAGTAATAAAAACAGATGATTTTTTTTAATTTTCAACTTTTATCAGTAATGTGTCGTAGCCCAAGAACCTCATTTAGCAGAGCAAAAACCATGTTTAAACTAAATAAATATCCCTCCAAATTGACAAAGCTGATATATAAATGTGTCAAAAATGTTTTATAATATAATATTCATCCCAACTTTACAGAATAATCTAAAAATAATGATTCGGTTTTGTCCAAGATTCGTCTTTCAGCATCAAAAACAGGGTACATACATTACAGCAGACAAATAATGAAAGTCCAGAAATGAAAGCCCAGTTTTTAAATGTGATAATTTCTTAGTATTAGTATTTTTTGCTCTATAGATATAATGCATGAAATGCATGAGAATTGTTGTAATGCAAAAATGTCCATCTTTGCAGTATAGTTATTTAAGAAGGTATTCCTCTATACAGCGTTGTAAAAAACACAAGGAGACTTTTTCAGAGACAAATTTCACACAAATTGTGGAGATAGTTTTTGATATTTTGATTTAAAAGGGAGAAACTTTCTGTGGGTAGCAAAGCGTTTTCCCTTTTCATGATTTAAATGGGAGAAACTTTCTGTGGGTAGCAAAGCATTTTCCCTTTTCATGATTTAAATGGGAGAAACTTTCTATGGGTAGCAAAGCGTTTTCCCTCTTCATAAGTGTTTCAATTTCTCAAAACGCCTAATTGTTTGTGGAGTTATGCAAACAAACATGATTTAATTTTAGGGGGGCTTACTTCTTTTGAACTCTTTAACTGTGTGTCGATAAAGGGCGGCAAAACTGTTTTTTATTATTTTTGCTGGCAAAATGTTGGCAACAACTGGCAAAAACCAGGAAAATCCCATACATATAGTTAGGAACATAATAATAATACAAAACACATAAACAATATTTAGTGAATCATTTCAGCCAAAATTTGGTTTCACCAAGTCCCTAAAATTGAAAACAAATACATGGAAATTATATAACAAATTTAAGTCAAATGTACTGGTACCATTGGAAAGGAAAGAGCTTGCCATAGTAACTGCCATCAAACTTAATATATTAATGTTTTACATATATTATAAATTTATAATACACACAGAAAAAATATTGATAATTTTCATTGGCTTTTGAGATTAATTCACCATTTTTTTTTGCATTTTGCCACTACATTTATTTAGTGTTTGCCATTTTTGCCACTTTTTTAGTGGCAAAAAGGTATTTTTGCCGGATGGTTAAAACCGCGGTTTAAACCATGGTTTAAAAAACCGCCTGTGGCAAAAACCTGCAAACCCTGGTCATTTAACACTATCACCCTTTGGTGATATAGATCTTCAAAGACAAGGATGATCGTCTCTATTGGAATGTCGACGTGTGTCTGGCCATAGGCTTTCAACCACAGGGATACTGGACTGCTCTTTCAGAGTGTGAAGCTCTGAATGCTCCATAAGAATTCTATAGTTTAATCAGTTCTAAATTGGCGAGAAATATCGGTTTTTTTAATCTTTCCGTGCGTAAAAATACTCCAAGCACACACACGCGATTATGGCCACACGGTGGCCATAATCGACCAAATATTTCTCGCCAATTTGGAACTGATTAAACTATAGCGATGTTATATTGTGCGTTGTGGTAAAGTTGCAATTAAGTTGCAAGTTAGTTTCGAAAACCTGATATAACATTATAAAAACAAACATTTGTGGATGTATGTACCCCAATGTTTTAAAAATGAGGAAAAACAGCGAAAAATTGGGTTAAAATGCCAAATATGGGCTGAAAATATTATATATGAAAAAGCTGAAATGTTGGCCCAAGAAAAATGTAAAAAAGAGGAATCAGCTTAAAAGAGGAACTCTCACACCCCTGTTTTTGTCGGTAACTGTGAAGAAACAAATATTTTACTTTGAGACCTCGGCTCCAAAGTAAAAATGTTTTGATTCTTCACAGCTACCTCAAAACAACTGAGGCAAAAAAAAAAGTTGTGTTGCTCTCACAAGCCTAAAATCGGGAAGGTCGGCGGGCCAGATTTAAAATTTTAAAAATAAGTATACCAAATCAACCATTTTATACCTATTATTTCAGTCAACATGTGTGAAGATACTAAGGAAAATGCATACTGGCTGTTTTTCTACCCAATGGTGAATATTTTCTTGAAGTACACATCCATGAAAAAATATTCACCCTTGATTCTATAACACAAAATGCTTGAATGTATGGAATATCCACATATTATATTGTATACTGAATTAAAGACAACGATGGAGAGAATGAGACTAAATAAAAACAATATACTAGTTGCATTTTCTTTCTTGTGCATGGAGTACAAACCCGAGCTTGTTGTTTGGTTTTCTGGGTTTCGTTGGCTTTTACACACATTTATCAACCGGAAGATAGGTAAAAATAGTGTTGAAGTATAAAAAAATCTTTAAATAAAAAAGAAATCTTAAAAAAAAAAACCTTGAAAAAAAACACCCCAAAACGGCCCACATTTTTCGTAATTTTGACCCGGCCGGATGAGGGTAACACAACTCTTTTTTTTTGTGCCTAAAATGCAGTCATTATAGTTTTCTTGGAATGTTGTCCCAATGTTGTTTAAACGTTTTCTATGACTAAACTACAGCCTAACTTTAACCATTTTGGTAATTTATGCGTTTGCTGGGTAGCTCCATATGCATAAAACATTTAAAACCAAGTCCAATTTAAAATCTGCTCTAACTGGTGGTTAGTCCTACAAAGGGAACCCTTTACTTAATTCAAAAATTCAAAATTTGTGTGCCCTATTGCATAAAAGTTACGAATCTTCTCAAGTGGACTTAAGAAGAGTGATACTTGACTCTTCTTACACTTTCCACACAGCTATTAGTTTTACCATAATTATACAAAACAGATTTTTTTCAGACCTTTTCTCAACTTTCTAAGTCTATTTCAAAGATTACTGAACCAATTATAGGCATGTTTGTACTTACTTTAATGCATTTCTTATGGTGATTACATATGGTGATAAAAATGTTGACATTTTTGAATCATTTCGTGAAATTTTGGAACTGTCGTCTCAGTTGAGCTTTATTAGGTCTAAAGTTTGACACTGGCCCTATTTCATGAAGATTGAATCACGAATCATCTTAAGAAGAATTAAAAACTTATGAAGAATCACTCTTCTTAAGTTGAATCTTAACTTATATGCAATAGGACCTGGTCCAACTTCTTTATAGTGCATGTGGGACCCAATGTGCGTTCAAGATGATTTTCTACCATATATTCAACTAACTTGTGCGATATATTTAAAAAGACATATATATTTTTATTGTTCAATACTCAAGATAAGTACTGTATCATTCATACATAATATTGTCTTATTTAAGCTGTGTTATGCATTACAACACTATAATAAATGGCATAAGGTAATTTTTGAATGCTATGCATGTAAACCAAGATCTTGTTGTCATTTATTCTATAGCTGTCTCAAACGTCTTGCTTGATGCCCCAGAAAGAGGGGATATGCTCCACTGTATAAGACAATGGATTGTCCTACGGGCTTGACTGACTCAGAATTTGAGTATTTTTAGTCAATAATAATCAAAATTTATTTTAAACATTTTTTTAAATACATTTTTCACTTCAAAATGTGTGATTTTGAAATATTTGTGATTTTGAAATACTATGGGCAGTATTTCATTGATTTAAAAAATGCTAAATCAACCAAACCTTCATGAAAGCCAATATGCTGGTTTCTTAGGTGCACATATTTTTTTAAACACATTTTAAACAAAAGACTAAGTACATGTATATAATTTGTGTGGTTTCTTCTATAAATATCGTAAATTGCAAACATCTTTGCAATTTTTTCATATTGCTAAATATTTCCTTTAGGCAACCTAAAACCTGTTATACAGGCAGACAAACCTTTCAAGTAGGGTTGGTCGGTCAGGCAGGTTTTTTTGTTTCCAAATGACAATAAATGTAAATAGCACACACCTAAATAGCACCAAAATCTGTTAATATTTTGCCATTTTTGAAATACTTAATCCCCACCCCACCCCCTAAAATGTCTGACATTTGGGTTAAAGGAGGTGTCCAGCAAGCTCATCACTGCATTATATTTTAGAAAAATAATTATCGAGCCCAAATTAAGTAGTTATATAGAACAAACATACTTATCATAAAAACAAATAAAAACGGTTGTCTCTCAACATGCCATTTTTTTAAATTCGCGGTGATCGAAAGTCCCAGTATCAATGAAGATGCAATGCATTTGCGCAAATTTGAGCACCAATAATCATGACGTCATATATTGATACCGGGACAAGCCGCAAATGTTTAAATATGGCATGTTGAGAGATGGCGGTTTTTATGATAAGTATGATGTTTTGTTTCTATATTTTCATGATTTGGGCTCGATAATTATTTTCTAATGCACAATGTTGTGCTTGCTGGACACCTCCTTTAATGATCATTTGTGCACAGACAATTCTTTTTATCAGGAGAGTAGCAAATCTATGAGTAAGAGTTGGAAGACCCAGCAAACCATCAAAGAGGATGTGAAGGAATACCTTGCTGGTGATGCTACACTGAATACTAGCACTAGTCAGAGAGATGAAGCCGTTATGAGGACCAGAACCAGGGCTGCTAGGTAAGCTTTTAAAATCATCCCTGGTTTAATCTTGTTGGGAATGAAACTAAAAATGGATCAAATTAAGTGGGAAAGGCTGGCTATGCTGGTGCCAGGAATCAAACCCAGGTCGCCTGTGTGGAAGTCCCGCCCCTACCTAAGCGCACCGCAGAGTCAGCTTTGAAAATCTTAAGATTTTCTTTTGCATATGATAGCCCACCTGATCGCGCCACTGGGGAAGCATGTGCTACCAGCCCCTAGTAGAGTATGATTTTATATGATCTTGTGGAGTTAAGGTTGAAATTATTTTATGTCTTTATGCTTATTCTTTGCCAGACTTTTAGGCAAATTATCTGCATACATCACAAACAAACAGCTATCGATTGAATCCAACGCCACTGAATCTTTTGCCCAGATCCTAGTGTTTCATCTCGGCAGTAAATCAGCTATACAACGCATGATCATTGGTTTGGTCAAATCAGGTAGGTTGTGTAAGAGATGGTTTCAAATGGAATCCGTTAGACATAAAGTGTGCTAACGAGCGCGGTTCAGTAAGTTCTGTCACCAAAGATTGCTGGGAGGCCTTTTTCAAGGATCCAAGTCCTAGCCAAAGCCATACATTCAGAGATGAGGATTTAGATGTCAAGGGAAGCTATACTTCGAGGGAATGTGACGACTGTAGTTTTTAAAATTGTATGGCCTCTTCAGAAACATGGGCTAAGTGATAGAACTTTTTGATCCGCCCTCGTTTCAGCTCATGAATAACTAACTATGACTAATGGTAATAAGAAATGGTAATATAATAAAATAGATGGTTTCACACTTACTTCTTCAAGTCATTTTAACAGTAAACAACCAACACGCTCAATGCACTTTTCAAACTGGCCAACAATTTGGAAGGCTGATAAATCAGATAAAAAGTAATGGTTTAGAGAAGTTACGATGATTCAAACATCACATTGACAGAAGCTTCATGAGACCAATTGAGATAGTCTTGAATAGTCTAATATAGTCAAATTCATTTTGTTATTTTCCACCATTAGATTTGCCAATGTCCAGAAACGGTAAAGATCAAGCTTATGGAAGTATTATCTAGTGCTGTGTACTTTGATGAAGTGTCTGTACCGTTCATGAAGATGCAAACGGAATGTAAGGTAAGCAAGAGTGAGCTTCTCAATCTAATACTATAAAAGAGCAATGTTTTGTTTTGAGACCTATTGCAATATGTAATAAGCTTAGAAGGGTCAGCATACTCTAGATTTCGGCAGATGCAATTGTACATGTATGTCACTATGTCCTCATTTGAATTGTGCCTCCAACATAAATTCCACCGAACAATATGATTTAATCAGGGTGACATTTAATTGTCATTCCGAATACGTGACCAACCTTTACCTCTATGATGGCTCCATCTGAAAACGTTTACCTTAATTCGCTGTCTGTCATATAAAACTTCATGATTTGGTCATTTCGATGTAGCACCACTCTCGACATAAATATTGCTTCAACCAAATTTCTATTTAACACCATCATTCAACCCTTCTCCCATGCATTATAATAAACTGCTCACAAAAAGTATCGAAACACTTAGAAATGATCCAATACATAACGGCTCGAAAGGGTATGCATTAATCGAAGCCAAGAACCAAGTGCATAATTTTGTTCATTTCAATGATCGTGGGTCCAGTTTCAAAAGTGACACTCATCCCTATTGAAAATCACGAATCTGATCATTCTAAACAGTAATGCAAACCTCTTTCTATAGGATGATTGTCACTTTTGAAACTTGACCCACGACCATTGAAATGACAATAACTCCGCTCCGCAACATCGTGTCTCATCGATCGAGGTGTCAAAATACGCAGAACAAAATTGTGACGCGATCAAGCGGAATGAGTCGGATGTCGGGAATATTGATTTTGAGTGATAGGTAAAAAGAAGTGGACAATACTTATGTTTTACTTTGTTTTCTCAGTTGGTAAATTGTTTGTAAGTTAAAAACTAGAAATTCGATTTTAGTGGGGTTTGGACCATAGTGTAGCATTTTCTACCTGCTTTGAGATGATAAACAAATATCAAAATTGAAACTGCCGACATGTGACTCATTTCACTTGATCATGTCACAATTATGCACTTGGTCATTTGCTTCGATTAATGCATACCCTTTCGAGCCGTTATATATTGGATCATTTCTAAGTGTTTCGATACTTTTTGTGAGCAGTTTACATTTCAGGGTTCATACGTACCTTATCTATTGGAACAATTCATTTTTTCCAAATTTCATTTTTTTTAAAGCAATCTTTCAGTACCCCTTTATCACGCACCGGAAAAGAACAAACCTTAGGTGTTATTATTGACAGCAAAATGGTTGAAAAATCTTTTGTCTGAGTGCATCAAATATTATCAATCTGTCCAGTTGAGGTTATCTTCAGAGAAACTGTCAATTAAGGTATAATCCTTTCACTTGATATATACAGAGGAAGTATTAAGATAGGCAACACCCTTCACTTGATATTTACTCTATTTCAAAAAGGAAAGTGTGAAAGTGAGGCATCGCACTTCATTTGATATCGACAAATAGTGTAGGGAAGGCGACACAGTGATCATGAACTTAATGTTGACAAAATGGTTAAGTTTTGAGATAGACCTTGATGCGCCGGAAAGTCTGTGTGCAATCAGACAGGGCTTCGTTTAGCACGGTATACTAGTGCATAGTGACTTACATGCTTATGCATCTTATGCTATTCATGGTTAATGGTTTACTTAAAAGTATGATAAAATGTAATATTGGTGTGCCCTATCTGTCACACTGTTTACAATAAATGATTGGAAAATCTGTGCAACAAAGGCCTCATGTATACAACTTTCTTCAATCTTCAATGGTGTAAACAGACATTTTGAAATGATGGGGCTCAGAGAGGCAAGTCTATTTTTGATAGATTCATTTGGTCAGGGGTGCTGGACTGGGGAGGCAAGCAGATGCGCGTAAGGATTTCTATCATCGAGGCCTTCTCTTACCAAGCACCGTACCATCACCCTCATTCACTGGTTACGCCACTGACAATCTTGCAATTATTTTTGCAGTGCTTTCACCGTGGAGCAGGCTAGTGGATTAGCAGAGAGCATTATAAGTCAGTTATCACAGCCTCCAATGAGACCATCAGAAGATATCTGTCAGAAATGCAGACAGATACAGGCATCGGTACAGGCTATCAATGAGCAACAACAAAGGCTTAGTATCAGGTAGGTGTTATATAGACATTTAGGGTCTCATTGTGGTCAATCAAGGTCATTTAGGTGACAAATTTCTAAAAAATACACATAATGTCCCAACCCTAGTGTAATGGTCTAGACTCTGTTCAGTTCAAAAAGGTAAATTTTTAAAGCTTTTACAAAACCTTTAAGCCTCTGAACACAACAAAACTCTAAGTGAAACCTATGTTGGTAGCCTCTGCTGCTTTTGTCCAGTTCGTTTGGCGATCACGGTCTACGATATTTGTACAAGGAAAGGTTGGTTTTTATTGCATGAACCCCTGGCATAGTGGCCAAGGACACAGACTCTCATGCCGGGTTTGATTCCTGGTACCAATGAAGCTTGCTCATTTTCAACACGCGGACTCAGACGGGCAAATAATTGATTACTGGCAGTAGCAGTGCTATTTGCCGGTCGATGCCCAGGTTGATGGATAGTCGGTCGGCCACATTGTTACCTGGTTATGGTTGATCAATACGGCACACACGCTTTACCTGTCATACTCTCCCCGTGTTGAAAAGAAAATGAAAATCAGACTTGACCTTACATTTGGGATTGTAACTTCCTCAATAATCAACCATAACATGCAATATCTCAAATGAAAGAGGTAACATTTTCCAGCAACTAAATAATTTAATATGTCTATGTAAGAGTTACACTTTTAGAGTTATCAACACATTTATTACCTGGTCAGTTACTTTTTATTGTGTTGACTGTATTTTAAAATGATGTTGTAGCCCCAAATGTATTATATGGACTTCCAAGCACATGACTATAAGGCAGCGAAATGACCTGATGGCATAGAGGTGTAGGACAGAGAAGCAGGGTTTGGTTGAAGAAAACTAGAGCCTTACCTAGTGCCTCCCTAAATACCGTGTTACCCTTCTCTGAGAGGTGTAGCCCGTCAGTCTCATACATACTGTGATCGTAAGGGGAAATTATGTTGTAATTCCGTAACACATGAGCATTACCCAATCCCCACAGGCTCTTAGAGCACTTTTATTCACGTTTATCACAGACGACTTAATTACCACCCCCTGCAGACTTTTCGCCGTAATAACGCAGATGCATCAAAACAATACGGGAAAAAGGTGACAGATATTTGTCAGTAACTCATTTATATGCTGTCTAAGGACATGGCATACTAAACAAATCATTGGCCCACATGTAAAATCAGAGTGTTGGGGTATGGTTCTTTAATTTGTAGTTGATTCTATTTTGTGATTTGGACTCTTTCATCACTAATTGCCCTTCTGAGTTAATTTCTAGAATGTTAGCTGGGCCTTATGATTGACCATCCCCTCTATCGTGTCTATCTATCAAAAGATTGAAGTCAACATATTCACCCCGCATCATTTTTTCATGCAAATTGCAAGGTTGGTTTTCACCTAAGGGGCTCCAAATTGAGGTTAAAGCCTGTTGATTGGTATTCCCAAAATTGGTAGGCATAGACACGAAGGTATCAATGCCACTCAACATAGCCATTGTATTTGTATTGCTTTGTTGTGCTGATGAATTTGCATTTACAAAGTTGGTACTGACACCAAAATTATTGGAATCGCTAACTCCAGAGTTAGCTAATATACTCCCCGACAAAACTCTACCAAAGATATCAATCAAACCATGTGCTCACCGGCTGTTCCCTGCAACAGATTGTCCGTTCTGCCACTGCTCACACGCTGTTGTTGACTTCCCACATTTTTTCGAACACTCCATTGCGACGCTGCTGAATTCGGTGCACTAGAAATGTCAGCGTTACTGTTACTGCTTCCGGCGACTGGCGCTGATGTCACTCCCGTGAACCCGGAAGTTGATGGCCCCGTATTAGCCTGGATTTCCGTCCGTTGTTGCTCGATAAAAATGTTAATGTCGTCCAACTCCTGGTGCAGAGAATCCTCTGAATCTATGTTTACTGACAAAAAATCACGGTCGTCCACATTCACAGCACGACCCCATCCTCTTCCTCCTCCACCTACACGTCCCTGGCTTCTACCGCGAGTTGATACTTGGCAAGACTGCCTTGCTGGCCCCTGACTCTGGATATTGTCCTGGTCGTTGCTAAATAGGGATGTTAGATGGCCCAGCAGATACCGCTCTTCACAAGTTGTTTATCGCCCTAGCTTGAGAACGAGTTTGCTGGTCTCATTGTCCTACCGGTTCCTCTACCGCCTTCCGGTTTTGGTGCCATTTTCAAACAAATCTCGTCGGACAACGATAATGAAATGATTAACAATGTAGCAAAACCAACGGATGTTTATTATTTTAGATGATCCTCAGACGAGGTAAAAATTTCAGATACTTAACAAAAGCAGTAGGCTGGATGATTGTAGTAGCAGATACACTCGCTAGTAAACAGAAAGACGGTCCAAAACAAAATCCTTTCCATAAACAAAATCAGGAAAACAGCCCGGCTTAGAAATTTCAGAGACATCCGACTGGTATTTTGGCAAAAAGCGCAATGTGAGAAAAAGGGGTCCGGGCGGAACAGCAGCCCGGGAAAAATCTCAAGACTGCTGACAAAGGCAAATTTTGTGGGTCAGCACACACCAATCCTGATTGGATGAGGAATGGGATGTTACAACACAGGGAAGCAACCTCCAAAAATCAATTTTTCGCAAATCAGAATAATTTGGATTCACAAAATAATTCTTTAATACTTGCATTGTACACTGCCATTAGTATTTCACTTGATATGTTCTGTGTTCACAAAGCTTTATTCATGGCTTGAGTGGGGTGGTGTAGAGTAGTGTTGGGAGTGAGTCCCGGGAAATCGAGTCCTACCCTAAAGTTTCAAGTCCCGGGTACCAAATTTGGATACCCGAAATGTTATTTATTTATTTTAAATATTTTTTTAAAACATTTATTTCTTCTTTCTAAGTCCAAAACAGGACCTTAGATGACTCGTATTTTACCCATAATAACCCACATAATACCCCTTGACCCACACCATTAGGGATAGTAACTCCTAACAAAGATCTTATACTAAATTATTTAATTCATTTAATTCAAAAGTATGACCCAAAATGACTTTGCTAAGCGCCCTGGGCGCTTTAGGGATGATTAGTTTTGACACCAAGAGGTTACATGGACATGGTATGTGATGACATGAGAGGTTATGTATGGGGTAAATCACGGTCATATACTAGGTGATAAATTTGTTCTCCAATTTTATTTTATGTTTGATTTGGGGGTTTTTTTTGGGGGGGGGGGGGTGGTCGGGTACTAGCCCGAAAAATAGGTCGGGTACCAGCCCCAAAAAAATAGGTCGGGTACCTGGGTACACAATTACCAGAAAATTCCACCCTTAGTGTAGAGCACCACTGGGGTCCCCCTTGATTCAGTGATGCAAGCGGCTTTATCATGCACAAATGCTTCCCCTGGCCATATTCACGCTGTGATATTCTCTTGGAAATTTCCATCTTTCTCCTGCTTTAAAATGGATGTTCATATGTGTTATTCGTTAATTTTTGTAATTGAAGAAAGACAAAAAGTATGCACTAAAATCTCAATTTTGAATGAATTTGGTCAATACATGGGTACGGTTGATTGCTCGAAAAACGAAAAAATCATGCATTTATGAAAATGTTGATATTCTCAAAATAGGACTCCCTATGGGTTATGCCATTATTCACGCATCAACATCAGCGTGCATGCATTGATTTTCTATTCTCTGAAACAAACATGTACGTATGGAACTATAATCATAATCTTTCTGGGAATGCTTTGATAACCGGTTCATTTTCTGAGATTATTTCTGTAGCAGCGTACCATGTGTCTTATTCAGGGGCTGATTGACCCAACCTTTCCTTAGTGCCTATGGTGGTGGTACAGGGTGAGTCAAAAAAAAGTTTACCCTAATTGAAAAAAAAATCAAAAAAACATATTTCTGACCACAAAATCAAGGCAAACAAAACTTTAAATGATTGCGCCATTTCTTTGCTATCATCTGGGAAAAAATCACGTTATTTGATGATACCGTTCTGTACAGGAGCTGTTTTTTCATCGAAAACACGGTTTTTAATTTCAAGCTTAACGAGCTTAATAATGTTTACTAGGATTATGATGTAAAGCATTACACATCTTGTTTATTAAAAGAATTAAGTAGACAATAGACTTGTTCAAAATTGTCTCCTAATAGATTAGAACATGAAATATGGATTAAATCGTATCACCACTGTCAGTTAAAGGCATATTATGTGATCTTTTCCAGGGAGCGCCCTCTATTCATGATTTTTTTTTAGAAAGGAGATTTTCTTGCAGATTTACATTTCTGATCATAAATCGTACATACATTCCAAGTTACAGAGGGATACGATTCCTAATTACCTCAAAATCATGGTTTTAGAGTGAATTTAGACTAGAGTAAAATAAGTTGTCGGATATCCGACAGTTTATTTTCACTCTAAAACCATGATTTTGAAGTAATTAAGAATCGTATCGCCCTGTAACTTGGAATGTATGTACGATTTATGATCAGAAATGTAAATCTGCAAGAAAATCTGCTTTCAATTTTTTTTTCGATGTTGAGGGCGTTCCTGTAAAAGATCACATAATATACCTTTAATAAATAATAATTGCAAGGATTAAATAGTCCGCAACGCAAGGGATATTCATAAACATGATAAAACTAGATGAGGATATTGAATAAAAATTGTCACCAGTGACTATCTGATAATGTGAATAATAAACGATATAGTATTTTGATAAAATCAATAAACATAAATATTGCACTTATTTTTCGTAAGTATGTCCGATTAAGTAAACATTATCCTTGAACCAATCAAAAAAAATTGTCAATGTCCACAGTAAGACTAGTAAGTAATACAATAATAATAAAAATAATCCCTCTCTTTCTCTCTCTACATGTAAAAATTATTCCTGTTAATGAATAGAAACCCACTTGATAATCCAGCATCTTGTTTGGTCTTTCTCCTGATCTTTGAGAGTGTGCTTAGGATGGTTGCACTGAGGGACAATAGACAGCTTTAATGCCTATTTATGACACAATTACCAAACTTTAATCATTTCATAACAAAGGAATTGATCCTTTCGCTGTCAGTATTGTAATTTTTTATTGGTCGTATCTTATGAAATATAATGGTCAAGATCTGGAAGAGTGTTCGGACGTTAAATTGGTCACTTTCATTCAAAACAGCGTAAAAAAGTTTCCCTCAACCAATCTAAACCAGATAAATTCATATTAAAGCTAATTAATTTGTCTTTATACCGTAGTAATTTGTTATGAAAACAAACGAATACTTTTTTCTTAAAAAATCGCTGAAGTTGAGTAAACTTTTTTTTGACTCGCCCTGTACAAGAAAAATGTAAGGGCAAGAGAAAGAACATTTTGGGAAAGATTCACAAAATACACAAAAATGTAGTTAGAATGATTTATGGAAACTAATATCCTTTTTGTGAGTTTGGACCCAATGCCTAACATCTATGTCATTATGAGGAAATCGCCAGTGGATACATCATTGATTTCTATATGGAGTCAAAGTTAAGAAATAACAAAATAAGATAGCCAACCACAAATAGTTACCTTTGCAATTTTATTGACTAGTCGCATATTATACAAAGCTTTTCTTATCGAAACTTCACCATTTATAGCTGACATATGTTTACCTAACCATTACAAGTTGGTACCAAGCTTAAATACTTAATAAGAAAATTTCATAGAAATAATTCCAAATTGCAACCAGTATATAAATACTTGTAAATAACAAGAGTCTGGATGTATTCGTCATAGCTTAAAATAGATCAAACATAATTGGGATTTTTAATGACTTTCACCACACCTATTATATAACAGTTATATTTGGTTTCTATTGTTCACTTAAAGGTAGATGTTCTGATTTTGGCCCGATATTCAACTTGATGTTTTCTATTTGACATGAAAGGTCATCCTCAAAATTGTCGCATTCCAAAATTTCAGCTGCATAACTCCAATGGTTCTTATTTTACAAGCACAAGGTCACAAGACATTTGCCCATTGAGTAGTACACAAACTGGCTGGTGGTTAACCCCTTTGGCAGTAATTCACCACATTGTAGCCTATAAATTTGTAAATGGAACATTTATGGCCCGTAAGATTTTACAGACATATTGAGAAAAATATGGGGATTCTTCTGATATCAAAATATCTTGATGTGAAGAAAAAAAATCATAGCCAAAAAAAAGTGATCGGAACATACACCTTTAACCGTAGGAAGTTATTGTAATATATACAATAGGGATTGTAGCTACCAATATTGTATCTCTGTTCATGTTCACTTAACCATATCGCTATCACTGTCAGTGAGTGCAAGTTCATATGGTTTACTTGTAGGCCTGTGTACCCGATAAACTCATGAAATAGTGATGCATGATATATATGCAATATAAGTTTAGTTAAATATTTGCCATTCAGTTTTTTATAACTGATCTTGTTCTGTAGGTACATGTTAGTGTAGGATGTTATGTAATTTTGCATTCTTTTTTGCTAAGGATGGTTTTTTTGGTTTTATTAGCTAAAGTAGACCCTCAGGTATCAGAAATCCATTGGTAACATTTTTTTCCATCTGCCGATTGGCCGCCATCTTGGATTTCAAAATGGCCGCCATTTCCAATATAATTTACCCTATAACTTTTGTTCTGAGCAACATATGAAGTCAAACTTGGTGGCAAACCACATGTTTTTAATACAAGGGAGTTCACAAGTGCTCTAGCTATGTTCCTATGTCTAACATACATGCATGGTCGCCATCTTGGATTTCAAAATGGCCTCCATTTACAAAAAAAATATTTTGCCATATAACTTTTGTTCTAAGCAACATATAAAGTTGATTTTGGTGTCAAAATCCATGTTTTCAAGAGTTGTTTACAAGACAAGAGAGTGTATAATAGCTGATCTGTTGTTATATATTAATTGGCTGATAGTAGTAATTATTAGGGTAATTATTAGGGTGGTTTAAAACTGGCTGTAAGTAGCGCAACTCCAACCTTCTGCTCTACCAGAAATTCTTCCTTTCCTCTATCTCCCATCTTGCTCCTTACTCTGCATGCCTCTCCTATGCACCTTTTTCCATGCTTTGCTTTACTATAGGTTGTAGATACAGGAGGCAATTCCATCAGCCCTCCTGTCCCTAATCGCTTCTCTTGCAGTTACCCATCTCCACGTCCTCGAAGACTAAGATGCATTGCAATGTAGTGCATGTTAGTCGCATGCCACCTGGATGGCCAAACCTTGCGGTTAGTGCTAACTGACGGAGCTCTGGGGGCAATGGTTGGTAGTTCTAGGACTATTGGAGTAGTCTGGAGGACTATTGATCATTGCTTTTTAGGTTTCACTTTAAATCACTGAGACCCGGGTAGAATATACTCATTAGCCTTGGCTGGCAAGTATTCTAGAAGAAGGACAACTTTGCAATTGAAAAAAACATGATGGCAAACCAAATCAACACTAGGGTTAAAGTCCCTAAAATAACCTCTCCTGGAGCAAACTCAGATTTTTCTAAATCAACTGATGACGGCATGCCCCCAAACCCGAAAGGGAGGAGTAAGCTTGACGGCAGAGCGCGCAATAGGAGACCACTTGCAACATGCAAGACCAATACTACCATATCTACCATGAATGTGAGAACTATCAGAGAGAGAGTCGATGCAGGGAGGAGCTTGTAACCAATCTAATTAAATGTAAAATTGACATGATCGGGATACAGGAACACCGCATTGTCCATGATGACCCAGTGAAGTATGAGAGCATTATGGGTGGAACTCTGATCACTACCTCAGCAACAAGAAATAAAGCAGGTGCAGATGTAGGTGGAGTCGGGATTCTACTCAATAACAGAGTACTCAGATCATTAGCAAGTATCAAGCCACATTATGATCGTACACTCAATAGTCAACTTCCATGGTAACCCAGCAACAACTGTAGTGGTGACCTACTGCCCTACAAATGTGGCGGATGAAGACATCGTAGGAGATCATTACAACAGTCTAAAGGGGGCAATAGACTCCATTCCAGCACACAACATCTTGCTTGTTGTTGGCGACTTCAATTCTAGGCTTGGAAAGGATGACGCCAAATTCACTTACCATGATGACACAAATAGAAATTGAGAGTACCTAGCAGACTTGACTAAAGAGAAAGATCTTATAATCGCAAATAACTTACTTCCGCAAGAAAAAAGGCAAGTTGTGGACATATGTCAGCCCAAGCAGCAACAAACTACAGCTGGACTACATCCTTGTCAGGCGGAAATGGCAAAACAGTGTTCTAAATTCTGAAGCATATAACACCTTTGCTAGTGTGGGATCTGACCATAGAATCGTCTCTGCTCGTATCCGATTAAGCCTCAGAAAGAGTAAAATCATCAAACGGAAAAAGCAATACGACTGGAAGCTACTTAGGCCTACAACTGATAATGATCTACAAGCCAAATATAGCATAGAGGTGCATAATAGGTCTCAACCCCTCCAGGATGAAGTAGAAACTGCATCTGAGAAATATTCCAGATTCATTAAAGCCACTCAAGATGCTGCAGAGGAAGTGATTCCTGTGAGGAAAAAAGAGAAAATGACCTACTCAAGGGCGATATCACAAATTGAAGAAGCGTATGCAAAATATCAACAAGACACTAATGACGAGGAAAATTGGAGAAATTATAAGGAGGCTAAGAAGAGCCTAGGGGAGGCTTATGATCATGTGAAAGAGGAAGACCTTACCAATAAGCTTAGAGAGGTAGAAAATGCCCACATAAACTGCAAGCATGGTAAGAGTTGGAAACTGATCAACAAAATATCAGGAAGATTGACTACAAGAAAAGGACAAATCAAAGGATCCACGCAAAAGGAGAGACTAGATAATTGGTATACTCATTTCAAAAATCTACTTGGGAGCCCACCGCACATAATTAAGTAATGAAGATGAGGAAATTGCCCCAGTACTATCAAATCTCGGCATAAAAGAAGGCCCCTTTGAGGAGGAATATGTGAGGGCTAATAAGAAGGCACTTGTAGAGGGGAAAAGCAGTGGGGAAGATGGTATCACACCTGAAATGCTCAAAAGATGTGATTTGGATAATATAATACTGGACTTCTGCAACGATGCCTTGATGAACGGGAAAAAGCCAGACCAATGGTCTATTCTCAACATAATACCAATACCAAAATCAGGTGATCTCAGTTTGGGAGGCAACTACCGTGGAATAAGTCTGAGCTCAATTGTTGCCGAGCTATACAACAAGATGATACTCAACAGAATCAGACCGGAGCTTGACATCCACTTGAGAGCTAATCAAAATGGCTTTGGAGTTGGACGTACCACGGTTGGCCACATTCTTGCCCGCCGAAGAATTATTGAGGGAATTAGATCAAACAACCTGCCAGCCATCATAACCTTTAAAGACTTCAAGAAGGCGTTTGACACAATACATAGGGGACGAATGCTGCAAATTCTGAAGGCCTATGGTATACCTGAGCAGCTTACAAATGCGATTGCAGAAATATACAAGGACACCTAGGTAAAGGTTATATCACCTGATGGGGAAACTGAGGAATTTGAAATACTGGCTGGAGTACTACAAGGTGACACCTTGGCTCCATATTTCTTTGTCAGTGTTCTCAACTACGCCCTAAGTGAGGCCATAGATGGCAAAGAAGAGGAGCTAGGATTCCGCTTAACAAAAAGAAGCAGCAGACGAATAGGACCAACCACAGTTACTGACCTTGACTTTGCTGACGACATTGCACTGTTGTCTGAAGACGTGTCTCAAGCGCAATCACTACTTAACAGAGTGGAGACTTCGGTGGGTAAATCTGGGCTCAAAATGAACGCTGCAAAGACAAAGTACATGTCCTTCAACCAGAAGCAAAATACCTGTAATCACCACAAACGAAGGTATGCCCCTTGATAAAGTGGAGGACTTCAAGTACCTTGGAGCCTGGATGAACAGTACTGAAAAGGACATCAAAACACGCAAAGCAGCTGCATGGAGAGCTTGTGGCAAACTCAGTCAGTTATGGAAGGCCAAATCACTATCCAGAAAGCTCTAAGAAAGACTGTTCATAGCTACTGTATAGAATCAGTCCTCCTCTATGGATGTGAGTCATGGACAGTCACCCAAAAGCTTAGTAAACAGCTGGACGGATGTTACACTAGAATGCTTAGAACTGTGTTCAACATCAACTGGAGGCAGCATGTGACAAATAAGGACCTGTACGCGGATATTCCCAAATTCTCGGACAAGATCAGGGAGCGTAGATCAAGATTTGCAGGACATTGCTTCAGAGGGTCCAAATCATACATTGGGTACCAAAGCATGGATTAGCGTGTTTACCTCAATTCTTGTATTGAAAATATCTATTTATCTCAAAGCACTACCAATTTTGGTAAATAACTTTATGTTTTTGATATTGCAAATGTGTAAAAACCAGGAAAAATACTGTACATATCATAACGAAACTATTGACAGGCCGTTGATTTATATTATAAGATGTGGATCAAAATGTAAATAAAAATAAGTCAATATTCAAATGATGAACAGTTTATATTTCAACAGAAAAATCGCGCGAATCCGCGCTCACTTAAAAAGGTTAAATACAATTACTTATACACCATATATGTCTTCCAGAATAATAAAATAAATAATATAAATTCAATGTAAAATCATTTTTTTAGTAAAACTTGACAATATTCTTTTATTTTCAGTTTATTCAGAATACATTGTTCTTGGTACCGCGGAGAGTGAATTTGGGGGAGAGAAAGCAATGTTTGAATGAACATTCCGATCCCAAAATGAACCACTTATTATGACAATGTTTAAAATAGGCCACATAATGTATCATAAATTTACTGGATTGAAAATCCAATTAAATTGGCTGGCAACTTCGGCGGTGATTATCATCGCTCAAAGAAGAGGTGTGCGCAATTGATTGGACAATTGCATGATTAGGGTTGCGTAACAAGACCTTTCTCCTTGTCTTCTAGCTTCATGTTCTACCACTCACAATAATGTTGAAACTTGGCTTTATCAATTAATTAAATTAATTAATTATTAAAAACAATAATAAGTTTATTTATTTAGTCATTATTTAAGATCCTTGGACAATTAGTACATTTTGTTCAACATCAACTGGAGGCAGCATGTGACAAATAAGGACCTGTACGCGGATATTCCCAAATTCTCGGACAAGATCAGGGAGCGTAGATCAAGATTTGCAGGACATTGCTTCAGAGGGTCCAAATCATACATTGGGTACCAACGCATGGATTAGAAAGTGTGGTAGACCAGCCCTAACCTACATTGACTTACTAAAGCGTGACAAAGGATTGCAGGTAGAAGAAATCAAGACAGCTATGTTGGATAGGAAGATTTGGAGAGGCATCGTGGTTCGGGAATATCACCCCCCGTATCACCCGCCATAAGTCAAAGTAAGCAAGTCAAGTAATTATGCACATAGGCTAATTTATAGGCCAAATAGGCCTCTAATATTATTAACCATTTTTCTTTCCTTTCCTAGTTTTTGTTTTTGTTTTTGTTTTGTTTGTTTGTTTGGTTTTGCCTATGATACATGCAATTGAACAAAACAGCAATTACCCCCTATTATAATACAATAATCCCCCTCTACAATATAGAGGGGGGTAGCTGCTGTGGATACAAAAGCATACATTTGATTGCTCCTGGTATGTTTTCTTGTAATAAGTCCAATGCAATGTGATCAACCTAATGTATCACCAGTGGGGTACTACCGGACAATATATACTAAGTATATGTTACTGCTAACAATCGAAATTTGTATTGAATTTACAGCTTAATTTATATATAGCAACCATTCATGTCAAATTAATTGATAACAGATAGAGCTGTACACTTAATTGTCAGTAAATAACTCTTGAAAACATGACCTTTGCCACAAAAATCAACTTCATATGTTGCTCAGAACAAAAGTTATAGGGTAAATTTTTTGTTGTTGTAAATGGCGGCCATTTTGAAACCCAAGATGGTGGCCATGTATGTAAGACATCAGAACATAGATACAGTATTTTTGAACTCTCAGGTATTGAAAACATGATTTGCCACCAATTTTGACTTCATAGGTTGCTCAGAACAAAAGTTATATGACAAATTCCATTGGAAATGGCGGCCATTTTGAAATCCAAGATGGCGGCCATTCCGTGGATGGAAAAAAATGTTACCAATGGATTTCTGATAGCTGAGGGTATACTCTATCCAATGACACCAAAAAAAGCATCCTTAGCAAAAAAATGCACTAGTTTGAAATCCTACATAACAGCCTACACTATGTTATATACAGACATGTGTAGCATACGAAAAATAACTTTCCACACACTGTAAAGAACATTTGAATGCAAGAATGTTGTACGTGACATTTTCTGTTAAATTGTGTTATTAGTTATTTTTGAAAATATAGGCACATTTTAAGCCATTTTACCAGTTATGAAATTGGAATTAATTATTTTTTAATCAAATAATTAAGCTTTTTAAAACAATATTTAGTTAACAAAATTGAGCACAAAGATGCTCTTCCTGCAAAATAACCAAAATATCACTTACGACATTCTTGCATTACCATGACGAGACAGTTTATATAGTGAATACTAAACTAACAATTTACTGCATCAATTGTACCTTGATAGCCACCGCTTCCCCAATCTATATCATTGCATTATCATGGAAGAGTATGTATGACGATAATAAGTTTTCCATGGCATGGCTATTTAGAACTAAGACTTCCATGCAGGAGGATCTGTGCTCAATTCAAGGCCCTCGTTTGATCCATTTCTTTCCCTTGTAGTTTTATTCCCATAACTATCGATTGGTTACGAGTGTTAAACAAAGTGGTGTCACAGTGAATTTGATGGGAACTTATACACGTAATGACATAGGTTTGAACAGTCTTGATACCAGAGATAAACCAAGCACTTGCACTTGCTAAATGTAATGTTAAAGGGTTAAGATTTAGATGGACTAATCTACAATTGATCGGTCACAAATAGGCAGGAATTGCAAAGCTTTTGAAAACATCTCCAGTCATTCATAATATCAATTAGTACAAGCATCTTTATGATTTATTTGCTTGCACAAACACATGTAGTTACACACCTTAATTTAAAAAAGGAATGACATACCACATAATTAGGTTGTCTTGATTATACAGGGTGTCCCAAAAAGTAACTAAACCCATGTTAAGGGTAGGTGTTCCGATTGCTGGCCCTTTTTTCAACTCAACGTTTTCTATTCTACATGTACATGATGGGTCATCCTTAATATAGTCATATTCCAAAGTTTGAGTTGCACAACTCCAATGGTTCTTATTTTAGAAGCACAAGGTGACATGAAATTTGCCCACTGAATAGTACACAAACTGGCGGGTGGTAAACCACCTTTGGCAGTAATTCACTGCATGTTGGCCTATAACATCTAAATGGAACACATGTTGCGCCTAAGATTTACAGAAATAATGAGAAAAATATGTGTTTTCTTCTGATGTCAAAATATTTTGATGTGAAAAAAAGAGATCGGAACATACACCCTGAAGTGTTATAATAAATAGTAAGAATATTATTAAGAAACACTGGATTTGCAGTGCTGAGACTTGATCTCAATTTCAAGACCCTCAAAACAGCTTGATTAATACTTTTAAACTGTTCATCCAGTTGGACCCCTGTAGTTGATCCCACATGTCAAGAAGATATTGCTCTCTTATGAAACTGCTTGCCATTATTTACAAAACAAATTGTCACTCTAGCTGTTGTATAAAATCATGGCATGTGGAATGTGTAGAGTTGAACAATTCATTGTTTCATCATTTTCATAAGATTATCTATATGAATATGTTTGAATAGGTCAAATTTAAACAGTACTAGAGCGGTTCTCGGCTTTCGCGGTTCTCGGGTTTGGCGGTTGGTGGATTTGAATGGTAAAATGATTTTGGACAAAACCTAGCTGGGTCGTGTGGGTTTGGTGTACTGTATAGTTGTATATAATGAAGTCAACTTATTTTGTTCTGCCTGTTGACATATATTTTGGAAGATATATGATTATATGCGGCACTACAAGTAGGCTTCATAAATGTGAAAGAGCTATATGTATAAGATATATGTCTTTAAGTATTTGTATTTGAAGAATGGAAGTACCTGAATATTACATATCAATAGTATTATATTACATGTATTAGGGCCTCTTAATGGATGGCCGACTGAAGATAGTGATGTTACATTTTAAAAAGGATGGTATATTTAACTGCTATGTGGACGATTTCTTCATCTCCTAAGCTGTCGGCGTACACAATTGTGTGATGGTTGGTATTGATGATGGGCATTTGGAATAACACTACGTCTGTGGTGAACCCTGATTTACACCACGGACGAAGTGGTACTCCAGTGGACCGTCATTGTGATATAGTCCACTCTTCTACGCCTATTTACAGATGACAGTTCACCCAGTAGAAGTCTGGACACATATATGTCTTGTCCGCCATTTACATCACCATTTATACATTTGTATTGTATGTCACTGCCATCGTTGTATGCCACTCCTGATGACTATTGGTAAATGCCACTTATGCGATGTGTTCCATGCACACCCTGCTCACCGAGAAGTCTGGACACTGGCATATTTGTCTTGTCCGCCATTTGAATCACCATTTATTCAGTAGTCTGAATAGTATTGTATGTCACTGCCATCGTTGTATGCCACTCGTGTTGACTAGGCCTATTGGCAGATGCCACTTATGCGATGTGTTTCATACACTGGCGTATATGCTTGTCCTCACCATATTAGTCGTTTATGCGACTCCTGTTGACTATTGGTAGATGCCACTGCGATGTGTTCCATGCACACCCTGCTCACATTTGTCTTGTCCGCCAGTTACATCACCGTCTATACAGAAGTCTGAATAGTCTTGTATGTAACTTCCATCGTTTATGCCAATCCTATTGACTATTGGTAGATGCCACTTATGCGACGTGTTCCATACACACCCTGCTTACCCAGTAGAAGTCTGGACACTGGCATATGTATTGTCTGCCATTTTCATCACCGTCTATACAGTAGTCTGAATATAGTCTTGTATGTCACTGTCATCGTTTATGCCACTCATGTTGACTATTGGTGGATGCCGCTTATGCGATGTGTTCCATGCACACCCCTGCTCACCCAGTAGAAGTCTGGACACTGGCATATTTGTCTTGTCCGCCATTAATATACATCACCATTTATACAGTTGTATTGTATGTCACTGCCATCGTTGTATGCCACTCCTGTAGACTATTGGTAGATGCCGCTTATGCGATGTGTTCCATGCACACCCCTGCTCACCGAGTATAAGTCTGGACACTGGCATATTTGTCTTGTCCACCATTTAAATCACCATTTATCCAGTAGTCTGAATGGTATTGTATGTCACTGCCATCGTTGTATGCCACTGGTGTTGACTAGGCCTATTGGCAGATGCCACTTATGTGATGTGTTTCATACACTGGCGTATATGCTTGTCCTCATCATATTTGTCTTGTCCGCCATTTACATCACCATCTATACAGTTGTATTGTATGTCACTGCCGTCATTGTATGCCACTCCTGTTGACTATTGGTAGATGCCACTTATGCGATGGGTTCCATGCACCTTGCTAACCCAGTAAAGGTCTTGCATTGAATGACTCGATTGAAAACAGATATTTCGCCCGTAATTTGATCAGCATGGATATCAACATAATGTAATCTTAACTCCATATTTGGTCATAAGAACCCTTATGTGCACCACTACTCAGATTGTAAAGCATAAGGGGTCAAAGGTCACACAGGGGTCACTAGGGGTCAAAACGTGGACTTTTCCTGTGCTCATTGATAAGCCAAGATGAAAAATCAATGATAAGTTTGGGGTCAAAGGTCAAAAAAGGGTCACTAGGGGTCAAAAGCCCTCGACTAATATCCGTGATCTATGATCACAATCATATCTAGTTTAATTTGCCTGACCGCCAAATGTCGAAATTTGGAAAATGGACCCAAATATCATTATATTATTAAATAATTCTTTTTTTTTTGGATACGTATGAGATCGAAAAAAGTCGCAATCAATTTGGCGACAAAAAAGTCATTCTAATAGAATTTTTTTAATTTTTTCAAATTCTAAAATATCAAAATTTGACAAATTAGCCCAAATACCATTATTTGGTTAAATAATTCAATTGTGTTTGGGTACGTATGAGATCGATGATGCAAAATAGACAAGCCGCAATCAATTTGGCGACAAAAAAAAGTCATTCGCATAGAAATCATAATTATTTTTTTAAATTCTAGGCTTGACCGACAAATATCAATATAAAAATTAGCCCAAATACCATTATTTGGTTAAGTAATTCAATTTTTGTTGGTACATATGAGATCGATGATACAAAAAACTCTTGGCGACAAAAAAAAGTCATTCACATAGAAATCATAACAATTTTTTTTTTATTCTAGGCTTGACCGATAAATATCAACATTGGAAAATTAGCCCAAATACCATTATTTGGTTAAATAATTCAATTATGTTTGGGTACATATGAAATCGAAGATACAAAAAAGTCAAGTCGCAATCAATTTGACGACAAAAAAGTTGTTCGCAGAGAAATCATAACAATTTTTTCTTAAATTCTAGGCTTGACCGACAAAAATCAAAATTTGAAAAATTAGCCCAAATACTATTATTTGGTTAAATAATTCAATTTTCTTTTGGTACGTATGAGATCGATGATATAAAAAAGTCAAGCCGCAATCAATTTGACCACAAAAAGTAATTCGCATAGAAATCATAACAATTTTTTTTTTAATTCTAGGCTTGAAAATTAGCCCAAATACCATTATTAGGTTAAATAATTCAATTTTGTTTTGGTACGTATGAGATCGATGATGCAAAAAAGTCAAGCCGCAATCAATTTGGCGACAAAAAAGCCATTCGCATAGAAATCATAACATTTCTTTTTAAATTCTAGGCTTGACCGACAAATATCAAAATTTGAAAATTAGCCCAAATACCATTATTTGGTTAAATAATACAATTTTTTTTTGTACGTATGAGATCGACGATGCAAAAAAGTCAAGCCGCAATCAATTTGGCGAAAATTTGAAAATTAGCCCAAATACCATTATTTGGTTAAATAATACCATTTTTTTTTGGTACGTATGAGATCGATTATGCAAAAAAGTCAAGCCGCAATCAATTTGGCGACAAAAAAGTCATTCGCATAAAAATCATAACATTTTTTTTTAAATTCTAGACTTGACCGACAAATATCAAAATTTGAAAATTAGCCCAAAATGTGGTTAAATAATTCAATTTTGTTTGGGTACGTATGAGATCGACGATACAAAAAAGTCAAGTCACAATCAATTTGACGACAAAAAAGTTTTTCGCATAGAAATCATAAATATTTTTGTTGAAATTCTAGGCTTGACCGACAAATATCAAAATTTGAAAAAGTAGCCCAAATACCATTATTTGGTTATTAAAGTAATTCAATTTGTTTAGGTACGTATGAGATCGATGATATAAAAAAGTCAAGCCGCAATCAATTTGACCACAAAAAAGTAATTCGCATAGAAATCATAACAATTTTTTTTTTTAATTCTAGGCTTGACCGACAAATATCAAAATTTGAAAATTAGCCCAAATACCATTATTTGGTTAAATAATTCAATTTTTTTTTTGTACGTATGAGATCGATGATGCAAAAAAGTCAAGCCGCAATCAATTTGGCGACAAAAAAGTCATTCGCATAGAAATCATAACATTTTTTTTTTAAATTCTAGACTTGACCGACAAATATCAAAATTTGAAAATTAGCCCAAAATGTGGTTAAATAATTCAATTTTGTTTGGGTACGTATGAGATCGATGATACAAAAAAGTCAAGTCGCAATCAATTTGACGACAAACAAGTTTTTCGCATAGAAATCATAATTATTTTTGTTTAAATTCTAGACTTGACCGACAAATATCAAAATTTGAAAAAGTAGCCCAAATACCATTATTTGGTTATTAAAAGTAATTCAATTTGTTTGGGTACGTATGAGATCGATGATATAAAAAAGTCAAGCCGCAATCAATTTGACCACAAAAAAGTAATTCGCATAGAAATCATAACATTTTTTTTAAATTCTAGGCTTGACCGACAAAAATATCAAAATTTGAAAATTAGCCTAAATACCATTATTTGGTTAAATAATTCAATTTTTTTTGGTACGTATGAGAGCGATGATGCGAAAAAGTCAAGCCGCAATCAATTTGGCGACAAAAAAGTTGTTCGCATAGAAATCATAACAAATTTTTTTAAATTCTAGGCTTGACCGACAAAAATCAAAATTTGACAAATTAGCCCAAATACCATTATTTGGTTAAATAATTCAATTTTCTTTTGGTACATATGAGATCTATGATATAAAAAAGTCAGGCCGCAATCAATTTGACCACAAAAAGTAATTCGCATAGAAATCATAACAATTTTCTTTTTAATTTTAGGCTTGACCGACAAATATCAAAATTTGAAAATTAGCCCAAATACCATTAATTGGTTAAATAATTCAATTTTTTTGGTACGTATGAGATCGATGATGCAAAAAAGTCAAGCCGCAATCAATTTGGTGACAAAAAAGTCATTCGCATAGAAATCATAACAAGTTTTTTTTTTAATTCTAGACTTGACCGACAAATATCAAAATTTGAAAATTAGCCCAAATACCATTATTTGGGTAAATAATTCAATTTTGTTTGGATACGTATGAGATCGATGATACAAAAAAGTCCCGTCGCAATCATTTTGACGACAAAAAAGTTGTTCGCATAGAAATCATAACAATTTTTTTTTAAATTCTAGGCTTGACCGACAAAAATCAAAATTTGAAAAATTAGCCCAAATACCATTATTTGGTTAAATAATACAATTTTCTTTTGGTACGTATGAGATCGATGATGCAAAAAAGTCAAGCCGCAATCAATTTGACCACAAAAAAGTCATTCGCATCGAAATCATAATTATTTTTGTTTAAATTCTAGGCTTGACCGACAAATATCAAAATTTGAAAAATTAGCCCAAATACCATTATTTGGTTAAATATTTCAATTTTCTTTTTGTACGTAAGAGATCGATGATATAAAAAAGTCAAGCCGCAATCAATTTTGCGACAAAAAAGTCATTTGCATAGAAATCATAATTATTTTTGTTTAAATTCTAGGCTTGACCGACAAATATCAAAATTTGAAAAATTAGCCCAAATACCATTATTTGGTTATTATAAAGTAATTCAATTTGTTTGGGTACATATGAGATCGATGATACAAAAAAGTCAAGCCGCAATCAATTTGACCACAAAAAAGTAATTCGCATAGAAATCATAACCATTTTTTTTTTTAATTCTAGGCTTGACCGACAAATATCAAAATTTGAGAAATTAGCCCAAATACCATTATTTGGTTAAGTAATTAATATTTTTGGGGGTACATATGAGATCGATGATACAAAAAAGGCAAGCCGCAACCAATTTCATGACAAAAATATCTTTCGTGTATGAGCATTTAAAAAATAAAATAAAGTAGGCCTGAATCTGACCGACAAATGTCAACATTTTGAAAATGGACGCAAATATCATTAATATTAATGTTTGGATAAAGAATTCATTTTTTTTAAAGAACCGATCGTTTCTACATGCGAGTCGATAATATAGATATTTTTTCTATTAAAAGGTATAGCCTATGCTAGGGATGTTCATATCATTGACTACAGAGGGCGACATTTTTTTGAAAATTAGTTGACCAAAATATGTAGAAAGCTCCATGTTTACCTCTAGATGAATACAGCGATGTAGTACGATGTGGCTAGGATGTATTCACTGATGTCTATTTTTTGGCCAACTTTGGCAATGATTTTAAATAGATTACATCCCCCAGTCTTCAATATTATCGTGTCTTGTAGTAGCATGTATTACAATGGTATAACTAAAACCGCGACATGCTGGGCACTCTGTTTGTAATATGTAAACATAAAACAAAGATAGCAATTGTTTAGTCATGTGTCATTGTTTAGTCACGTGTTATTTCTAACAATGGCATTTGGCGCTATATCGGGACAATCTCCATTTTGCGTGATTTTCTGAAATTAGTAGGTGAATATAAGCCGTAACTTTGACTGCTAGCCACAGATTTATTACAAATTAACATAGTTTTAAACAAGTTTAATACTGTAGGAAGAATTCTTGTGCACACAGTTTTTGCTACGACGAATTGAAATATGTAAAATTACGATTTTTCGATCGCATTGAAAATGCATCTTTATTGCCTCAAATAATGGGGATTTTTATTTATTTTTATTAAAACGTAAACTATATTCTCAAAGGAATAGGACCTCCCCTTCAAAATGAGCCTAAGTTTATTAAGATTGGTGCAGGCAATCAACCACAATGGCGAATTGCAAATTACTATATTTTTATTCATTTTCTTAAAATTTCGGTCTACGACGTGTGGGTCAACAGTGCACAAACAAACACGCTATTTTCGGTACCCTATTTTCTTGGCAGGCATCTGACTGCATTGATCGGATTAACCGGATTCAAAGTTCATAGGTGTATACAATAGCCCTGAGCCATTGCATTCGTGGGCATTGTAATACTAAAACGCCGGGCGGATTCTTGGCAAAATTCCTGGCAAAATTCCTGTCAAAATGAGCCGTGCTGAAACTATACTGTGTCTCGACCCAGCAATAATGGTATGGCTTAAGGGAAGTGTCAACCCTATTATTTTGATGATCAACTTTTGCTTCTAAGTTTGAGAATATTGAATAAAAGTACATAAAAGTATACATTTATAGAAAGGAATTTCGATAAGGAATCCGATGGTGATATCAATGTGATACCAAATAAACTAAATTTTGAGAAATGAACCAAAAAGCGATTTTGTATAGGAAGCGATTTTTTTCTTTTTCCAAAATAAGGCTTAGTTTTGGAAATATTGCTAAAAACATCGGAAAAGTGTAAAAGTCAGGTTTTTTTGGCATACATTTCGCTAGAAATGGATGCATATCTCGAGTTTAAAATCCATAATCGAACAATCGCCTCCTAGCGCTGAAAGTCCTCTACACAATGGTAGTAAAAGCTTACCTGATAGTTTGATATTTTTTTAGTTATATGTTGTCTGAAAATTCGTAAAATTCCTTCAAATTTGAACTTCTAGAAAACATTGATTTAGTAAAAATATTGACATTTTCCACCATTTAAAGCTAAATGTTCACGGAATACAGGGGCGTGTGACCTAAAAAGCGAGTATACTATTATGAACAATCAAAATAAACTATCAGATTCAATTTATATTGTCACAATGTGAAGAAATTGGAAGAAAACTGAAATTTAAATGATCGTAAGATTGGCCTTTGTTTACATTTTTAGACATTGTTTTGCGCTCTTTTGTTTTTCGCGTCTACGTCGCGGATATTAAGCGGCGCGTCTAGTATTGCGCACGGGAAGTTTCAGCGCGCGACGCAATGATCGAACAGCTGTCGCAGCATTTGAAAAGCGCGGAACTCCGCTTAAATTCCCGCCAAATAACCATGCACCTTTTCCTGGCTCAAACTTACCAAAACAACAATTTAAAATCACCCAAAAGAACGGGAAATAATCGCTTCCGATTAGTAACTTATGATGGTAATGATAGAATACATATAAAAGTATAAAATAATAGAGAAATATGAAATTCAATTTTTGAAACAAGTGCCGGGTTGACACTGCCCTTAAACTGCTTTAACCCTAACCCGACCACCCTATTATTGAACAACAAAAATGGGAGAGGGGACAAGATGAACCAATTAATCGCCACTCCCTGACCTGGAATTCATCTGGGAACCCTCTGCACATCAACCCGCCAGCCTGCATATGCAAGCCACGACTATCAGCTTCACATTCGCGCAGTATACCACGCTCACTATTATATAGGCTCGGTTGATTGCGTCATCAAAAACCGTCCATGCATGCAAGATTGCCATGGTATTTTGTGGTATTTGGTAGGGTTGGGATAAGGAAGAAAAAAGGGGGAAAGTGGTCATTACCCTACCAAATACCACAAAATACCACGGCAGAAACTAGTCTTGATTGGACACATATGTTTTTAGTTCATTTTTGTATACCTTGTGTATCTTTAACTAAGAGAACAGTATAAATTATAAATCATTTGCATGATTTAAATAATGGTTTCTGTTAAGTTGTTGATGAGATATATATACAAATAAGGACTTATACAAGGTAACTTAATGACTGCTTAATGATAGATATATTATGTGATGCAGCACATCAAAAGGGGACTTTGTGGCTGTGTGTTTTTCAAGATATAGATAAAAATGAACAGAAATAAATAGAGAAAATGATAAGAATTAAGGAGTCATTTTCACTCGTAAAATCTGAATGCCTTGATCAATTTGGATATATTTGGTGTCAGTTTAAAGCTTGGAAGCACACAAAATCAACTCAAAATTGCCCTGAAATCGCACATATTCAACTCAAAAATTGACTTCACCTGTGAAGTCCCCCTTTTGATGTGTTGCATCACATATGAGACATGTCATCACATAATGAGAGTTAAATAGGAACATTTTATTTTCAAGTTTGTCCAGATTTAAAATGCTCATGGAACAAGCTTTTTAAAGCTTGTTCCATGAGCATTTTAAATCTTAAAGATGATGTGCAACATGTCATAATTGCTCAATGTTTTCCCCTTCAAAAATCATATTGATGTTGCAAAATCCCTTTGATTTCTATTGATTTTTGGCATGTTGATTGGACTATACATTGTATATCTCCTTATGCACACTTGCAACTTAACTCTCATTATGTGGTAACAGGTCTCAGATATGGTTATGCAGATAAATATACATTAACTTAAATAAATCTTCATATCTGTAAAGCAAAATAGTCTTCAAATATCATGTTCGATATCAAATATATTTTCCATATTCTATCCAAAGTAAGTTTATGTGATTCTATAATGATTTCCTAACTACTTTTAGAACACATATGGTGTCCATGCTTTTTGGACACAGTATACTTCATATTAAGAGGGAGAATTAAAGACTAAAAAGACAATCAGCCTTTTTATATGAAAGTTTAACTTGAAATTCATGCTGTGTGTATACTGCTGTAAATACATGGCATATTCTACATTAAAACTGGTCTGTTTGTTACATTAATTCCATGTGGCTGGTGTTATGTAGATTACACATTAATTATTATCTTGTTTCATCAATCAACACATACTAATGGCCATGTCACATACATATCCATTCTACATAACACTTTTAAAATCATATAAACCCTAACACTCAACACCCCTTTTTTTCATGCAACCGATCGATATAGCCTCGGTCGATAATTTTGTCGAAAACCTTTCACGTTAAAATATTAACATACACATTTTACCAAAATCAAAATGTTTTAAATAATGTATCGTTGGTAATGTGACGTGGAAAAACCTGTTGTACGACCCCGACTGACCCATTTTTTAGAAATTAGCGAAACTTATTTTCACATGCAAATGAATACCCCCCTCCCATGCCTGTCAAAATACGGCAAAATGTTTACAGATTTTTTTAAAAAAAATTCAGGAGAAAATAAGTGGGGGGGGGGGGGAAGCCGACCTTAAAGGTCTGTTTGCCTGTACAACAAGGTATGTTTTGTTCATCACCTAATATAACCCTAATTGATTTTTGCCACGTAACTGATGGATCGGATGTGAATAGTCACTGCCATGCGAGAGCAGATTATTTTCTGACATTTTGATTTTTAATTTACATTTTGTATGTGCCCTATCATTTAGCTGAGACATACACATGTATTTAGAATTTTGTTTCGTCAAGCATTACATAATGTCTTCCATTAACAGAACCTTTGCGAATATAACAGTCGCACCAAGAACTCATGATAGTGTATAAGAGTGGATTAAGCACAGAATTAATTGGTAATACAAAACATATTATCCATGCAAATACAATGGGAGATATTTTTGTCTCTTCAGTCTGTATCATAATCCCAAGCACTATTATTGGCAACCAGCACATCATATCAGTTATTGTTATAAGCGCCATCTTAATTCCAGATCTAAATGTGGACACATTTGCTCTGAACAGTTGAATAAACAAACATAAGTAACACATTGAAACAGTTACACAGCATAATAGGTTGACTCCAAGAAAAATTATGATGGAATATATTGATCCCAATTTGCTGCCTAGAATTTCATGAGTATCAATAGCTATGAAATCATCCTCTCTATCGATATTATCGTATGTGATTGTAATATTTTCCGTTCTGGTTTCGGTAATAAATCTTCTGGCTAGTGGTAAACCAATGCATACTTCACTAAATTGATAAAACTGGTCATCTGTTTCCAATCCAATTGCCAACGCACTTACAACAAGTGCAATTGTCCATGTCAGTGCTGTGACAATTACTTTTGACTTGGTTCTTAAAAATAGTTTCCTACTTATTCCAGGTTTTCTGAATGCCCAAAATCTGTCAATGCCTATTAAAGTTATGAAGAATAAGGATGCTTCACTGGAAAGAACCGATAGAAATCCAGCCAATTTGCACAGTTCATGAGTTTTCCAATTGTCTGCTTGAATTGGAAAGTATTGCCCATAATACTGATCGGCTGATCCAATTATTAGCATATATGCTCCCATAAGGAAATCAGCAGCAGCAAGGTTTACTATAAAAAGCACTTGCTTCTTTGGGTCTTTGGTATCTTTTCCCCTTTTCAGTGTCAAGCAACCGCGTATTAGAACGTACATGTTTGCAATTAGAGCAAGTACACTTATAATCCACACTGAATACTTGAGCAATGTATTTGGTAAGAGTTGCTCACATGTCATATATTCTGATTTGGGTGTTTGTGATATACACTTTGGACCTGTGTTTGAATCAATTTGGCAACATATTCCTGGAGTGTCTACAACTATGGTTGTGGTATTCTCAAACCAGGAAAAAGATTCGGGTGTTATTCTGTTAAGTGCATTGACCTGAAGGCCAATGTACTTCATTTCTGTTACATTACTAAATGCAGTAGGATGAATTGCTGTTATTTGATTGTCAATGATATCTAAAACGATAAGATTATGCAAGCCAGAGAAGGAATATGGTCCAATTTTGGATATCATGTTCCAATTTAAAATAAGAACTTGTAGCTTAGCACAGCAGTTCTTCAAACTCATAAGAGATGATGTTGCGAGTGTGTTATTATACAGCTCCAATTCTGATAAGTTTATCAGTCCATAAAATAAATCTCCATGTAAACTGGATAAGTGGTTACCAGATAAACCTAGTTGTGTTAATTCAGCAAGGCCTCTGAATATACCAGGTTGTAATGATGTGAGGCTATTATTGGCCAGCCACAATTGAGATAAGTTTCCCAACCCTTGAAATACATCAATGTGGAGATTTGACAAGTTGTTATCAGTCAGAAACAAATGTGTTACATTACCAAGACCTCTGAATGTACCAGGTTGTAGTGTTGTGAGCTTATTATTGGTCAGCCACAATATCGATAAGTTTCCCAACCCTTGAAATACATCAATGTGGAGATTTGACAAGTTGTTATCAGCCAAATTCAAATATATTAAATTGCCAAGATCTCTGAATGAGCCTGGCTCCACGGTTGATAGTGTGTTATTATGTATCCCCAATAGCAATAGGTTGACCAACCCTTGAAATAAATCTGACTGTAGATATGATAAGTAATTATCATTCAGGTACAGCTTTGATAAATTATCAAGATCCCCAAAAATACCAGGTGGTAGCGTTGTGAGCACATTATCATCAAGCCCCATATCAAATAGGTTACCCAACCCTTGAAATGAATCAACATAGAGATTTGATAACAGATTACTCCATAAAGATATCTCTCTTAATTCACCAAGATTCCTGAATATACCGGGCTCCAGTGTTGTTAGTTGATTAGTATGCAACGCGAGCACACTGAGGTTAAATAAATCTTGAAATATATCAACATGGAGGTTGGATAATTGGTTACCATTTAGACCAAGCTGTGCTAATTGAGTCAGGTCTCTGAATATACCTGGTTGCAAAGCTGTTAGGCTGTTATTTTGCATCAACAATTCAGACAGACTTGCCAACCCTTGAAATATATCTACATGCAGATAGGCTAGCTGATTATCAGACAAGGACAGGTGTGTTAAATGGAAAAGGTCCCTGAATAATCCTGGATCCAAGTTGGTAAGTGCGTTATCATGCAACCATAGTCCTACTAGGCTTTCCAACCCTTGAAATATATCTACATGGAGATTGGTTAACTTGTTGTCATTCAGATACAGCACTGTTAAATAGCCAAGATCCCTAAATATATTTGAATTGGATGTGTGAAAGGTTGACAGTCGATTTCCCAATAACGATAAATGTGTCATATTTTTTAGATTTCTAAAGATATCTGTGTCAATATCTTCAATACTATTGTAGGAGAGATCAAGGTAAATCAGACTACTCATATCATGAAATATTGTTGGGCCTAGTATAGACAGTGTGTTACCTGTTAATGACAAAACATGAAGACTATTCAAATTTACAGATATATTAGATTCTATCGTCATTATTTGGTTTTCTATCAAATACAATACTTGTATACCATGTAAACCCTCAAACATATTAGCAGTTAACCCAATCAGCTTATTTCTATTCAAGAACAACTGCTTCAGAGTATATAGACCTGAAAATGCACAAGAGTTTATATGTATCAAGTTATTAAAGGAGAGATCCAGTACTTGCAATCGAGATAATCCTTCAAAGGTGTCTTGGTGCAGAATGGAGATCAAGTTGTGGTCCAACAGGAAAATGTTGAGGTTGTTGAGATTTCTAAAGCCACCTGGACTAATGTGAACAAGCTGTCTCCTACTTCCATTTAGTGCTGATGTGTTGACTTGTGTATAATTTGATTGTGGAAATATGAGAAGTGTTTCTTTGTTGTCCCTGGTGTCAAGGCAGTCTGTGGCAAATTGATTCAAATGCAGGCTACAGTTACATTCAATAGGGCATAGCGGGTATTCAGCTACAGTTATGTCTGCGTAGGATAAGTCTAACAGCGGAAGTTGAATCTCAGGGAGATATTTACCAGGAAACGTTAGTGTTAAGGATGGATGGTCGTAAGCCAACTGTTGATATTGATCAATGAAAGAGTAGTCAACATTGAACACTTGAGTAAAATTAGTGTCAGAGAATTGGCACCCATCCTGATTGACATCATCTCTACCAGTTTGTTGTGTGATACATTTTGTCGGATCAGATTTCTTCACAGGTTGACTAGAATCCCCAATAGGTAGTAGTTGTACTGTTGCTGATAACTTGGTGTATACTTCCAGACTGCTGCTTGTGAATGTTATACTGCAAGGTCCCCTTAATTCAATCATGTCATTGAAACATGTAGCATTAGTGTCATTCGACTGCATAAAGAAATAGTTATCGGTTGACCAATTACTGTGCGTCGTCCTAACATTTATGCCAATCTGTGCTCCAGGTGGGGAAGAAACAAAGACATGACATGGCTTGTTTTCATAAGTCTTGAGAGTAATACCAGTTGTCGTGTTTCTGGATAGAGTTATATGTTGGTTGTCACAGTCGTCAACATTGTCCATGTTTTCACTATTACTTCCATTATTTGTGAGTTCTACCGTTTGGTCTAGATTTGCTTCATAGTAGTCTGCCGTTGTTCCCCCATCATAAGTTCCTGACAATGGAATGTCAGTAGCATTCTCCGCTTCATACATGATTGTACTGTTTGTCAATTGATCAGTCACCTTCGCCAGTTCACTAGCATTGTAAGCCTGCCGATAGTCTCTCTTTCTTCCTACTTCATGCACACAGAGAAAAGTGATGTGCGATAAGTTAAAAATATATATATATGTAAAATGAAATACGTAAATTATTACATAACCTATGTAAAAATCAATCAAAAAATATTACAACATTTGTGTGTAAATTTAAAATTACATTTCTGAAATGTAATATGGGTACCTGAGTTGTGTAATAATTACATGTAAATCATGTAAAACGCTAAAAAGTACGTTTTGTAATTACTGTTATGTAAAACGCTAAAAAGTACGTTTTGTAAAACATTATTTAATATATCGCGCCTCGTGTAATTCACAAAATGGCGACGTGGGGATTTGAAGAGTATATTGAGAAATTTGAAGGTAAGAAAGAGAGTTTGCTACTTATTTCTTGATTTTTGATAAGACTATATAATCAGGAAGTAAGCCCAGAGTGAAGCTAGGTTTTAAAAATAGGGACATAGTTTTTGCACAATTTGGATAACAAATTGAACATTTATGCATTTGTCTCTCCCGTGCGTTGCGGCGCTGTTACACAGTACAGTGCATGCATTCATGTGTGTACATGTACATAGTTCAACAATCCCTGTGCTACTTAAAAACAGATATCAATGATTATTTACTTTAAATGTGTAGCCATGATTAACCCTAACCCTACCATATACCACAATATACCACGACTGGGCACGTTGGTACGTACCACCCGGCGTGGAAGTTTTTCGATGAAAAAATGGACCCAATCCATATAGTTTGCGCAATACACTGCGCAGACTACCGTTGACAGTCGTGGTGTAGTGGGGAATCCTAAGCTCCACGTGCTGGAGGTCCCTGGATCAAATCCCGGGGGGATCGGGGGATATTTTGGTCGATTTTCCATGTTGAAAAAAAAAATCTGAAAAAGTGGGGGGTAGAGTTAGGGTTAAGATACTCATGACAAATGTCATGAGGATGACCTCATATGCGATGTTTTGAGGAAGAAGGTAGAACTTATTGAATGACCCTCGTACTTTGCAGATATAAATTGTTCTCCTCTTTCCCTAAAGCATAAAATCATTATCTCAATCAAGTGGAGCGTAAACTCATTTTTTGTGTTAAAAAGTAAGAGACTTTTTAATGTTTACCAATTTTGAAAAGAAACTCCACCCCAATGTGAAAAAGAAGTATAAGCCAGTGCTAATAGACGTTTTTTAGAATTGGCGCATTTACATCAAAAGAGGCTAACGATTTAGCCAAGACGAGTCGAGTGCTGTAGTTTTTCAATGGGGTGAACTTTGCACTAATCATTAAAATTCTTCATACTTCTGAGCTGTTCAATATTTTACCTTATTACAGTTGTGAAATAAACTTGAATGTATAAACTATCTATTTCCACTAGTTTGAAATGAAATGTTTGCTGGTAACCGACACTACTATCTAGGAAAATGTAGAAGTTCACAGTTCATTACATTACATTACATTACAGTTAAAGTACTATTTTTAGAGATTTACTTATCACATATTCCTAATTATACCATAAGAGGTGGTGTGCAAATTATTTATATGCCAAGTACTCCCATTTTATCAATCTCAATACCATCAAAAAGTCAAAAACAAGATGGCCTCTAAAGTAGCGTAAAAGCACCCAAGACACCACTTAAAAAAAAACACCAAGAATTTTTGAAATCTACACAAAATAACCCTAACCCTGCCAAATCCAACAGAATCCAAAGAGCCAAACTCTATGTTCCACCCGGCGTGCAAGGTTTTTTTTAAGGATAGAATGGACCCAGGCTATATACGCGGCCGAGTATACTCGGCCAAGTAGCCTTGACACCCGTGGTGTAGTAGGGAATCATTCGCTGGTGCCGGAGGTCCGTGGTTCAAATCCCAGGGGATCGCGGTGACTTTTGGGGTCACTTTTCTCCGTGCAGAAAAAAAAAAAATCGAAAAAAATGCCCGAATGGGTTAGGGTTAATAAGCATTTTTTTCTTCTTCCAAAATGTTGTAATTTTGGTTCCACAACCCTAACCCTGCCAAATCCAACATAATCCAACGAGCCAATCTCAATGTTCCATCCGGCGTGCAAGTTTTTCGAGGATAAAATGGACCCAGGCTATATACGTGGCCGAGTACACCCGTGGTGTAGTGGGGAGTCGCTCGCCGCTGGTGCTGGAGGTCCGTTGTTCAAATCCCGGGGGGGGGGTCGCGGTGACTTTTGAGGTCACTTTTCTCCGCGCAGAAAAAAATCTGAAAAAAGTGCCCGAATTGGTTAGGGTTAAAATATAAAAATGTGTGGAGATTGTTTATAAAAAGGCCGAAGGTTCAAAAAATTGAACATGAGCCTACATGTATGTGCTAAACATGGTGAATGGTAAATGCAGGTGCATTATATATTTAAGCTGACCAAAAACCTAGCTTACATTACTTCCTGGTTATATAGTCTTATCAAAAATCAAGAAATAAGTAGCAAACTCTCTTCCTAATTACCTTCATATTTCTCAATATACTCTTCAAGTTTTATATACTCAAGTTGTGTAAAATGTTACACAATTAAGATGTAGGTATAGAACCTCCTAACAATTAAGTACAATTTTACACATCAACATTAAGGTAAAAATACATACAAATGAAGTAAAATAATACTTTACATGTTCTATACTTCCATATAAACCAGGTAGCCTCAGTTGATATGTATTTGTCATTGAGGCGTATTCGAGCTTCATAATGATTCATTATTTATGTTTACAAAGCAAATAAGTAAAAAAATACACAACAATTCGGTAAAAAGAAGTCACCTAACAGTTGTGTAAAATTATTTACTTTTAGCTGCAAAGTAAATTTTTACGTGGTAGCAAAGGTTTTTTTACAAACACTTGTTTGGTAAAGGTTTACACAATTGTTATGAGGTTCTATACATACTTCGAAATTATGTAAAATTTTACACAGCTTGTGTAAACTTTTCTGTGTGTGTGCTTACCCACATCAGGTGTAGATTTAACTTGCCGAACACCGTCATCAAATTTAACTTCTAGACCTTTTGCACTCCCATTATTTGTAGAGTCCACATAGTGAATACCACAGAAGTAGATAGGGATACAAATTAATGCCAAAATCCCCAAACAAGATAAAGCAGTCCCCTTCATTTTGTTAATCTCCACCAGGATAACTTTCTAACACTGGTTTGTAACAGATATCAAAGTGGTTCATTCAAAATTGAACATAGACAGTTTTATATCCTTTTCCCGTTTGGTTGGGATATGTTTTGTATGAGTCATAAGCGATATTATGTGGCACAAAGTGTAATCAGGGACTTTTTTGTATTGGTAAATCCCACCAACGTTCTATTTATGTATACATGTTCACCGTTCTGGAACTTACCATGGTAATGCTATACTCTCTTCATTGTATGAAAGGATAGGATCATGACCTTTACAATGGCAGTTAAAGGTAGATGTTCTGATTTTCAACTTGAAGTTTTCTATTCTACATGAAATGTCATCCTTAAAAAAGTCGTGTTCCAAGTTTGAGTTGCATAGCTCTAATGGTTCTTATTTTAGACGCACAAGATGCTGTGAACTGTACCCATTGAGTAGTACACAAACTATATCGGTGGTTACCACCATTCGCGGTAATTCAACGTTATTTCATCGATTTCTCCGTAATTATACCGATTTAGGCCGTCAAATTTCAGTATGATGATGAGAAAAATACTAGCTTTCATATGATATGAAAATCTCTGTATGTTTGAAATAATTCTGTGTTACGAAAATGTGATCGGGTCATCTAGCACAATACTTATATTAGGCTGGAAGAAAATAAGTTGACTTTGCCTTTGCGACCGATCTAAAATCTAAATATCTAGAGTCGCTTGTTTACATTTCTTTTTTTAATATCATATTTTTGGTTAAATAATAGCAAAATGTGTTCTGTTTTTATGTTTAACTGTGACATAAACACATAAAATCATCAATCACTTACTTATTCATTAAATATTTAAGGTTTTGAGTTTAAGAAAGAAGAAATTAGATACATGTTCAGCATTTTTTTAAATCTGTGTTCTGTGTGTAGTATATTCCATTCAACAACAAAATCAACCAACTTTACAAAAAGTCATGGTTGATTTGAATATTAATAGATTGTAAATTTCCCATTAATGACAGATATATCAAATAAAGGGGATTTTATTTTTATTTACCAAGCAGTTTGCATGCTAAAACTAAAGCGGTTCTCGGGCTTCGCAGTTCGCGGGTTTTGCGGTTATCGGGTTGCATGGTTTTTGGTTGAGCGGTTTAACTTTCGGTAGACATGTTTAATGTGGTTGGTACTTTAGGATCCCAGCGGAACCAGATTCGATGACTGTCACACTCACATTGTTAGCGATGTGTTGTTATAATGGATAGTTTGATTCTCGAAATGTCTCTAAACATTTGATTTGAAAATTATCCATCATTTCATTCATCAAAATAATAAACAAAAATAATAAAAATAAGCTTACTTAAAACACCTTTTCGGCTAAATCACGATTATTTAATGTAAACTTATATTGGAGATCAAATTTGAAATGCGAACACCATTTGATACGTCAAATGTGTTGCGGTTTGATCAGTTCATTATACACATACTTTACACGTAGCTCAAAAAGTGAAATCATATCAAAAAAATCAAATCGGGACACATTTTATGGTGTCCGTCATTTTTTAGGCTAAATTGCCGGCATTTTTTTCTCCATCAAATTTGTTGTGGTTTGACCAGTTAGCTACACAGACTTTATACGTAGCTCATAAAGTGAAATCATATCTAAAAAATCAAATCGGGAGACATTTTATGGTGTCACTCATTTTTTAGGCTAAATTGCCGGATTTGTTTTCTCCGTCAAATATGTTGCGGTTTGACCGGTTAGCTACACAGACTTTATACGTAGCTCAAAATGTGAAATCATGTCCAAAAAGTCAAATCAGGACACATTTTATGGTGTCTGTCATTTTTTAGGCTAAATTGTCGGATTTGTTTTCTCCGTCAAATGTGTTGCAGTATGACCGGCTAGCTACACAGACTTTATATGTAGCTCAAAATGTGAAATCATATCCAAAATATGAAATCGGGACACATTTCATGGTGTCCACCATTTTTTAGGCTAAATTGCCGGAATGTTTTTTCTCCGTCAAATGTGTTGCGGTTTGACCCGTTAGCTACATACGCAGCTCAAAAAATGAAATCATATCCAAACAATCAAATCGGGACACATTTTATGGGGGCTGTCATTTTTTAGGCTAAATTGCCGGAATTATTTTTTCTCCGTCAAATGTGTTGCAGTTTGACCCGTTAGCTACACAGACTTTATACGTAACTCAAAATGTGAAATCAAATCCAAAAAATCAAATCGGGACACATTATTATGGTGTCCGTCATTTTTTAGGCTAAATTGCCAGATTTCTTCTTCTCCCAGTCAAATGTGTTGCGGTTTGACCCGTTAGCTACACAGACTTTATATGTAGCTCAAAAAGTGAAATCATATCCAAAAAATCAAATCGGGACAATTTTTATGGTGTCCGTCATTTTTTAGGCTAAATTGCCAGATTTTTTTTTCTCCATCAAATGTGTTGCAGTATGACCGGCTAGCTACACAGACTTTATACGTAGCTCAAAATGTGAAATCATATCCAAAAAATCAAATCGGGACACATTTCATGGTGTCCGCCATTTTTTAGGCTAAATTGCCGGAATGTTTTTTTCTCCGTCAAATGTGTTGCGGTTTGACCCGTTAGCTACACAGACTTGATACGCAGCTCAAAATGTGAAATCATGTCCAAAAAATCAAATCAGGACACATTTTATGGTGTTTGTCATTTTTCAGGCTAAATTGTCGGATTTTTTTTCTCTCCGTCAAATGTGTTGCAGTATGACCGGCTAGCTACACAGACTTCATACGTAGCTCAATATGTGTAATCATATCCTAAAAATCAAATTGGGACACATTTCAAGGTGTCCGCCATTTTTTAGGCTAAATTGCCGGAATGTTTTTTTCTCCGTCAAATGTGTTGCGGTTTGACCCGTTAGCTACACAGACTTTATACGCAGCTCAAAATGTGAAATCATGTCCAAAAAATCAAATCAGGACACATTTTATGGTGTCTGTCATTTTTTAGGCTAAATTGTCTGATTTCTTTTTCTCCGTCAAATGTGTTGCAGTATGACCGGCTAGCTACACAGACTTTATACGTAACTCAAAATGTGAAATCATATCCAAAAAATCAAATCGGGACACATTTCATGGTGTCCGCCATTCAGTTTTAGGCTAAATTGCCGGAATGTTTTTTTCTCCGTCAAATGTGTTGCGGTTTGACCCGTTAGCTACACAGACTTGATACGCAGCTCAAAATGTGAAATCATGTCCAAAAAATCAAATCAGGATACATTTTATGGTGTCTGTCATTTTTTAGGCTAAATTGTATGATTTTTTTCTCTCCGTCAAATGTGTTGCAGTATGACCGGCTAGCTACACAGACTTTATACATAGCTCAAAATGTGAAATCATATCCAAAAAATCAAATCAGGACACATTTTATGGTGTCTGTCATTTTTTAGGCTAAATTGTCAGATTTTTTTCTTCTCCGTCAAATATGTTGCGGTTTGACCGGTTAGCTACACAGACTTCATACGTAGCTCAAAATGTGAAAAAAAATCCCAAAAATTCAAATCGGTACACATTTTATGGTGTCCATTCATTTCTTTAGGCTAAATTGCTGGACATTTTTTTTCTGCGTCAAATGTGTTGCAGTTTGACCCGTCCCTTATGAAAATCGCAATCAATTCTGCAACCTTGCGCAAGGTTAAATTTGGAAAAATACAACCTTGCGCAACCAGTTTGGTTGTTCTGAGAAGGTTGCGCAACCTTGAAGCAATCATCCACAACCTTTGTGCAACCTTGCGACAAACTTGCGCAACCTTACGCAACCGTGCGACAACCTGTGACAAACTTGTGCAACCTTACGCAACCGTGCGACAACCTTGTGCAACCTCCTGGTACTACCTTGCTGCAATCACATTTTGGTGATTGCATTTTCGTAAAGGGAATACAGTACACAGACTTTATAAGTAGCTCAAAATGTGAAATCATCCAAAAAATCACATCGGGACACATTTTATCATGGTATCCATCATTTTTTAGACAAGTCGATATCCCGGGGCCCATTTTGGGACCCGAGATTCCCAAAATGTCTCTAAACATTTGATTCTGGAATTATCCATCATTTCATTCATCAAAATAAAAATAATAAAAAATAATAATAAGCTTATTTTAAAAAAAATTGTCGGCTAAATCACGATTATTTAATGCACATTTAATGTGGAGATTCATTTGAAATTGATTTATTTTGTATTTAATCTGTGCATTATTTTTACTCTTTCGCTAAAATGTGATTCTTCGCCGGGTATTTTCATTTTCGTAACTGATGTAAGCTCTAGTTTCGATAGATTGGTACCAAATCTATAATTTGGGTATCGGGTAAAAGTACAATGTTGGAAGGGAATCATTTTTATGGCCCACTTGGTCCCACCGTCCATGGACTCACTCACATTTTTGGAGACTCAAACTTGTCCTTTTATGTTCTCTTTGGAATTCATGACATTGCTATGAAACTAAGAGCTAGCAAAAGTGGTTCAGAAAAGTCGCATTGGATCTTTTTATTTATGACTAGCAAGTAAACAACTGTGGTATTAATACAAAATCCTGAGAGTGGTATATACGTACTAGTCTCAGACAAAATCTTCGTCGGCCATCTTAAAAAAACAATAATCACATTGGTAATTTTGTTTTTCTGTGTAAGCATGTAGCCTAAGGCTACCGGATTGAATTTCATCCGAATAATAGATGCATATGGGTCAAGAAACAGGTGAGCACTCATTTTTTAAGTTAAACCTGTCCGATATGGCCGTGAAAAACCGAATTTAGACATTAATTATTATGTTAAAATTAGTCACATGATAGCCTTGTCTTTTTGGTATGGTTCCCCCTTATTCATTTGCCTGAAGAAGTACTGAAAAGGACTACGTGAGCTCATGGTATCAATGAACTCACGCCAGCCGATTTGCTTGAATTATAATTGACTATAACTATCCGCATTCATTAACGTAGGCAAATAACCTTATAAATAGCGTATAAATGACAACAAACACCAACATATTATGCCAGTGAGAAGAATGAGAGGAAAATGATTGATGAAATACAATAAATACAAACACAAACCACATTTTAATTCCATGTAATTCGGGGTCTACTTCTTTATGCGTAGAAACTATCGTAGGGGCGCATCACTGTACATCCTAACACATATACCTAAATGTGAAACAGAGAACGTGCCTTGGTTACGGCCCAAAAACATCTTAGTAACGCCTAATTCTGGACCTCAAAAATATGCTCATGCAGTAGGTATCAATATAATACACAACTTATCAAAATTTCCTTCAACCAACGTCCTTACTTTTCAAGATTCTTGTGCCACAAAAAATACGATAAAAAGCCACGATAAAAGGCAGTAACTGGTCCGTGATAACACAACACATACGGACAAAACCCCCTAAAAAATGGCTACAAATGGAGATGATCAGAATCATGCTACCAAACACAGTATTCGAGACTTGTAGTCATCTCATAAATATTTGTGGGATTTGTCTGTATACATACATAATGCAACTGGATTCTATAATACGAGGGTCATTCAATAAGTTCTACCTCCTACCTCATAACTTTACTATTATATAAGACAGGCATATGAAATATTCCACAATTGTAGCTTTGAATCTCAGCTACATATTCATAGTAAATTGGTCTGAGTACTGGTTGTGCTTTTGTGGAGATCCAGTAAAAACCAAACGTCCATTTAGTGCGACGGAAACGGATAAAAAACAGCAAAATGTCTCCTAAGTGCTATTCATTTGGCCAATTCTAAGAGACAGAACATACCTATCGGTCAATTTAAACCGTTCTAAATAACAGATATATCTTAAACAGACTATAATCAATAAAAGTGACTGATTTATTGGGGGACATGCCCTCTAATTAGCCAGACCCATACCAGGACAGTCATTAATGTTAACCCTATACCCTAGAGAACTGCTGCAAAAGTAATATTTGCTTTTCATAAGAATTAAAGAGATCTTCAATATACAGGAGTAAGTGGATAGATTTCAAGTCTCTCGAAGGGATAATTTTCTACCACTGACTACCTGATTGACTATTCTAAAAGTTGCATATAAAGGAAACTTATAAAGTGACTATCATGTTAAGATTTAACATGTGAGGCATCACTGTGGCAGGACTTGTAACCACGAAAAATGTTACTGAATAGCATTATTCCAGTGTGCTAAAGACATAGCAATACATTCAAGTTGATATTATACTATTTGCAAGCCTACAAAGGTTAATATTGCCTACAATCTGATTTATACATGATAATACAGTATTATATTCAGAAATCATCCATTGTTTTCTGTTTTCAGTATTTAAATCAAGTTGTTATTTCTAATCATACAATATGGAGAGAAAACATAAAGATATGTATATATTTTTAGGCTAATTTCCCATGACCGTTGTCCAAAATCTCTCTCTGGCTTTAATCGCATCATAATAAAAGTGAAACATATATCAATTACCATTTACTACAGATGTGTAGCTATGATTCAGAGTTATAATCAGCACAAATGTCATAAGGCTGACATTCAAATTATCGATGTTATGAGTGAGGAGGTAGAACATATTGAATGACCCTCGTAGGTATATGACTAGATATAAAAAAATCTCTGATTTTGGTGCGTTTTTTACAATTTCACTAATATTACTTTTTTGTCAACATCCTGGGATGTTGACATTTGAATTCAGATTCAGGCCTTGTGGTAGAGTCTATGAATTGCTTTCATGTATCTTGAATCAGTATTTGTACACAGATGTCTTTAAAAAATGTATATTAGATCTGGATATGAAAATATGAACACATATGTTGTTACAATTGTGGAGAAATGGTTTAAATAATATAAAACAAATGATAGAGTTTTGCAAAATCTGCGACATTCGTCGTGTTTAATACTATATTGATTATAGACTTGAAATCAAGTCCTTATTTTCTCCCCCCACCACACACCTCTTGTCTACCACCATTCATTTGATACCAGTACAGCGGTCCTATGCCAATCCAATCTTGTCGCGCGCGATCTCGCTGTGACCATGCTGTGACTATCATACGCCAACATAAACCGCTGTAACCATAAGGACTTGAAACAGTCTTAATTGGTATTATGCAACACATGCACGTGCGTTCTGGCCGGCACACGAGGTCGTTTCATGGCAAGGGTCACTGGTAGATCTCATTATATTGTGGGAACAAATAAAATGTCTCAAGAGATAACGTTTAATTCTGGACAGATTTGGGACCATTTTTTGTTCTATTGCATGTCCATATAAATTACCTTAAAACATTCTTAGTTTTTTTAGTCGGGTTAATTTTCAACCCGACCTCATCAAATGTTGAGATACACAGGTGGGGCCTCATGGGATAGAATAAATGAGTCAGACGATGGAGGGTTTCAGAGAGAAAAGTGGGCCCAGCATTAAAACAAGGAGTTTTTGTTAAAATACATCATACACTGTCTAAATCTTCTTTTTCATATTTCCTTTGTGTCGTCTGTTAATTTCATTTTAGGATGTTGACCAGTTTTTTGTAAATACCTTGTTTCTATATATAATGCAAATTATTACACTTTTCACACAGATTTAGAGAGTGATTACATTCTTGAAATAGTTTTGAATATACCCACTTTTGAATAGGAAGACATACACAATTTCTGTAATATTCTTAAAAAACAAGTGAAATTATGAAAGTAAAGTTTGACAGGTTTATTTAATTCCTTTCATTCCTGACAAAAATATGAATTGTTACCCAAACTGTACAATATGTCACGTTAACGTTTGTTTCATGTAGGTTGCATGCATTGAAACATTTTCACTGCTGTTGGGTTTTTTCTTGTGTTTTTTAATCTAAGAAAGAAAATAAAAAGCTTTATTTTGTGTCCACATTTTCATCTTTTGGTTTTCGAGCCACCAACAGGAAACTGAAAATAATTGTTGTTTCCAGGGTTGTATAGCCCGGGACTAGTAATTTGCACCGGTACTCACAGTCAATGAATGCCCTCCCACCTGGCACTAATTCACCACCAAATTGTAGTAAACAAGCTTTACAAATATGATTTTATATTAACCAGTGTGGAAGGTACTTGGAAGTAAAACTGAGTATTTTATGGCATTTTCCCCATTGTGTTCATATATAATACATCAATATTTGGGGAATAAATTCAGTAAGCTTACATCGTAATACCCCTGGTCAGGAAATTGGAGCCCTGCACTATAAAATTATTCTAGCTACAACCCTGGTTGTTTCCCTATATAATGCCAGTGAATACTCTTCGACCAAGTCACAGCATTGAATTGCAAGCAGGCCCGTAACCAGGGGGCGGGTCCTTTTTTGTGTACCAATGTACCTTTTTTGTGTAGAAATGTACCTTTTTATGTGTACCAATATACCTTTTTTTGTGAAAACGCCCCTACCCATTTTTTGGAAAATGCCCCCTTCTCCATTGTGTAAAGCATTTTTTCGGGCCAGTTTGGACAAATATGTTTTAACCCCCCCACCCCCACCCCCTCACTGCGCGCAGCCATTTTATTCATGAATGTACATCCACTAATCTTCATGATTACCATACATTCCTTGCACTGTACTATTGTTACAGCGAAGTATGAGGGCGGCAACGTCTCAGTCCTCATACATTCGCACGTGTGAACTCAATTAATTAATTGTGTGGGTGGTACCAAATTCGTAGTTTACCGTAATAGCGTAACATGGTAAAAATATCATACTGGGAACATTAGACTCCAGCACAAGTGTTTAGATTAGACGCAAATCGCATTATCACAGTGTTCTAAGCAGATTGTTGACAAGATCAACAATATTGCTCTTGTTTACATCGATAAAGGTATTTCCTCATCAAGTTCGTAAGGTACGATCGACGGATTTAACTTGACATTTAATCATATTTTCCCGGACTATTTATGGTCGTTATTTGGGTAGATTTGATCAGTATTTCTTACAATTTTATTACGTTTTATCAATTTAAGTGTACAATTTTGTGCGTCCAACTGGACGCAAAATTACTCTTGATAAAGTTAAAAATGTGTCTGAATTTTCAAATCAACATCAACATCAACCAGATAATGACATCAGAAACAGACTGCATCCCATCAACTTATTGTGCTATAGGTCTACGAACATGCCATCATTTTGCGAAAAATTGAATATATTTTATTTTTAGACCCCCCTAAAACATGGAAATAGGTATCACAGAATGTTCAATTCTTTTGATGATGTTGTATAGCCATGTTACTTTACTCCCAAACAAGTGTAGGTCTTTCAGACCTTTAATTACATGATAAGTGGGACCCAAAGATGGCTCCGCAGATAAAATCATGAAAAAGCCCCCTTGCCTGATGACCTTTGACCCCGTAGTCAAATACCGACAAACTTGAAACATCACATATTGTTAAACTGACATCAGATCTACATTTGTACAAAACCTGAACTTCATGAATCTACTGTAACATGGTTAAATCAGATTCTGAAAGTTGGGTATTTTGTCAATTTATGACCATTTTCAGAGGATTATTGGGTCATTTCCCGTGTCAAATCAACCAGTGGTCCCCAGGTGACCCTCTCAGATTGAACTTCCATTAAAAGTAATATACTCAAAGCATAGTCTTGCCGTTTAACATGCATGTTCCTTTCAACTTGACTGGTCACATTTGACCTCTGAAATTGCAGGTATTGTTCCGGTGGGTAGAGGCTGTTTTTTCTTCTTCTTTATCCCCTCCCCCCATTCTTTTTGCCTGACTTTGTTTCTTCCTCTTCCACCCCCACCCCCAACATTTTTCTTTTTTAACACTTTTTCCCTTCTTGTTTTTCTTCTCCTTTTTCCTTCTTTTCGTCTTCTTCTTTTTTCTTTTTCTTCCCACTTTTTCCCTTCTTGTTATATTCTTTGCCTTTCCCTTCTTTTATGTGTATTTTTGTGTACAGCGCTCTGAGGTTTTTATACATGTTGCTCTTTATAAATACGTTATATTATTATTATTATTCTCTTTTTTCCTTCTTCTTTTTCTTTTCTTCTTTTTTCCCTGTGTTCTTCTTTCTAAGCCATTTGAATTTGTTAGTGGAATATTGTTGATTGTGTTCATAAAACAAGCCCACAGACCAAACAAACCCCAAAGTTACTTAACAAAGCGGTGTTTTCCTCCGCGGTAAAGCGGACAGGGGGAGTCTGAGGGTGGAGGTGCCCCCTGATAATTGGATTTTTTTTCAAATTTCTAACCATTGGTGCGATTTGGTGTGTACTTTTGACCGATATTTTATTGAAAAGCCATCACTTCATTTCCAACAATATTGGCTTTTTATCAAAGTTAGACAGCTATTTTGTTATATGCGAGAAAGAAGTTGTGCATAATACTGATGAAATGTTCTTGATTTAAGTAAGTATGGATGGTTAACAATGTTATGTTAAAAACTGTTTCGCGGGGTAACGGTGAATGGAAGCTTTTTTTTAAAATAAATTGTTATCACGTAGCATGCAAAATGAAGCTATTTTATGCAGCATTTTTACGCATTTGGTTCATTATTTATTTATTTTCCCCATCATGATTTTTCATACTATTTTTATACACATAAGGTTTCGATCCCCTGACTTACGCCTTGAAATTGGATAGAATAAAGTATATAAAAACCTTTTAATTCCCCGAATATACGTAATCCCCACTCGGACCCGAATGACTTTAGTGCTGGGTATCCGGTTTCCTGAAAACGCGTAGGGCGGGATTTTTTTACTTCTATATACTCAGTGCTGGCTATAATTATATTAATATATATTTTGGTTTGAAATAGGCTTTTAGAATGATATTTCTGGACATATGTGCGCGTAGCGCGTGTAAATAAATTGTTATTACTTTTGTTCATACTATTTGTATGCGAATTTGGTTTCGATTCCCTCGACTGACGCCTTGAAATTCGGAATAGAATAAAGTGTACAAAAACCCTTTAATTCCCCTGAATAGGTGTAATCCCTCACTCTCACCCAAATGACTTTAATGCTGGGTTACTTGCTCCTGAAAACATGCACGCGTAGCACAAGAATTTTCATTTCTATATAACTCATTTATGGCTATAAATTAATGTATATTTTTGGTTTGAAATGGGCTTTGGAATGATATTTCTGGACATATTATGCGCGCGCATCCGCGAAAATAAATGTTCATACTTTTTCATACTATTTGTATAGATATTTGGTTTCGATTCCTTTGACTGACGCCTTGAAATTGGATAGAATAAAGTATATAAAACCCTTTAATTCCCCCGAATGGGTGTATTTCCCCGAATGATAGTCAAGGGTGCGACTCCTTTGGACTAGCCACTGCTCATGTCATGTCTATCTGTCATTTTTTGTAGGTTTAGGGGTGCCCCCTCCAAGCTTTTGGATTATATCAGCCAGAAACCCCTCCCCCCCCCCCTCGATTTGGACACGCCACTGATATCCCCAGGGGGGTGCAACTAGGCCTTTATCTACCGATTGACTTCACAGCAATTGCTCGATTATTTGTTCCTAAAACATGCGATTTTTAAAAACTATTTACATGAATCGTGCCATAATTTAGTGATATTCATGGACATAATGCAAAAAAATGATATTTGTATTACCCGCAGCAACGGACAGTATGCTATTGGTCAAATAGCATACCGTTGGCAACAACAGTGAGGGCGGGCGATATGCTGCTTGTTTTTTCAGATGATGCCGGACATGGGCTCGATCACGAATTTACGAGGTTACATGATCAAGCGAAAAGGACAAACATACGGTTAACGACGAAATAAATTATTAAAAGATCATTCGAAAAATAATACTACTCCATTTGGTTATCCAACTCCACGTAGATTTAGGATGAAATCATTTATGCAAACATCACAATCCATTTTTACATTGACACAACGGATTGGGGTTAAATTGTTATTGCTTTTTGATGTTTGGGCTATGTCGGGGAGTAGGCTCCTTCTGTTACTCACTTTGTTTGGTCATTTATCATTTATTTATCACATCATCAACTCAGCTCCTCTGTTTTCTTTCCTTTTTTCTTTCTTTTTTCTTTCCCTTTTCTTTTCTTTCCCTGTTTTTCTTTCTTTCTCCCTTCTTTCTTTCTTTTTTTTCCATTCTTCTTTATCCTTCTATAGGGGGGGGGGGGCTTTTGCCCACCCTATGGTGCCGCCGCTGTTTAAGTATTATACTTTTGGAACATAAAACATTGTGTCAAATTTTTCTGAAGTTAAAATAACCACAATTTCCTCTTTTTTTTAAAGCAATTTGTAGTCCGAAACTTCTTATGTAAGCTTATTTTTTGGGGTGGTGGGTTAATTTGAGAATAATGACTGCGTAACAACTGTTTTCATGAATTTAATTGTTTTGAAATCAGAGGTTTTTGTTCCGGTCTGGGGAATTGTCCCGAAGGGGCGCAGCCCCTCTGGGACAATTCCGAATGACCAGAACAACAACCAAGGATTTCAAAACAAATTTACGAAAACATTTGTTAAGCAGTCTTTAATCGTGTTTTCGAATAACTCATTGAATATTCAGTTAAGGGGCGTGAGGCTTTAATTTGATTGGTCGGTCAATGAGCAAAACAATTGAATACTTTGGCGCAGTACTTTCTGGCAATTATTAGTAACCTGCGCTCAGCGTGCGCGTTCTCATCTAACGATTAATTTCATTGGCACGCACTTGGTACGCAGCTATCGCGATTATTCATAGAATAATGAATAGTTTATATTTTTTAAAGTCATCTGAGAAAAAGGGGGTGGGCGCTTATTAGGGCATGGGCGCTTAATAGGGATAATACGGTACTTGAATCTACTCTAAATTTCATATTTATCCCACAAAATTATGGTAAAGTAGCTACAACTGGTCTTCGGCTGTTGCCATAGATACAAGAATGATTTATGGAAACTAATATCCGTTTTGTGAATTTGGAAACAATCCCTAACATCTATGTCATTATGAGGAAACTGCCAGTGGACACATATTATTGATTTCTATGGAGTCAAAGTTAAGAAATAACAAAATAAGATAGCCAACCACAAATATTTATGTTTGCAATTTTATTGACTAGTCGCATATTATACAAAGCTTTTCTTATCGAAACTTCACCAACTGAGCTTATCACATATATATATATATCATACGACTTAACCATTATAAGTTGGTACCAATTTTCGATTAAAATGAGTATAGATACGTATAAATAAGACAATTTGTCAATATGAGCTACTGTAGTCGTTATTTTGGATGGATACGTTTTATATGCTCTATAAAACAGTTGAAAAGGAAGTTCAAGGTAGAGTTGTGCTAAGAAACATGAGTTTAACAGATTAAAAAAAATTAAAAACCTGACCCGACCCGACTTTTCTGAATTTTACGGTCGGTCAGTGGGCAACACAACAATTTATTTCTTGGCCTTATGCATGATATAGGTGACCCTGGACCTTCAACTTTTGCCGTTGACAACAAAGCAATACAATTAACAAATCAGTTACCGCGCTCTACTTAACCACAGTGGCGGCACCAGCCTCATAATTTTTTTGGGGGTGGGGGCAAGACTTCTTTAGGGGGGCATGAAAAAAAATGATGAGCGCAAATTTGCATGGTGGCCGAAAATATGCATTTTGGAGTCTTTATATGGTCTGTTGCACTGTACCACATTTATAGGCAATTATCTGTTCTGTATTAGTTTGTTTGAATAGGTCAAATTGGAACGGTATAATGGTATGGCTTAAACTGCTTTAACCCTAACCCGATCACCATTTTTTGGACAAAAACAGGGAGAGGGGGCAAGATGAACCAATTTATCGCCGCTCCCCGACCTGGAATTGATCCGGGGACCCTCTGCACATCAACCCGCCAGCCTGCATAGGCAAGCCACGACTATCAGCTTCACGTTCGCACAGTACATACCGCGCTCACTAATAGGCTCGGTTGATTGCGTGATCAAAAAACGTCCGTGCATGCGCTGGGAGACAGTCTCTGCCGTTGTATTTTGTGGTTTGGTAGGGTTGGGATTAAGGAAGAGAAAAAATGGGGGGGGAAAGTGGTCATTACCCTACCAAATACCACAAAATACAACGAGAGAGACTAGTCTCACATGTTTTTAGTTCATTCTTTTATACCTTAACTAAGAGAACAGTATAAATCATTTGCATGATTTAAATAACGGTTTTGGTCAAGCTATTGATGAGATTTACAAAGAAGGACTTATAAGGTAACTTAATTGACTTCTTAATGATAGATATATGTGATGCAGCACATCAAAAGGGGGGACTTTGTGGCTGTGTGTTTTTCAAGATATAGATAAAAACAGACTGAAAAAAAATAAGAATAAGAATTTAGGAGTCATTTTCACTCGTAAAATCGATAAATTTTGTGTCATTTTAAAGCTTAGAAAATGCCCTGAAAGTACATGTAATAAACTCAAAATTGACTTCACCTCTAAAGTCCCTGTCCCCTTTTTTGTCTTATTATTACAATGTCAATTATTTTACTACATCACATAGTGGTGTTAAAGTCCCTTTTGGTGTGCTGCATCACATGGTTAAGCAGATAAATATATATTAACTTAAATAAATATCATATCTATTTAAGTGAAATATTCTTCAAATGTCATGTTCGATATCAAATAAATTGTCCTAGTCTCATCTTTACAAAGTAAGTTTAAGTAATTCTATAATGATTTCCAAACTATTTGTAAAACAGAAAACAACGATGTCCATGCTTTTTGGACACCATGACACCAAGAGGATGACTAAAGACGAAAATACAATAAGCCTTTTTATATGAATATTGAAAGTTGAGTATTCTGCAACTGGTTTGTTTGTTACATCAATTCCATGTGGTTGGTGTACACAGCAAGAGTTGGCAAGTACTGGGCTGGTGCGTGCCGGTGCATTTGCCAGCCCAGCACAAGCCCAGTACTGGACCAGCACATGCAGCGACATGTACTGGGCATGTATATAAGTGTACCCACCAGTATTGGGCAAGCCGATGTGAGGACATGGTATGGGACGTTACATGTGTACATGGAATGGACTGGAAGTGGCGTACATATCCTGGCTCAGAATTGTTTGAATCATTTTGTCTCGCCGAGTGAGAATATTTCATTATTTAACTTTTTGGTCCTATATTTTTGAGTTTCGTAAATTTGAGTTTCTTAGTAGTCTGGGATCCACTCGCTTGAAAAGGCTCTAGAAATAGTTGAACCTTGCATGAAATACACCACAAAGTTTGTAAACCATATGCGAGGGGAAAATTGTCAAATTAAAGGGATACTACCTGAATTGAGTATTTTTAATGAAATTCACCTATAAAGGATTTCTTGTGATTCTTTTAATATTTCACATTTCTTTCTCATTACTTGTCCCAAATATGATGCTCTGTAATGTTGAGAACTGATATAAAGCAATTTCGGCTCACATTAAAGGGGTATTACCCGATTTAATGGTCCACAATCCTGAAATTTGGTCAAAAATCTAGGAATATGCCTTTAATAATTACTCTTTTCTTTGATGGAATGATACCACAAAATCAAAAACATTTTTCTGAACTGAAATTTTCTGCTGATTCCAAATCTGATAAGTTTGTAAACCATGTGTGAGGGGAAAATGGTCAAATTAAAGGGATACTACCCGAATTGAGTATTTTTAATGAAATTCACCTATAAAGGATTTCTTGTGATTCTTTTAATATTTCACATTTCTTTCTCATTAATTGTCCCAAATATGATGCTCTGTAATGTTGATGAGAACTGATATAAAGCAATTTCGGCTCACATTAAAGGGGTATTACCCGATTTAATGGTCCACAATCCTGAAATTTGGTCAAAAATCTAGGAATATGCCTTTAATAATTACTCTTTTCTTTGATGGAATGATACCACAAAATCAAAAATATTTTTCTGAACTGAAATTTTGTGCTGATTCCAGATCTGATAAGTTTGTAAACCATATGCGAGGGGAAAATTGTCAAATTAAAGGGATACTACCTGAATTGAGTATTTTTAATGAAATTCACCTATAAAGGATTTCTTGTGATTCTTTTAATATTTCACATTTCTTTCTCATTAATTGTCCCAAATATGATGCTCTGTAATGTTGATGAGAACTGATATAAAGCAATTTCGGCTCACATTAAAGGGGTATTACCCGATTTAATGGTCCACAATCCTGAAATTTGGTCAAAAATCTAGGAATATGCCTTTAATAATTACTCTTCTCTTTGATGGAATGATACCACAAAATCAAAAATATTTTTCTGAACTGAAATTTTGTGCTGATTCCAGATCTGATAAGTTTGTAAACCATATGCGAGGGGAAAATTGTCAAATTAAAGGGATACTACCTGAATTGAGTATTTTTAATGAAATTCACCTATACTATAAAGGATTTCTTGTGATTCTTTTAATATTTCACATTTCTTTCTCATTAATTGTCCCAAATATGATGCTCTGTAATGTTGATGAGAACTGATATAAAGCAATTTCGGCTCACATTAAAGGGGTATTACCCGATTTAATGGTCCACAATCCTGAAATTTGGTCAAAAATCTAGGAATATGCCTTTAATAATTACTCTTTTCTTTGATGGAATGATACCACAAAATCAAAAATATTTTTCTGAACTGAAATTTTGTGCTGATTCCAGATCTGATAAGTTTGTAAACCATATGCGAGGGGAAAATTGTCAAATTAAAGGGATACTACCCGAATTGAGTATTTTTAATGAAATTCACCTATAAAGGATTTCTTGTGATTCTTTTAATATTTCACATTTCTTTCTCATTAATTGTCCCAAATATAATGCTCTGTAATGTTGATGAGAACTGATATAAAGCAATTTCGGCTTACATTAAAGGGGTATTACCCGATTTAATGGTCCACAATCCTGAAATTTGGTCAAAAATCTAGGAATATGCCTTTAATAATTACTCTTTTCTTTGATGGAATGATACCACAAAATCAAAAATATTTTTCTGAACTGAAATTTTGTGCTGATTCCAGATCTGATAAGTTTGTAAACCATATGCGAGGGGAAAATTGTCAAATTAAAGGGATACTACCCGAATTGAGTATTTTTAATGAAATTCACCTATAAAGGATTTCTTGTGATTCTTTTAATATTTCACATTTCTTTCTCATTAATTGTCCCAAATATGATGCTCTGTAATGTTGATGAGAACTGATATAAAGCAATTTCGGCTCACATTAAAGGGGTATTACCCGATTTAATGGTCCACAATCCTGAAATTTGGTCAAAAATCTAGGAATATGCCTTTAATAATTACTCTATTCTTTGATGGAATGATACCACAAAATCAAAAACATTTTTCTGAACTGAAATTTTGTGCTGATTCCAAATCTGATAAGTTTGTAAACCATGTGTGAGGGGAAAATGGTCAAATTAAAGGGATACTACCCGAATTGAGTATTTTTAATGAAATTCCCCAAAATGATTAGTACCCGTCGGTGCCCAAAGTTCAATACATTTTTTTATCATCAAAGTCAATGAGATTAGATCCGTTGTTTTTCTATCATATTTGCTAGGCTGTACCCTTTCATTAGAATTTTAGATCATGAATATCGGTCTTATTTTAATGAAGTTACACTCCATTGTGTAAGACATGGTGATTTCACCTTTTTGGCAAAGTTCAAAAAAAAAGTTTTTAAACAGCTCTTAATCTCTTAATCTCTTGCCTGCTAATACCTTTGGTTCCTTTCATTTTAAACTGCTGCTGTATTATATTTTTGTTCAAACCATTAATACTTCTTCATTTTGATTCAATTTGAAGAGTAAAAATGGATCGTCACGCATGAGCGACCCCACATTTTGTTTCTATAATGAGCTAGTTTTGAGGCTTAACTTGAGAGACATTTAAACAGGTAAAGACGTGGTCATGGATAATTAGCAGTGGCTTAGAATTCTTTTTCATATTGGGGATGCAATTTCCTACACATTTGGTTAAAATTATATAGTCCCTTAGTGTTTAACCTCACGAAAGCCATTCTCCAATGTGAAAATGAAATCTAAGCCACTGGTGATTCACCAAATACCACTTCATTTAGAAGTCCCTAAACACTTGTCAAATAAAACAATGCATGGGGTCACTCAAGTGTGACAAACTTCTTTTACCCATTAAATTGAATTAAGGAGAAGAATTACTAATGATTGGAACACCCATAACTAATAACAGTTACAACAGAAAACACACAAGAGTAGACAAGAGATTATGAGAATACACAAGTTTCTTTCAAACAAGCTGTAATAGCACACACATTTTTTAGCACTTTGCCAAAAAGGTGAAATCACCATGTTAAATGAAGTGTATCTTGAGTTTGATAAATCCGATATTCATGATCTAAAATTCTAATGAAATAGTACAGTACGATAAAAACAACGGACCTAATCCCATCGATTTGGATGATGACAACAATTATTGAACTTTGGGCATCGATGGGTACTAATAATAATTTTGGGACAGCCTGTATAAAGGATTTCTTGTGATTCTTTTACTATTTCACATTTCTTTGTCATTACTTGTCCCAAATGTGATGCATTCTTTCTAGTTCTTAGACATTTTTTTTTTTTTGGGGGGGGTATTTTGGGTCTAATACTACTATTTGCTATTGAATGATTACATTTATGATACGAACTTGCTTTAGAATGGTTTAAAACCTCGGTATTATGAATTACATCTGCATTATATTTTAAATGGTGTCTGTAAATATGTTTTCCATGACGAAATATCATGATTTATGTATTTTATTCACTGCTTTTTGTGTATATTAACCGTTGGGTCATCATTGCCATATTGACTAACTTGCTCTGTAACATGAAAAGCTGGCTAAATATCAAGATGGTTTATTGTAAGTACTAAATGATGATTATATGAAGTAAATAAAATCATTAAAGAAAGGGTATATATAGCCAAATGTATGGGGCATCTGAATATCACAACCATGTAACCATTTAAAGGTAGATGACCCGATCACATTTTCGTAACACAGAATTATTTCAAACATACGGAGATTTTCATATCATATGAAAGCTCGTATTTTTCTCATCATCATACTGAAATTTGACGGCCTAAATCGGTATAATTACGGAGAAATCGATGAAATAACGTCGAATTACGGCGAATGGTGGTAACCACCACCGATATAGTTTGTGTACTACTCAATGGGTACAGTTCACAGCATCTTGTGCGTCTAAAATAAGAACCATTAGAGCTATGCAACTCAAACTTTGGAACACGACTTTTTTAAGGATGACCTTTCATGTAGAGTAGAAAACTTCAAGTTAAAAATCGGAACATCTACCTTTAACTAGGTTCATACCGTTTTATCTAATAAACGTGCAGTCGAAAATTTCGCTTGCTTTGTACACCATTTTAAATTAGTATTACTGCTATTTACACGTTAACCACTAAAACTATTTAAAACATGGGTTTCATGAGACATGTATCCTTTTTTACACGTTAAATAATATGGAAATGTGTTTGTAAAGAAAATACTGCCTAGTTTCCGTGTTGTCAATCAATGATTTCTGTATATTTTAACCGTTGGAACATATAGGACCAGTTGCCCCAATGATGGGGGTAACTGGTCCGTGTCAAGCTAAGGATATAGTTAGTGGTAATTGGCCTTTTGTTTGGATATTTTTTAACATTGATTATTTGTTCACTGATATTGATATTGATATTTGTTATACGTAAACAGTTATATGGGTGATATTCTCATAGCAATTCCATAAATATTTACTCGAGCTTAATCATGAAATATGCTTAACCGGACCAGTTGCCCCTATGTAAAATTAAAGATAACTGGAATCAGGTTTTATATTGTGCCAAAAGCAAGCAACAACTGATACATGTTCTGTTCAATACCTGGGAAAACTGTTGGAAACATTTCAGCTGCTGGAATCCAGGCTTTCAAGTGCCGTGTGCACGGACATCTTCTCTCAAACTCTTAACTTGTCATAGCCTTCATACTCTTTCATTCATGACATCCTTCATTCAAGTCCTTGCAACATCCGACTGATACATATAATAGCATGGTGGTCATGGGTTATGTGTAGGTTATTGCTTGGTTGGGGAGATGGTGGATGGTCCTGTAAAGCATGTAGCCAGCTGGGCTGGGGATACGGCCACGCCCCAACAGGTGACAACAGGCAGCTTCTGGTAGATTTAGTTCCCAAGTTTGTTGTGTAGGTTCTCCTGATGCCCATCAGACCTCCAGATATTATTATTTTCTTTAATATTTTGATGTTGTTCTCTATGTTTGGGCTTTTATCTTATTTTTATGTCACTTTCGTTGGCATTTTTAACCTCTGCCCATTTGTGTTCCTTGTTTTATGCATATTTTCTAAGTTGCAGTGAACCAATTGATTGGCCTTTCAAAGCTGTCTTTCGAGAGTTACCAGTTTGATTTTTAGGGCTATTGTTTACATTTGCGCTTGATTTACAAAAAACCTAAAACTGTAATAATCAGATGTAACACTGTATCTAGCTGGTGGATTTGAAGTGCGATGAAAGCCTATCTTGACAAACACTAACAAAGAAGACTGTGAGGAACTGAGTAGTACACACGAGGAAGGTGACACGCACGTTATTTTGCACGCACATTATGCTGCAAAATATAAAAGCCAACAGGTTGTCATCCAAGCCGACGATACAGACATAGTGATTATGTTTCCAGTCACAATTATTAGATAGTGATGTCACAGAATTGTTTATACAGTTTCCTGATCGTTTCATCCCAATCCATGATATCACAAGTGCACTGGAATGTGATGAAGTTAAAATGCTACAATTTTTCCATGCGAAGTGGCTGTGATACCAATTTCTTCTTCGGGGGGGGGGTGGGGGGGGGGAATTTCGCACGGTCAAAAAAAATAATCGCACAGTACATGTACTAAATGTACAATTTGGCCTTATATTTGACTATTTGGGCTGAATACCCGCACGCCTTCTCGGTCTTTTAACATTTTTTGTCCCTATTTTCTTTTTTTCCACCTTTTTAATTTTTTTTAGAGGGGGTGGGGGGCGGGGGCACAAATGGTTTTTTTCCGTCTGGAATCAGCACAAAATTTCAGTTCAGATTATTTTTTTGTGGTATCATTCCATCAAAGAATAGAGTAATTATTAAAGGCATATTCCTAGATTTTTGACCAAATTTCAGGATTGTGGACCATTAAATCGGGTAATACCCCTTTAATGTGAGCCGAAATTGCTTTATATCAGTTCTCATCAACATTACAGAGCATCATATTTGGGACAATTAATGAGAAAGAAATGTGAAATATTAAAAGAATCACAAGAAATCCTTTGTAGGTGAATTTCATTAAAAATACTCAATTCGGGTAGTATCCCTTTAATTTGACCATTTCCCCTCACACATGGTTTACAAACTTATCAGATTTGGAATCAGCACAAAATTTCAGTTCAGAAAAATGTTTTTGATTTTGTGGTATCATTCCATCAAAGAATAGACTAATTATTAAAGGCATATTCCTAGATTTTTGATCAAATTTCAGGATTGTGGACCATAAAATCGGGTAATACCCCTTTAATGTGAGCCAAATTGCTTTATATCAGTTCTCAACATCATAGAGCATCATATTTGGGACAATTAATGAGAAAGAAATGTGAAATATTAAAAGAATCACAAGAAATCCTTTATAGGTGAATTTCATTAAAAATACTCAATTCGGGTAGTATCCCTTTAATTTGACAATTTTCCCCTCGCATATGGTTTACAAACTTATCAGATCTGGAATCAGCACAAAATTTCAGTTCAGAAAAATATTTTTGATTTTGTGGTATCATTCCATCAAAGAAAAGAGTAATTATTAAAGGCATATTCCTAGATTTTTGACCAAATTTCAGGATTGTGGACCATTAAATCGGGTAATACCCCTTTAATGTGAGCCGAAATTGCTTTATATCAGTTCTCATCTAGACAATAATGAACTCTCTATATAATAACTCTCTTGTTCTTTTCATCCGTTTGACATTTCAGACGTTGTCGTCATTCGCTTGACCGAACATCATTGAAATACCTACGGGTTATCATCTATGACGACAACATCGTAAACTCTGAGTAACATTATCCATCGACCACCGTCGATTGCTGACTAAACATGCCTGTGATCGAGTGCCCCTTCCCGGAGTGCGCCTACAACACAGGTGACGTGGACGCGCAGCTCGCCCTGGAACTCCTAAAGATACACGGCCTGGTCCACGCGAATATAGGCGCCAAACCCACCCACACTACAGCAAGGGTCGAGAAAGTTAACCGACCTGTGCTAGCCGCGGAAGGTACATCCGAGGACTGGAATTACTTCCTCACACGGTGGGCGGACTATGAAGAGGCAACCGAGATAACAGGAAAAGCCCGAATCCTACAACTACTTGAGTGCTGCGACGATAAACTCCGTCGGGACCTGACCTGCACTGCCGGGGGCTCACTCACAAACAAGAGCAAAGAGGATGTCCTAATGCTTATGAAAAACCTAGCAATCAGAGCAGAAAATCCCATGGTGACACGCGCAAAGCTGCAAACAATGCAACAGGACCATGATGAACCAGTTCGTGCCTTCAGCGCCCGCGTCCGTGGACAGGCTGACACATGCCAGTACACACCCCCATGCCCAGATTGCGGAAAGGATGTTGACTATACTGAGCCCATGATCCGGGACATCGTCAGTCATGGCCTCGCGGACAAAGACATCCAGCTCGATCTTCTTGGAGACAAAAACCAGTCTCCCTCCCTCGAAGAAGTCCTGCAGTTCATTGAAACAAAAGAGTCCGGGAAACGATCAGCACACCAACTTGTGAACGCACACCACACCGCAGCGGCCAGCAGCTCATACAAAAAGCAGCAACGGGGACCAGCTAAAGATCGCGCACAGAAACCACAGACCCAGACTGGACAGCCTCCTAAACCTGGCGACACATGCATATACTGTGGAAAACATGGCCACGGAGCTAAGGCCCCCACGCGAGTTCGCAGAACGGAATGTCCCGCCTACGGCCAGATATGCGGAAAGTGCAACATCAGGAACCACTTCAGCTCTGTCTGCAGAGGCGGCCGACGCAACGACAATACCGCCGCCGCATCGCAGGAGGATGCCGAGTTTGGAAATCTCTGCGGCATTCACGACATCTTCCACAATCAGCCCCGAACCAGTTTGGGCCACAGCACCAGTGCAGCCATCACCCTGGACCACCATGTGCACGATCAACTCTCAAATGCCTGGCTCAAGCACTCGTCCATGCCCCAGCCGTATATCACTCTGTCTGCCAGCGTCAATCGCGAAGACTACAAAGCCCTTGGCGTCCTCATAGCAAGAGACACTGGGCCCACCCCCATCAACTGCATGGCCGACACAGGATGCCAGAGTTGCCTAGGAGGAGTGCAGATCCTGTCTCACTTAGGATTAAACAAAAGTGATCTACTCCCAGTGACAATGTCAATGCGCGCCGCCAATAACGATGGTATCAACATCGTCGGAGCAGCCCTGGTACGCTTCACAGGTCGATCGCCAGATGGGGAGGCCCTCACAACCAAGCAGATGGTATACATCACTGACGAGTCTGACAAACTCTTCCTCAGCCGGGAAGCCTGCATGGCTCTTAAGATAATACGCGGCACCTTCCCCACCGTTGGTGAGTGCTCGACCAGTGGAGACAGCAATGACAAAGCGATGCCTTGTGACTGCCCACCTCGCAAGAAGCCCCCATCACGTCCCACCTCGCCCCCGTTTCCAGCCACCACTGACAACAGAGAACGCCTCCAACAGTGGCTTCTAGACTACTACGCCTCATCGACGTTCAACACATGCACACATACACCACTCCCGATGATGAAAGGCCCCCCAATGCGCTTAATGATCGACCCAGATGCTAAGCCAGTGGCACACCACACCCCCATCCCAGTCCCCATCCATTGGCAAGATGAAGTCAAAGCGGGATTGGACAGTGACGTCAGCCTCGGTGTAATTGAACCAGTTCCTGTGGGCACACCTGTGACTTACTGCCACCGGATGGTCATATGCGCCAAAAAGAACGGAACGCCCCGCCGCACCGTCGATATGCAAGCCCTGAATGCCAATGCTGTCAGGGAGACACACCACACACCGTCACCATTCCATCTCGCTCGTTCTGTGCCCAACGACACAACCAAAACCGTCTTTGATGCCTGGAATGGCTACCACAGTGTCCCCCTCCACGAGGACGACCGCCACTTAACTACATTCATCACACCGTGGGGACGCTACCGTTACCGGGTCTGCCCGCAAGGCTACATCGCATCCGGTGACAGCTACACCCGTCGATTTGATGAAATAGTCACGCACATTGCAGACAAAGTGAAATGCGTTGATGACACCCTGCTATGGTCCCATTCTATCGAAGCCAGCTTTCATCAAGCCACTGAATGGCTCGAAATCTGTGGCGACAAAGGCATAACCCTAAACCCTGACAAATTTATCTTCGCAGCAGAGACAGTTGAATTCGCAGGTTTTGAGATCACGACCAACAGCGTGCGACCAATCCAAAAGTACATGCGGGCCATTCGAGACTTCCCAGCTCCCAAATCAGTCACGGACGTCAGATCATGGTTCGGCCTTGTTAACCAAGTTGCATATGCTTTCTCAATGGCGACTACCATGGCCCCATTCCGCAACCTCCTCAAGCCAGGACAGACTTTCCATTGGGACGAGACCCTTGACCAGCTCTTCTGTGAGTCAAAACAAAGGATCATTGAAGAGATACACAATGGCGTAAAAATCTTTGACAAGTCAAGAACCACCTGCCTCGTGACTGACTGGTCAAAAACTGGTATTGGATACTGGCTACTGCAAAAGCACTGCCAATGTCATGCTGATGACACAGCTAAGCCATTCTGCTGTCGCGAAGGATGGAAAATCGTCTTGGTTGGCAGCCGATTCACACACCCAGCCGAATCACGCTATGCACCAATCGAAGGGGAGGCCCTCGCCGTGGCAGATGCCCTTGACCGTGCAAGATATTTTGTACTTGGATGCAAAGACCTCATTGTGGCGGTTGATCATAAACCACTCCTCGGCATCTTTTCAACGCGTGCCCTAGACGATATCAGCAACCCGCGCCTCCGCAACCTGAAGGAGAAAACACTTCGTTACCACTTCAGAGTGGTTCATATCCAGGGTGCGCAGAACAAGGCCTCTGACTGTATGTCACGCTACCCTACGGGTGACCCAATCCCAGCCAAATACCCCCTGGAGGACGACGTAAGCTTTGCTTCGCACACACACAAGCCCACAGAATTCATGGCACTCCTACGTGACGACGCCCCTCCACAGAGCGATGTTGACATGTCACTTGAAGCTTCAGCGTCTGCATCACTCGACGGCCTACAGTCGATAACCTGGGATCGTGTCAAATTAGCAACCACTAGTGACCAAGACTTGGCTCGTCTCACCACCATGCTCGAGGACGGTAACCTGCCTCACACACGACCCGAATGGCCAGTATCAATCCGTGGGTACTATCAGTTCCGTGATCACCTTTACACCCTCGGCGGCGTCATAATGTACAAAGAGCGGATTGTTATCCCACCAACACTGCGTGATGACTGCCTTCAGGCGCTACACTCCGCCCACCAAGGCGCGTCCATGATGACTTCAAGAGCCGAGTCGTCAGTCTTCTGGCCAGGTATCACAACAGCCATAACAAACACCAGAGCAAGGTGCAGCCATTGTAATCGCATGGCACCATCACAACCCAGCGCCCCACCAATGCCACGTCTTGAACCAGCTTACCCATTTCAGTGTATCTGCGCAGATTACTTCCAGTACAAAGGTACCAACTACCTCGTGGTCGTCGACAGGTACTCCAACTGGCCCGTTGTCGAGCGAGCCACTGACGGGGCTGCCGGGCTCATTACCTGCTTACGACGTATCTTCGCCACTTATGGCATCGCCGATGAGATCACATCAGACGGAGGCCCTGAATTCACCGCTACCACAACTCGCAACTTCCTTCAGCAGTGGGGCGTGCACCATCGGCTGTCATCCGTCGCCTTCCCTCACAGCAACTGCCGCGCTGAGGTAGGCGTTAAGACTGTAAAGCGTATAATCACCGACAACACGGGACACAGCGGTACGCTAGACACAAACTCATTCCAGCGGGCAATACTTCAATACCGCAACGCACCAGACCCGACCACGAAATTGTCACCAGCTCAATGTGTCTTTGGCCGACCGATCAGGGATTTTGTTCCAATTCATCCTGGCCGGTATACGCCACATTCCACCTGGCGCAATATGCTTACCGCCAGAGAAGAGGCATTACGCAATCGCCACGTGCTTCAAGCGGAGCGATGGTCTGAACACACTCGTCGGCTCCCGCCGCTCAAAGTTGGCGACACAGTTCGTGTACAGAACCAAGTTGGTTTCCACCCCAGGAAATGGGACAAAACAAGCCGGGTGATAGAAGTGCGTCAATTTGATCAATATATTGTACGAGTTGACGGCTCAGGTCGCACAACTTTAAGGAACAGAAAATTTCTGCGAAAATACACGCCTGTGTACTGCCCAGAACCTCGTAAGTCAATACTTGACGACATGGCAAGATCCAACTGCCGCCCATCCCCATTCCCATTGAAGGAGCAACACGACAGTCCCATGCCCCCTGAGGACAACACGCAGACAAACACTCCCGCAAACACTCATCCAGACCATCCGATCATCCCAGCTACCCCATACAGCATAGCGCTACATGGCGAACCCAACAGCGAGCCTGTCACTCAGCCAGCTCCTGACACTCAATCTCTGCCTAAGTCTACACGACCACCTATCGAGACACAAAGGGTACTACCCGCGGCCCAATCGCACGCTACACCACCCGCAACAGGACCCCGAACGCCACAGCTAACTATGATCGATCCAGAAATGGCCAACGCTCAGCGACGATCCACGCGTGTCAAGAGACCACCTGAATGGACTAAGGACTATGTGACATAAACTCTAGTCAAACATTTTCATACGGATTTCTCAGCCCCTGTCACACCTGTCAGCTGGACAGCGACTTGGGGGGAGATAGACAATAATGAACTCTCTATATAATAACTCTCTTGTTCTTTTCATCCGTTTGACATTTCAGACGTTGTCGTCATTCGCTTGACCGAACATCATTGAAATACCTACGGGTTATCATCTATCATCAACATTACAGAGCATCATATTTAGGACAATTAATGAGAAAGAAATGTGAAATATTAAAAGAATCACAAGAAATCCTTTGTAGGTGAATTTCATTAAAAATACTCAATTCGGGTAGTATCCCTTTAATTTGACCATTTCCCCCTCACACATGGTTTACAAACTTATCAGATTTGGAATCAGCACAAAATTTCAGTTCAGAAAAATGTTTTTGATTTTGTGGTATCATTCCATCAAAGAATAGACTAATTATTAAAGGCATATTCCTAGATTTTTGATCAAATTTCAGGATTGTGGACCATAAAATCGTGTAATACCCCTTTAATGTGAGCCAAATTGCTTTATATCAGTTCTCAACATCATAGAGCATCATATTTGGGACAAGTAATGAGAAAGAAATGTGAAATATTAAAAGAATCACATGAAAATGATTTATAGGTGAATTTCATTAAAAAAACATAATTCGGGTAGTATCCCTTTAATTTGACAACTTTCATAAAAAACAAACATCTTCAACAATTAAAATATCCCTCCTATAACAAAATCACCCACAATATCCACGGCATGAGCTGGACACGCCAATGCGTACACATGTATTGTGTCATTTCATGCACACATTGGCTGGACATGCCAATGTCGCATTTGCTGGACTTGTCCATGTATACATCGGCTGGGAACGTTCGTGGGCAGAAGCACCAGCACAGTCCATGTCGCATGTACTGGGCTGGTACTTGCCGGAGTTTGCCGTGTAGGTTATATACATTGATTATTATCTTGTTCCATCAATCAACACAAACTATTGGCCACAAATTTCTTTTAAAATCGTATTAATCAATCTCATCAAAGTATTAACATACACATTTTACCAAAAAGCAAAATGTTTTAAATACATGTATCTTGGTAATGCGACAAGAAAAAAACACCCTGTTTTATATATATGTATATATGAGCCCGACAGACCCAGTTTTGTTAAATGAATACTGACTGCCGCCCCCAATCCCCTGCTTTTCAAAAAATGGCAAAATATTTACAGATTTTTATTTTATTTTCAAGGGAAAATAAGGGTGAAAAGCCGCCTGTACAACATTGTTTGTTTTGTTTAACCCCAATTTATTTTTGCCACGTAACTGGTGGATCGGTTGTGAATAGTCACTGTCATACTATTCGAGAACAGGTTATTTTCTGATATTTTGATTTTTAATTTACATGATCAGGGTTCTAAATCAGGGTTCTAGCCAGGACCATTTTAGAACCGGGTAAATTTACTGACGGCGAACGGAGAAAATGTAGCGAACGAAGTGCAGTGGATCATGGCATGGGATCCAGATGCCTTCTTAATGTCTTTTTAGGGTTTTTTAATGCACTTTGAGGGTTCCTGCCACATAATTTCTTGTTTTATGAGGCAGTGTAATGATTTTATCCACAAATTGTAAAAAAAGTGCCGGCGGCCAGCCCAATTCCTAGCTAGAACCCTGTACATGATATCATTTTGTATGTGCCCTTTCATTTTGGATGAGACTGGGTGTACACATGTATTTATAATCTTGTTACGTCGTCAAGCATTACAAAACGTCTTCCACTAACAGTACCTTTGTGAATAAAACAGTCGCACCAACTACTACCCATGATAGTGTATAAGAGTGGATTAAGCACAGAATTAATTGGTAATACAAAACATATTATCCATGCAAAGACAATAGGGGACATTTCTATCACTTCACTCTGTATCATAATCCCAAGCACTATTATTGGCAACCAGCACATCATATCAGTTATTGTTATAAGTGCCATCTTAATTCCAGATCTAAATGTGGACACATTAGCTCTGAACAGTTGAATAAACAAACATATGTAACACATTGAAACAGTTACACAGCATAATAGGTTGACTCCAAGAAAAATTATGATGGAATATATTGATCCCAATTTGCTGCCTAGAATTTCATGAGTATCAATAGCTATGAAATCATCCTCTCTATCGATATTATCGTATGTGATTGTAATATTTTCCGTTCTGGTTTCGGTAATAAATCTTCTGGCTAGTGGTAAACCAATGCATACTTCACTAAATTGATAAAACTGGTCATCTGTTTCCAATCCAATTGCCAACGCACTTACAACAAGTGCAATTGTCCATGTCAGTGCTGTGACAATTACTTTTGACTTGGTTCTTAAAAATAGTTTCCTACTTATTCCAGGTTTTCTGAATGCCCAAAATCTGTCAATGCCTATTAAAGTTATGAAGAATAAGGATGCTTCACTGGAAAGAACCGATAGAAATCCAGCCAATTTGCACAGTTCATGAGTTTTCCAATTGTCTGCTTGAATTGGAAAGTATTGCCCATAATACTGATCGGCTGATCCAATTATTAGCATATATGCTCCCATAAGGAAATCAGCAGCAGCAAGGTTTACTATAAAAAGCACTTGCTTCTTTGGGTCTTTGGTATCTTTTCCCCTTTTCAGTGTCAAGCAACCGCGTATTAGAACGTACATGTTTGCAATTAGAGCAAGTACACTTATAATCCACACTGAATACTTGAGCAATGTATTTGGTAAGAGTTGCTCACATGTCATATATTCTGATTTGGGTGTTTGTGATATACACTTTGGACCTGTGTTTGAATCAATTTGGCAACATATTCCTGGAGTGTCTACAACTATGGTTGTGGTATTCTCAAACCAGGAAAAAGATTCGGGTGTTATTCTGTTAAGTGCATTGACCTGAAGGCCAATGTACTTCATTTCTGTTACATTACTAAATGCAGTAGGATGAATTGCTGTTATTTGATTGTCAATGATATCTAAAACGATAAGATTATGCAAGCCAGAGAAGGAATATGGTCCAATTTTGGATATCATGTTCCAATTTAAAATAAGAACTTGTAGCTTAGCACAGCAGTTCTTCAAACTCATAAGAGATGATGTTGCGAGTGTGTTATTATACAGCTCCAATTCTGATAAGTTTATCAGTCCATAAAATAAATCTCCATGTAAACTGGATAAGTGGTTACCAGATAAACCTAGTTGTGTTAATTCAGCAAGGCCTCTGAATATACCAGGTTGTAATGATGTGAGGCTATTATTGGCCAGCCACAATTGAGATAAGTTTCCCAACCCTTGAAATACATCAATGTGGAGATTTGACAAGTTGTTATCAGTCAGAAACAAATGTGTTACATTACCAAGACCTCTGAATGTACCAGGTTGTAGTGTTGTGAGCTTATTATTGGTCAGCCACAATATCGATAAGTTTCCCAACCCTTGAAATACATCAATGTGGAGATTTGACAAGTTGTTATCAGCCAAATTCAAATATATTAAATTGCCAAGATCTCTGAATGAGCCTGGCTCCACGGTTGATAGTGTGTTATTATGTATCCCCAATAGCAATAGGTTGACCAACCCTTGAAATAAATCTGACTGTAGATATGATAAGTAATTATCATTCAGGTACAGCTTTGATAAATTATCAAGATCCCCAAAAATACCAGGTGGTAGCGTTGTGAGCACATTATCATCAAGCCCCATATCAAATAGGTTACCCAACCCTTGAAATGAATCAACATAGAGATTTGATAACAGATTACTCCATAAAGATATATCTCTTAATTCACCAAGATTCCTGAATATACCGGGCTCCAGTGTTGTTAGTTGATTAGTATGCAACGCGAGCACACTGAGGTTAAATAAATCTTGAAATATATCAACATGGAGGTTGGATAATTGGTTACCATTTAGACCAAGCTGTGCTAATTGAGTCAGGTCTCTGAATATACCTGGTTGCAAAGCTGTTAGGCTGTTATTTTGCATCAACAATTCAGACAGACTTGCCAACCCTTGAAATATATCTACATGCAGATAGGCTAGCTGATTATCAGACAAGGACAGGTGTGTTAAATGGAAAAGGTCCCTGAATAAACCTGGCTCCAAAGTGGTTAGTGTGTTATCATACAGCCATAGTCCTGCTAGGCCTTCCAACCCTTGAAATATATCTACATGGAGATTGGTTAACTTGTTGTCATTCAGGTACAGAGCTGTTAAATATCTAAGATCCCTAAATACATTTGAATTGGATGTGTGAAAGGTAGACAGTTGATTTCCCAATAGTGATAAATGTGTCATATTTTTTAGATTTCTAAAGATATCTGTGTCAATATCTTCAATACTATTGTAGGAGAGATCAAGGTAAATCAGACTACTCATATCATGAAATATTGTTGGGCCTAGTATAGACAGTGTGTTACCTGTTAATGACAAAACATGAAGACTATTCAAATTTACAGATATATTAGATTCTATCGTCATTATTTGGTTTTCTATCAAATACAATACTTGTATACCATGTAAACCCTCAAACATATTAGCAGTTAACCCAATCAGCTTATTTCTATTCAAGAACAACTGCTTCAGAGTATATAGACCTGAAAATGCACAAGAGTTTATATGTATCAAGTTATTAAAGGAGAGATCCAGTACTTGCAATCGAGATAATCCTTCAAAGGTGTCTTGGTGCAGAATGGAGATCAAGTTGTGGTCCAACAGGAAAATGTTGAGGTTGTTGAGATTTCTAAAGCCACCTGGACTAATGTGAACAAGCTGTCTCCTACTTCCATTTAGTGCTGATGTGTTGACTTGTGTATAATTTGATTGTGGAAATATGAGAAGTGTTTCTTTGTTGTCCCTGGTGTCAAGGCAGTCTGTGGCAAATTGATTCAAATGCAGGCTACAGTTACATTCAATAGGGCATAGCGGGTATTCAGCTACAGTTATGTCTGCGTAGGATAAGTCTAACAGCGGAAGTTGAATCTCAGGGAGATATTTACCAGGAAACGTTAGTGTTAAGGATGGATGGTCGTAAGCCAACTGTTGATATTGATCAATGAAAGAGTAGTCAACATTGAACACTTGAGTAAAATTAGTGTCAGAGAATTGGCACCCATCCTGATTGACATCATCTCTACCAGTTTGTTGTGTGATACATTTTGTTGGATCAGATTTCATCACGGGTTGACTAGAATCCCCAATAGGTAGTAGTTGTACCGTTGCTGATAACTTGGTGTATACTTCCAGGCTGCTGCTTGTGAATGTTATACTGCAAGGTCCCCTTAATTCAATTATGTCATTGAAACATGTAGCTTCGGTGTCATTAGACTGCATAAAGAAATAGTTATCGGTTGACCAATTACGTTGCGTCATCCTAACATTTATTCCAATCTGTGCTCCAGGTGGGGAAGAAACAAGGACATGACATGGCTTGTTTTCGTAAGTCTTGAGAGTAATACCAGTTGTCGTGTTTCTGGATAGAGTTATATGTTGGTTGTCACAGTCCACAACATTGTCCATGTTTTCACTATTACTTCCGTTATTCATGAGTTCTACCGTTTGGTCTAGATTTGCTTCGTAGTAGTCTGCTGATTTACCCCCTGACAATGGAATGTCAGTAACATTCTCCGCTTCATATGTGACTTTACTGTTTGTCAATTGATATTTATTAGTTACATTCGGCAGTTCACTAGCATCGTAAGCCTGCCGATAGTCTCTCTTACTTCCTGCTACATGCTTACCCACATCAGGTGTAGATTTAACTTGCCGAACGCTGTCATCAAACTTGACTTCTAGACCTTTTGCACTCCCATTATTTATAGAGTTCACATAATGAATACTACAGAAGTAGATAGGTACACAAATTAATGCCAAAATCCACAAGCAAGATAAAGCAGTCCCCTTCATCTTGTAAATCTCCACCAGGATAACTTTCTAACACTGGCTTGTAACAGATGTGAAAGTGGTTCATTCAAGATTTAATATAGGCAGTTTTATATCCTTTATCCATTTGTAAATGGTGTGATATTTTTTGTATGAGTCATAAGTGAAATTACATGGCACAAAGTGTAATTAGGGACTTTTGTATTGGTAAATCCCACCAACGTTCTATTTGTGTATACATGTTCACCGTTCCGGAACTTGCCATGGTAATGCTATACTCTCTTCATTGTATGAAAGGATAGGATCGTGACCTTTATGCTGGCAGTTCAGCACAGTACTAGGCTGGAAGATAAATTAGTTGACTTACCCTTGGCGACCGTCCAAAAAAATGAAATATCCGTAGGGTCGCTTTTTCACCGAAGGCGTTCTATTAAGGAATTGCCCCCCAATATTAGCGCCTACTTGCCAGTATTGCCGTGTTAAATACTTCTTTCAATGTAATGAGTACAGCTAATGGGCCCAATTGTGCGCTATATTACACATGCACAATTAGGCAATCCCTTGCTGCTGATTTTTGCATTGACTACTGACCGTTGACCTTTAAAATACATTTATTCATTATATTCATTAGGAGATTATTCCATTAGCTGCATGGTAGGCCTAGAACGGAAACTTATTTCCTGCGTGTGCACAATAAGCCATCATGAGTTAGTGATATTTTGAAAGAAACATAAAAATTATAGTGATGACCATGCTCAGTGTGTTTAAAGAGATAATTTAAAAAGTATGAGAGGTTGCGGTCTGTCTACAGAATGCGATAGTGCATCAACTTTAACGGATTCTATATTTTATAAGGCGGAAGGTTTTATAATAAATGGCAGTAGAGGCATCTCACCATGTCGACTTAGAACGTTCTGAAAGTGAAATACCTCCAAATTCGTTCCCAAAACCAGAATATTTAAATATCTTATAATTATGCTCTCTGGTGTAGTTGCTTTATCTAATTTTCATTATTCTAGTATTCTGTAGTTTTGTGATATATTCGTAATTACTAAAAGTTTATTTTAGATAAGTTCATTTTTATTGTTTCGAGAAGTTGTGTTGTACTTACATTCCAAATTAATAACCTATTTGCACTAGTTATCCAACATGTCTATGCTGTGTATGTTTTACAATTCACATTGAGTCTCAACAAAGGAATATTTCAGTTCCATTAAAATTGTGCAAATGTAACAAATATATTTTTGACATTTACAACCACATTACCTTTTTATACCGTCTCCACTACAAAGTGTACTCGTAAATATTTCATTACAAATTCCGACCAAACTATACAAATAAAATAAGTGCAATAAATAATAATTGTTTGTGTCTTTATTTCCTTGTCCGTTTCAATCATCACAATATTTTACAAATCTAAATTATCTCAGGAGCCTGGAAAATTCTATCAGAAATGTAAAATTGAAGTGTTGTAAGTCACACTACCTACATGTATACCATTCAAGAAACAATGAGACACACTGAACTTTAAACAATAGCACCTTCCCACTTAATAGTGTTCCCTGTAACAATACTCAAAAAAGTACTTTTTAAAAACAATTATTGTCCAGCTAAAACATCTATAACCTTAGTTCAAGAAATTTGCAAGCTCTCTAATATTTAATTTTAATTTTTCCACATTTGTCAACTATATTCAGACACTAAATACAAACATCTTGGTGTAAGTTCATCAGGATTGTTCATTAATTATTATAAGAAATTGTTTTCATATGACAAATCCAAGGTTAGATGAAGTATAATAATAATACAAATTATTATACTCACTTGTGACAGTTTCATGCTAGCACTTCTTCAGACTATTTGACGTCAGCTCTCATCACAGGATTTTTATCCTGTCGACCACCGGAAGTAGAGGGGTTATCGGAAAAAGCATCTCGCGTGTCGACAGGATAAAAATCCTGTGATGAGAGCTGACGTCAAATAGTCTGAAGAAGTGCTCAGTGTAGCATGAAACTGTCACAAGTGAGTATAATAATTTGTTTTATTATTATACTTCATCTAACCTTGGATTTGTCATATGAAAACAATTTCTTATAATACTAAATACAAACGTTTAGCAGATGCCGTTAATAGTGAGTTTGCGAAAAACCACATTCACATAAACGCAATAGAAAGTCTTCTGTTCTTACTTTAAAATAACAATAGCTCCTCATGAATAACAATGTACTTTCTGTTAACGTAGATGTGAACGTAATTTTCGCCAACTCACATATTTTAGCACATTTACCTAGCCCAAATATTTCAACATTCCATACAATTTCAATAACAGCCCTTTTCCATGCAAAAATTCTTTCCACGTTAAGTCCCAGCAACAATATACCCACTTGGTTACACCTGAGGCGTTGTCTTTTTTAAAGACATTTCTTGTTTCCTTTCTTTTTTGGTTCATATTTTGGTTAAATAATAGCATATTCATATCATAGCATTCATATCATATTTTGGTTAAATAATAGCAAAATGTGTTCTGTTTTATGTTTAACTGTGACATAAACACATAAAATCATCAATTACTTACTGATATATTTGTTAAATGTTTTGTATTTTGAGTTATAAGAAAGAAGAAAGATGCATGTTCAGATTCATTAAAATCTTTGCTCGTGTATAGTATCTATATACATGTATTCCATTCAACAACAAAATCAACCAACCCAGATGTTTGTAGACAAGTCAAAAAAATTTACCTTACAACTAGAGCGGTTCTTGGATTTCGCGGGTTTTGCGGTTATCGGGTTGCATGGTTTTTGGTTGAGCGGTTTCGGTAGACATTGTTTGTGGTTGGTACTTGAGAATCCCAGTGGAACCAGATTCGATGACTGTCACATTGTTAGCGATGTGTTGTTATAATGGATAGTTTGATTCTCGAAATGTGACGTGATCAAGCGAAATGAGTCACATGTCGGCAGTTTTCAATTTTGATATTTGTCCATCATTTAAAAGCAGCCGAAAAATGCTGCAGTACAGTCCAAACCCCACTAAAATCAAACTTCTAGTTCTTAAGTTACAAACAATTTACCAACTGAGAAAACAAAGTAAAACATAAGAATGTGTCACTTCTTTTTACCTACAACTCAAAATCAATATTCCCGACATCCGACTCATTCCGCTTGATCGCGTCACAAATGTCTCTAAACATTTGATTTGAAAATGATCTATTATTTCATTCATCAAAATAATAAACAAAAATAATAAAAATAAGCTTACTTAAAAAACACCTTTTCGGCTAAATCACGATTATTTAATGTAAACTTATATTGGAGATAAATTTGAAATGCGAATATCATTTGTTCTGTCAAATGTGTTGCGGTTTGACCAGTTCATTACACAGACTTTATACGTAGCTAAAAATGTGAAATCATATTCAAAAAACCAAATCGGGACACATTTTAGGGTATCCGTCATTTTTTAGGCTAAATCACTGGCAATATTTGTCTTGCTATTTCAATGCGAACGTTATTTGTTCCGTCAAATGTGTTGCGGTTTGACTGGTTAGCTACACAGACTTTATACATAGCTCAAAATGTGAAATCATATCCAAAAAATCAAATCGGGACACTTTTTTAATCTCGATTTCGCAGACGACATAGCCCTCCTAGCAACATCAATCAGTAAAGCGGAATCACTGTTACAGAGTGTTGAGGCAGCATCAAATGCAGTTGGCCTACATTTGAATGAAGGAAAAACAAATAGCCTTCTTATTAATATTGCCACCTCTCAGCCAGTGTAAAGACCATTAAAGGAGAAGAGCTGGAAAACGTCTCCAATTTGAAATACTTGGGGGCCTATGTTCTAGACACATCTCAGGAATTCAAATGCAGGAAAGCACAAGCATGGGTTGCCTGCAATAAACTGCTGAAGATCTGGAAGTCTAATCTCTCAAGAATGACAAAAATCAGATTCTTCAAAGCCTGCGTAGAAAGCATTTTGTTGTATGGCTCCGAAACATGGACCATCAGGAGGAAAATTGAAGACCAAATCAATGGATGCTATACTCAAATGTTACTTAGAATATTAGAATCAGTTGGAGGGATCACATCCCGGGATCCCAAACAGTGTGGTATATGGCGATATCCCCCTATAACATCAATTATCAGGCAGCGCCGTTTATGTTTCGCTGGCCACTGCATGCGAAAAAACCAACCAGCCTATCTCCCGTCAAATTTTCTGGACTCCTTCAGTATCCTGATACTGTCAAGAACGATATGGGTTTAGATCCACCAGAAATCCGCCAACTCATGAACGACAGAATTTCAAATTTTGAAATCATATCCAAAAAATCAAATCGGCACACATTTTATGGTGTCCGTCATTTTGTAGGCTAAATTGCCAGGCATTTTTTTCTGCGTCAAATGTGTTGCGGTTTGACCGGTTAGCTACACAGAATATATACGTAGCTCAAAATGTGAAATCAAATCCAAAAAATCAAATCGGGACACATTTCATTGTGTCCGTCATTTTTAAGACAAATCGCCGGGCATATTTTGTCTCCGTCAAATGTGTTGCGGTTTGACCGGTTAGATACACAGACTTCAAACGTAACTTAAAATGAGAAATCATATCCAAAAAATCAAATTGGGACACATTTTTGGTGTCTGTCCTTTTTTAGGCTAAATTGCCGGAATTTTTTTTCTGCGTCAAATGTGTTGCGGTTTGACCGGTTAGCTACACAGAATATACGTAGCTCAAAATGTGAAATCAAATCCAAAAAATCAAATCGGGACACATTCTATGGTGTCCGTCATTTTTTAGGCTAAATTGCCGGACTTTTGTTTTTCTCCGTCAAATGTGTTGCAGTATGACCGGCAAGCTACACAGACTTTATACGAAATAAACAACCAAATAAACAACAAACAAACAAACAAATTATACGAAGCTCAAAATGTGAAATCATATCCAAAAAATCAAATCGGGACACATTTCATGGTGTCCGTCATTTTTTAGGCTAAATTGCCGGATATGTTTTTTCTCCGTCAAATGTGTTGCAGTTTGTGAAGAAACTCTACCTATAAGAAGCTATAGCGGTTTATCGGCCAATTCACATTTCTTAAGTTTACTGAGAGTGACACCGAGTGTGGTGTTTGACTTCCAATATTGCGAGATTCATGTAATAAAACATATTATTGTCCGATAAACGGACCTTCGGATGTTTTAGGGGGAATTTGATACCATTACCATCACAAATAGTTTCCTAAAAGCTGAGATTTTTTTTATATTACTGAGGTATTGCACAAACTCTTTTTCTCAGTACCGAGGGCATTTACCAGGGTTGCGTGATACGGGAGCCCAGCCGGTAAGTCATACATGAGCGGCGTTTGGGTGGCCCAAAGCAGTAACTATTTGTCATTGCACTGGCCTGCAGATTGGATTTGGATGATTTTATTCCTGTTTAATTTGATTTGATTGTATTTAATAATAAAACTGTTATGCTTGCTGCGATGTCTTCTATGAAGTTGGATGTTTGCATCCACAAGCAAGAGCATTCACTGAATGGCCAGCTGGTATGCCTATGTCAGTATGTGCATTGTGTGGGATTTTTAAAACAAAATTGACAAAGGCTAAATGGCTTGAAATGTACACAGCCTTTTCTGTATTGGATACACTATCACATTATTTAGCTACGTATAATGTTGGTTTAAGCAACCGGTCAATCCGCGACAAATTTGACGGAATAAATGACGTTCGCGTTGAAACCGCAATGAAAAAACTCTTTTTCATAGTGTTCTAGGCTCAAAAGTCTGAATATCCTAAAATGTGCCCCCCGATTTGCTTTTTGGGATATTATATCACATTTTGAGTTGCGTATAATGTTAGTTTAACGAACTGGTCAATCCGCGACACATTTGATGGAATAAATGACTTTCGCGTTGAAATCGCAACGAAAAAACTCTTTTTCGCAGCGTTCAGGCCCAAACGGCTGAATATCCTAATATGTGCCCCTTGATTTGCTTTTTTGGATATGATTTCGGCACAAATCGGGACACATTTGATGGTATCCATCATTTTTAGGCTAATTCGTAATCCCGGGTCTCGTTTTGTTTTTTGGGCGGGACCCGGGATTCCCGAAATGTCTCTTAAAAAGTACCCTAAATACGTAATCGTGTTAATGTAAAAAAGCACCTCCTAAACAAGTATGGCACAGTATTTTACATACCCTAAGCAAGCTAAGCTAAGCAAAATAAGCTAAGCAAAATATGTTTATACGCTAAGCAAATAAGCTAAGCAAAATATGTTTATACCCTAAGCAAGTACTCAAAATATATTGATACCCTAAGCAAGTAATTTGTATAGTTTAAACCTCTTACCACGTATGACACATTTCTAACCCTTTTTTCCTTCCCTATAAGTTATAAGTATTATGAAACAAATACTTGTGAAGGATACATTTGAGAAATATATATCGTCCTTGTTTCATGGCTATTTATAATCCTCATGGAGCAAATAAGGACCCTAAATACGAAAGCCAATGATGTAAAAAGTATACCCTTTTTCTTAATTTGGCTTGTTTTGATACCCTATTCATGTTACGTACGTAACGTGCCCCACCTTGAAAAACTACCCTAATTACGTGATTTCTTGGACACGCATGATACATAAATCCATCGATTTTAAGCCAAAGAATATTGCTCAAAATTTGACTTTTTATATATAAACATTGTATATAAAATGGTAATAAACACAATTTACATTGGCTACATACACTGTGTTTCACGCCGTGCTTATATATACATTGTACATAGGCCTATATGTCAAAATGGAACAAGTGAGAGGGAGAAAATTTGTGTCCATTAAGGGCAAACAAACAAAAATTTGCCTTACTGGAGGAGAGGGAAGAAGAAGAATCATGAATCCAGTTTTTAATCTGGTATATGCTGATGTAATCAAAAGAAAACTGTGATATAAATCTTGAGTGTGTGGTATTTCTGGTTGAGTTTAAAGACAATTACCTAAATGAAATGTGGTGGGGTTTCAAAGCTTTCCAAAAATGTAATGTGACCTTTTATAGTCTTTGTTGATTTTTTGAACAATGGTAATACATTTTGTTTTGATTTTAATGTACTTTTGTAAATGATAGTCAATTATTATGTTATCATCTATCTCTTTTAGATTGCAGAAGTTTAAATTGACCATGGCTAACGCAGTAATAACACAGGACAATTCCAGCTTACAATCCATGGGAACCGGTCAACTACTAGACCTATTCTCATTGGACCAGGTAAGGTTCTAAATCTTTTGAAGATCATTTATGTAACAGACATGTATAACACACGACAATTCCGGCTTACAATCAATGGGAACTGATCGACTACTCAGTCTATTCTCATAGTTTATAATGCTAGGCAAATAGATTGCAGCTTGGGATACCAATCAACCATTATATTTATTCTCATTGGACCAAGTAAGGTTCTCCAGGTTTTAAGGATCATTATGTAAAGACTCAGGGTAATTCCAATGTATAATTGTTGAAGAAGCATTCCTGTCAGAATGCTTCTTCACAGGGGAATGGTAGTTCAATAATGAATTTATAACTGGTTGATTTCATTGCTTGATTTGTATTTGTTTCTTACAGGAGTCTGGTATAAATGAGTCAAGCATCTGCATGGATAGAGATGGGGCTAGTACATCAATACAAGATAACAAGCAATCCTCCAAAGCCATGCTGCAAAATCTTGGTGAATTATGGGATGAGAAACAATATGAGACGGAGTATAATCTAGATAGTTTTATGCAGTCTTTACAGTCATGATGGAGACAGAAAGGAGAGGAAATACAGTGTTAAAACGCTGCAAGAAGAACATTCTTGGACAAAAACTAAATCGAACCTAGAAAATTTAAAACAGATAGTGTACAATTTTGTCAGAAATGAGTACTGCTGTAAACATTGGGAAATGATCAAGAAATAGTAATAAAAACTTCGAAAATAAAACAAAACCATTTAGGGTTTTTTTCTTCAAATTTCAACTTTTATCAGTAATGTGTCGTGGCCGAGGACCTCATTTAGCAGAGCAAAAACTATGTTTAAACTAAATAAACATCCCTCCGAATTGACAAAGCTGATACATAAATGTGTCAAAAAAATTTAAAAATATAATATTCATCCCAACTTTACAGAATAATCTAAAAATAATGATTCGGTTTTGTCCAAGATTTGTCTTTCAGCATCAAAAACAGGGTACATACATTACAGCAGACATGAAAGTCCATAAATGAAAGCCCAGTATTTAAATGTGATAATTTCTTAGTATTAGTATTTTTTGCTCTATAGATATAATGCATGAGAATTGTTGTAATGCAAAAATGTCCACATTTGCAGTATAGTTATTTAAGCTAAGGTGTTCATGTATACAGCGTTATAAAAAAACACAAGGAGACTTTTTCAAAGACAAATTTCTCAAAAATTGTGGAAATAGTGGTTATATTTTGATTAAAAAGGGAGAAACTTTCTGTGGGTAGCAAAGCGTTTTCCCTTTTCATAAGTGTTTAAATTTCTCAAAATGTCTTATTGTTTGTGGAGTTATGCAAACAAACATGTGTCGTTTAAAACTATTACCCCTTGGTGACGTAGATCTTCAAAGACAAAGATGATCGTCTCTATTGGAATGTCATGTCAAACTGATACTATGTGTATCTGGCCATAGGCTTTCAACCACAGGGATACTTGACTGCTCTTTCAGTGTTTGAAGCTCTGTATGCCTTAACAATTTTCACAGAGCTATTGGTTTTACCATATTATACAAAACAGATTTTTTTTCTTCAGAAACCTCTCCCAAATTTCAAAGTCTTATCTCAAGAATTACTGAACCAATACTAGGCATATTTGTACTTATGTTAATGCATTCTTCATGGTGACTCCAAATATGATAATGAAATAAAAAAATTCTGACATTTTTGAAACATTTTGTGAAATTTTGGAATGTCGTCTGCAATCGCCTGCCATGTGGAAAGTGTAAATCCATTTTGGATCATGATCGCTCAATAAGAATTCTAGTTTAGTATGACTTATAGCACGAGGCAGCGTAGCTGCCGAGTGCTATAAGGAATTAATAGCACTCATCGACAGTGACTATTTTAGTGATGATTTATATAACAGAGCTCTACCCTACACACCAGATACACACCACTTTCACAGTAGGACACCTCTCACTCACCCAGACTTAGACAATCATCTACTAAACACACACACACACCAAGTTGGGTAATAATTACAGTGCTGTAATTAATCAGGTTATTTACGATGTCAAATTTACAGCATTCTGAAGCTGTACAATAAGTGAAATTTGTGGAATTCTGGATTGGCTGTGTATGTGCTATTAGAGCTGTTAATGACCATACACAGGATGCTGTAAAAAGTGACTCCTCTTTGGCAGCCATTTTCACCTACAGGGTGAGTCAGAAAGAATGGGCATGTTTTTCACAAAAGCGTCACAAAAGATGTAGGCACGCATATTCCAAATCAATGGTAGCGCTTTCAAGACCTACAATTTGGCTTTCATTCGAAAGAAGAATTTTAAAAATCAACCGCTTCGTTATCATGTTACACTAATTTAAGTAAAGCCCCAAAATCTGAAGCAAATCCATGGAATAGTCGAATTATCGAGCCATTCCTAAAAGTATTCTAATGGGGTTGAATCAGTAGATATGCTTCCTTTTACTTTTCCTTCTTGATTCCAGGCTTTTTATTACTCATAATTACACAGATCTATATTTCCAGTTATTTTAAGATATTGTATCCAACATTCACATGCCTTTTCATTTTTTTTCACTAGTTCCATTGATCAGCATCTCTGAATCAGGAAACCAACAATACTATTGGTTATTCGCATTCCGTGGATTGGCTTTAAAATACCGGGCTCTACTCAAATGGTTGCAACTTTATTATGACGCAATGTTCGATTCCAAAAAAATCTTTTTTTTAATAAAAGCCAAATAGGTGTTCTTTGTAACACTATATTTGGTTTGCCCATTCTTTCTGACTCACCCTGTACTTGCTAATTAACTGTTATAAATCTTGCTTCATTTTATTTAAGCAGTGGCTATATGGGCATCTACAGGGTGTCCCTAAAAAAAGGGTGCACATGTTCCATGTCATTGCCCTCATTCATTACTCGGTATATGGCTGTAATCTTCATAAATTCTGAAAGATAATTTAGTTAGCTTTCAAATGCCGTTTATTTGATTGTAATTGCTCTTCCCAAACCAATGATATGCTTGATCAATCACGGGAACTAAAAAACGGATTGCGCCACTTTTTAGGGAAAAAGATGATCGTGGAAAAAGTCATTTTGCTCATTTAATAATGAGTATTTACTTCATGATGTTGATATGAGCTTCATGGTGACTAAATTACCTTTCAAAAGATGTGTGTTTGGTCTCATTTGCATTATCCTATCAGAATATATTCCTGATTAAAGTTGACCCCAAATATGTTTGTTTGTATGAAGAAACACTTCAAAGCATTAAACATAACAGCAATTTGACACATGGATGATTTCTTTTAAAGAACTGGCACAACTTTGATCTTGTTTTCTTGTGGTCAAACAAGCATATCTTTGGATAAACTCAAGCAAATTCAACAAAACAAACAGCATATGAAAGGTTATTCAGTCATCTTGAAACTCGTATAAACATCAAGTCCAAATACGAAATACTTAATGATGAAAATGACACATTCCACCCCAATTTCTTTTTTTCTATAAGTGGCACAAGCCCAATTTTGAGTGCTCGTTGTTGACTCAAGCAAATTCAACAAAACAAACAGCATATGAAAGGTTATTCAGTCATCTTGAAACTCGTATTAACATCAAGTCCAAATACGAAATACTTAATGATGAAAATGACACATTCCACCCCAATTTCTTTTTTTCTATAAGTGGCACAAGCCCAATTTTGAGTGCTCGTTGTTGATACAACATATCTGTAGACTGAGAAAAGTAAACACAATCAAATAAACTAAATTATCTTTCAGATTTTATAACGATTACAGGCAAATACCGCATCATTAATGAGGGCAATGACATGGAACACGTGCACCCTTTTTTTTGGGACACCCTGTACAGTGTCTCAGAGGTACATTGAGTATACTAAATACCTACCCTGCTATAATTTGATTAGCTCCAAATTGGCGAAGCTGCCTTAATTACAGCAGGCGAATGAATACAGAAGGATGCGGGCGCACATGAAGGCAACAAGCATATTGTGCATCATATGTGTGACGCATACCGGTGGCAAAAATTGTGTGCGTGTGGCCATAATCGCTTGCGTACGCTTGGATTACTTTTGCGCGCGGAGAGATAAAACAAAATAGTTCTCGCCAATTTGGAACTGATTAAACTATTGTGTGTTGTGGTAACGTTGTAATAAAGTTACAAGTTAGTTTTGAAAACCTTATGATGTAACGTTATTAAAACAATTTTTTGTGGATGTATATACCCCAATGTTTTAAAAACGTTCATCACGACAGTTTAGTTCGTAACATTCCTGCAACTTTATTAACACGTTTGAAAACGTTCATGCATCATTATGATCAAAAAGTTGAATGAACGTGGTAAATTAGAGTTTTCTTGAAACATTGTCCCAATGTTATATAAACGTTTTTTATGACTTAACTACAGCCTAACGTTAACGTTGTGGTAATTTTTATGTTTGCTGGGTAGCTGCATATGTAAAAAACATTTAAAAACCGAGTCCAATTTAAAATCTGCTCTAAATGGTGGTTACTTCAAAGGGACGCATTTTACTTAATTCAAAGAATTCTTCCTCAGTTAAGGTTTATTAGTTCTAAAGTTTGACACTGGCCCTATTTCATGAAGATTGGATCACGAATCATCTTAATACTTTCCACTCGGCTATTAGTTTTACCATACAAAACAGACTTTTCAGAAGAAACCTTTCACAAATTTCAAAGTCTATCACAAGGATAACTGAACCAATACTAGGCATATTTGTACTTATTGTAATGCAGTTCTCATGGAGATTCCAAATATGGTAATGTAATTCAATAATTTTTTGAAACAAAACATATTTTTTTCAGTAACCTTTCCCAACTTTCATGGTCTATCTCAAGGATTACTGAATCAATACTAGGTATGCTTGTACTTATTCTAATGCATTTCTCATGGTGATTCCAAATATGTTAATAGAATTCAATTATTTTGACATTTTTGAAACATTTTGTGAAATGTTGGAATGTCGTCTGCGTGGAAAGTGTTAATCCATTTTGGATCAAGATCGCTCATACTATACTCTATTTGGCTTCCTCTGGACAGTGACGTTACTTAACAGGCGCAGCTTTTACGCACGCTCGTGTGTATACGCAAGCACCGCGAGTAGGCGCGCGTGTTATGTGCTGCAATTAGTATAATACGCGGTTTACGTCACTGTCTCCTGATGGCCAAATAGACTATAGGTATGTTTATACTTATTTTAATGCATTTCTCATGGTGATTCCAAATATGTTAATGGAATTCAATTATTTTGATATTTTTGAAACATATTGTGAAATTGTGGAATGTCGTCTGCAGACGCCTGCCGCATGGAAAGTGTTAAGAAGAGTGGAAAACTTAGAAAGAATCACTCTTCTTAAAGCTGGCCTACCACTTTGGTAGTTCACCACAGACGAACTGGACATACACCTGTTCACTTGATGATGGACTGTACAGAGTTAACATGGAGAAATTGCAACCTTGTCAGATTCCCAAGAGAACTGTATGTGGCTAGCGAAGAGTGGTAGCTCGCCTTTAAGTTGAATCTTTATAGGTCAATTAATGCTTATGTCTTATTACGAGAGAAATTAGAAAAATCAATGCACGCCGCGCTGGGTGTTGATGCGAATAATGTCACGACCCCGAAGGTGGGGTGGCATTGTGAGCATATCAACACTGCACAAGTGCATTGATTTTTCTGAATTCTCGAGAAACAAGACATACGCATGTATTGACCTAATTCATACACGACGATACTAATCACATTTTTTATAGGTTTAATTTCCTTTGAGTAATTTCAAACGATTAGAAAGCATATAAATAACTTTACAAATACCCGCAGCAAAAATAGGTGAACCCATGCTTCCTGCAAGAACGAATCAAAACAAAGCGTGCAATGCACACTTGTATGTAAGGCGCGAAACGCGGAGTGCATTGACATTTTCAATGCACTCCGCATATTTTGATTTCCTGCTTTCTGATGGGTTCGTACCAGTTAGAGTGTATGAATAACTTATATGCAATAGGACCCTGGTATAACTTCTTCATAGTGCATATTGGACCCTAATGTTCTAGCTAATGTCATTTGATATCATGTAGGCCTACGTTCGTTCAAGATGATTTTCTACCATATATTCAAATAACTTGTGCGGTATATTTAAAAAGACATATATATTTTTATTGTTCAATACTCAAGATAGTACTGTATCATTCATACATAATATTGTCTTATTTAAGCTGTGTTATGCATTACAACACTATAATAAATGGCCTAAGGTAATTTTGAATTCTATGCAATTCTAAACCAAGATCTTGTTGTCATTTATTCTATAGCTGTCTCAAACGTCTTGCTTGTTGCTCCCAGAAAGAGGGGATATGCTCCACTGTATAGTATTAGTCAATGGATTGTCCTACAGGCTTGAATGTCTCATAATTGAGTAATTTTAGTCAATAATAATTAAAAAAAGTGGTGTTTAAATACATTTTTCTCTTCAAAATTTGTGATTTTGAAATGCCATGAGCAGTATTAATTGAAGAAAAAAATGCTAAATCAACCAGATTTACATGAAAGCCAATCTGCTGGTTTCTTAGGCCAAAAGAAACAAAACTTTGTCTCAGCGCCTTTTGGCTAAAAAGCTATGTGCTATGCGATTTTTTTCTTCTTCCAAAATCAAAATAATATAGTCAATAGTTATGCTTTTGTCTTTTTTCAATAAAAGTAATCAGATATGATCAATGCACATTGTATGCTTGTGTTCTCTTTATCTCTTAACTTCACGAAGTAAGTTGAATGTGTGTTCTCAGTCACAAAAAATAAAATAAAAAATAAAATAAAAAACAAAATAAATAAAAAGCAATGCAGGCCGCTGAGACAAAGTATTCAATATTTTTGGCCTTAGATGCACAGAATATGATTTGTACATTTTCTATAATATCGTAAATTGCAAACATCTTCCCACATTTTGAATTTTGCTAAAATATTTCCTTTAGGCAACATAAAACCTGTTGTACAGGTAGACAAACCTTTCAAGTAGGGTTGGTCGGTCAGACAGGGATTTTTGTTACCAAAGAACAGTGAATGTAAATATCGCCTAAATACTGTAAGACCAGAAATATTCGCGAGTTTAAAATTTCACGAATCAGCAATACTGGCCTGATTCACGGCACGAAAATTTCATGAATGTAACTTTACAATGCACTGCTACAAGGTAGATTAGAAATATTTGTGGCATGAAATTTTTGCGAGTAAGTGCTCCTCGTGAAGTTAGCGAAACTTAAATGCATGGCAACATTTCTGGTGTTACAGTATCACAAAAATCTGTTAATATTTTGCCATTTTTGAAATACTTAATTACACCCCTCCTAAAATGTCTGACATTTGGGTTAATGTTCATTTGTGCACAGAAATGTTTGAAAATCTGGGTCAGTCAGGCCCGTAGAATAGGAGGGTTACATTAAGTCATAAATTTGGGAAAATAAAACCCTCGTGAAAAAAACACCACTTGAACAGTATGTGTCTCAAATGATTTGCCGACGCATCGCCTTAGTCAATACTTCACGTTCAAGCTTTCTCTGATGGTCAATATACTCCATGCGATTTAGTTACAAGTATCAAAACCAGGCTTTTTATACTGTCAACATCAGGCGGGTTATAGCAATACATGGTAGTAAACGAGAGACTTTTTAAAGTGTCTTTTATTTGCTACCTTGTTGCTATAACCTGTTTAAAAGCGCTTGGAGTGATCTACGACATCAACAAATCAAACAGTGCTGATAGTGCTAAGCTAAGCTTCCTGTGTGCCCATGTCAAAACAACTTATATGTGATGAGTTGGATATATTCATATTGGATTTAATTTTCACACTTTTCCCATTAAATTGTTGCGAAAAATATAGGAATATTAATATGAGATTGCAGGTATTTTATCAATTACGAAAATATTTTTGGTATTTTTTCACAACAAATTTTGTGACAAATGTGAAAATTGAAAATAAATTGAATATGAAATATGGCCACTTTTGTATATATATATAACTTGATATTTTCCAGCATTAAAAAAAAAGGAGTAATAGTCTTTTGGGCAAAGAAAGTGAAATTAAAATTCAATGAATAAACTTCAAGGTTAAATGAGTATAGAAAGCAGTATGCAAGGACCTTTCTGAAATTGAATGTCACTTTCTATAAATGGTATTCATGACTTACACAACAGTGTTTGTAAACAGGATTTATATACATACACTTCTTATTCACTCGCAAGTACAGGGTGACCCAGAAAATGTTGAACCCAAAAATCACAAAAATCTATTTATTTTTTTTACCATTAAAATAACAAACTCGTTCACCAGCTATGTGCACCATACATTTAACTTTCTGAAACATTTTAGATCATAAAAATAGGCCACACGAAACTTAAAATACGAGTAATTTTGTAAGAAGTGTTGTTTTGTAGTGTAAGTGAAGTGCAAAAAAATAGTTTCATGCTACATGAGCAGAACAAGTGCCTGTTTGAAACCATTTCTCATCAATATTCATTTATTATGTAAATCAATATTATTATTATATAAGAGACTTTGAAAACAAAAACTGAAGTCCCCTTGACGTCATTTGAAAATGTTAATTTGATAAATACAGATCAAAAGAAAAGATTACTTAACTCCCCGTACTTAGAACAGAATTAAGTTTCATATCTGAACCAAGTTACAATTTGTTCACTTTTACAAAAGGGCGAAAACACCCCCTGTCACACAATCAAGTGTATCTTTAGTTTGGTAAGGCCACTTTACATGATCTAAAGTTCTCCAGAAAGCTGAATAAATTGTTTACATAACTGTGTAAGACAGAATGCCATATGTATTCATTTCATTTTTAATTATTTTGTTTAAGTTTGTGATTTTTGGGTTCAACATTTTCTGGATCACCCTGTAACACCCGACCTCTGATCATTCTTGGTTATTGACTACCTGTTTAGCTATAGATGTTAAGGGGTTCATGTCCTGAAAACGTACAGTATTTTCTATTGAGGTCCTGCAAAAATTCATGGATCAATAATAAATGAATTAACCATGCATTATTCTCTGGAATCATGGCATGTTACAGAACATTCAATTTATTCTTAGCTTTAAAATAGAAAAACAGATTTTCACCTTTTTTTAAAAGCTTTTTATTCTTAGCTTCTTATAGTTTTGGTGAACATACAGGTGAGTCAAAAAGAAGTTGTACGGAAATGAATATGTGTACAAAAAAAGACCGAACAAATTTAACAAACCAATTAAGCACGTCTTCAAAGAGCAGATTTTTCCGCTCATGAAAAAAGCATCAATGAAATTGAGTCCTGCTATCAATAATTATGCCTGTTTTAATAAAACAACCCATTTTGGTAGCTGTCCACGAAATGCTAAATCCTTTAAAATTATCAATGTAAGTCAGGAATAAAGAGAACATATTCACAAAGAGGGATTAATAATCAAATGAGATTTAAACCAGGGAATTTCAAACACACAGTAGAATTACCATATCACACAGTAGAATGTTATGTATAAATCCATTATCTGTCACTAAAAACTGACTCAACACTAAAATATTCCCTTTTTGTCTTATTTTGTGTTTCATATAATATGAAAAATACATGTTAATCCGGGTGTAAATCAATTTCGCTCTGAAAAGAGAATACAAATGTAAATGTTTCTGTTCACTAAGAATTCTGTGACAGCTCAAGAATTGGGTTTTTCAAGAAAAAGGCAAAACTCTTTGTATCAACGAATATTGACTTTATCCATACTGAAATTCATTTCTGTGTTTGAATATGTCCCTTTGAATTTGAATGAATCTGTACTATTTGCATGATCTTCAGTTAAACGGATCATTTCAAAGCAGTTAGCCCTCCCCAGACAGTTACCAAAACGGGATCTGTTAAAACAGACATAACTCTTGAGAGCAAGGGGCAATTCCAGGGATTATTTTTTTAAGATGAGTGAAATGATTTGTTCTTTGAATACATGCTTTATTATCTCTGGTATAAACACCATCATGATCATTTGAATTTTAATAAATCTGTACTCTTTGCTCCTCACATAGAAGGATAATTTCAAAGGATTTAGCATTTCATGGACAGCTACTAAAATGGGTTCATTAACTATGATGAAAATTACAAACAATTGCTGTATAACCCTAACTCGAGATCACCACACGGCAACAGATTTCTTTTCCGACACCCAAAATTCACCAGAAAGGTCACCACGACCCCCCCCCCCCCCCGGATTTGAACCATCACCCCAACCCAGATCCTAACCACTACACCACTGCTGCCAGTCGACGAGTATATTCGCCTCGTTATATAGCCTGGTTCCGTTTTATACCCCAAAAACCTGCACGCCGGGTTATAAAAACATTTTTTCCGCACAGTTGCCGTGTGGTGTAGTAGAGTTACGGTTATAACGGGCATAACTCTTGATAGCAAGGATCAATTTCAGCAATTCTTTTTTTCATATGAGCGGAAGAATGTGCTCTTTGAATATGTACCTCATTGGTTTGTCAAACTTGTTTGGTCTTCTTGGGAAAAAATATTCATTCCCGTACAACCTTTTTTTTTGACTCAACCTGTAGTTCAGTAATCTGCCAATCAGTAAAACCAAATGAGTTTGGGAAATGCCTAGGTCTAAACCATTGTTTTTGATAAAGGAAAGGAAAACCTCTGAAAATAAGAAATGATACCACTCGACACATGTTTTTTTTATAAAATGAGTAATACTTTTACACAGTACAAATTTATTTATAACTATGCATATATGGGGTTTCGTACAAGTACATAGTCAAATTAATCGAATTATTTAATCAGTTACCTGGTTAAATATTAGTTAATATTAGTATTTTAATAGGAGTCCCATATAAGGCAAATATCCTCAGAGAGGTCACTGATATGGAATAAAGCATAAGGGAGCTATCATTTCCAATTGGAATTAACAACAGAACAATAGCTGCTTTATAGCTTTTGTGCCATAACTTTGTACTAACATATTTATAACGGATTCCTGCAGCAGAACCTTCAACATCGTGTAAAGTACTATATTGATATTCGTCGCTATTCTTTCAAAACCTTGTATGTTTTCCCGGCCCTTCAGCATGTATAAAGTAAAACTGCCAACGGTTATGCATAGGAAGAGTTGCTTTATACATGTTCCGGGACAAGAGAACTTACAAGGTTTTGATGTGATTTTGTCACTTAAAAATGTTTAGAACAGACCGCCTAAATGTCATACATAGGAAGTATAACTTTATACATGCTGAAGGGCTGGATGGAGATACAAAGTTTTGAAAGAATAGTGATGAATATACCTCAATAATTTACCTTATTTATATCTTTGCATTACTATTTGAAAGTTTGTGGCAAGGGAATTATGTATGGATGAAGATAAGAAACAAATCATTTTAATAGAGCGACTCATTTGTTATCACATAATTTTGCCATCTTATTTATATAAAGTGTCATGGAGCAATTTTACAATGCACAACCCCAGCTGTAATTGCAGCCCTCTATTTTTAAGAACGCTTGTTGAATGCACACTCCTCCTCTAAATTTCACATCGTTTAAATGCCAACAACGATTGCCCTACACTGTCTCTCAAATAAAACAAGTCTTTGTATCTATAAAACATAGTTCATTTGTCGTTGAAACACACAACATATTCCAGCACCATTTTACGTTTCTATACTCTATTGCTCTTCCTCTGTACAGTGACGTAACTTTGCAAGTGCAGCATTTACGCACACGTATGTATCTTCTACCTTTCTATGCATGAATATACACTCGTCAAAAGAAGTTCCTTGCCACTTAAATTAAATTAATATTTAATAGAATATATATAATTAATATATAATTGTATATCAAAATAAGCAGAAAACAATCCTCTAACAGCTTAACATGGAATTTAGACATTATCACTCATGCATGGCAGATCCCATTCACTTGACAATGGCAAGAAGATTGCAAACAATTGGATAATCCCTCCATTCAAATGACTGTAAATGCTCATTTCTTGCAATTTCCTTTTACGCACCTTACCATTGCTTAATGAATGTGCTCAGCCATGCATGAATGTGTACATCTTAATTTCATACAGACATGATAGAGAATTATTGTCTGCTTATTTTGACATGCAATTGTTTAATTTATATTAAATATTTATGTGAAATATTTAAACTTCAATGAGTGGCAAGGAACTTCTTTTGACGAGTGTATATGCCAGCGCTTAGAGTAGATGTGTGCGTTCATGTAAATGACGCAGTTACGTCACCGTCTCGTGATAGATAAATTGACTGTAGTAGTACTTGTCAGGATAAGATTTTGATTTGATTTTTGATTTGATTTTCAATTTGAACGAAGAGCTTAAAACACAACAATGACACAGTGTTAAAATTAAGCCTACAAAATAAGAGGTTAATGTTTGCAGACTACGGAAACAATACTTTATTTTGCCTGACACAATATTTTAGCTGAGTGGTTGACCCATTGGTTTATGAGTATGAATTATGATACTTCAAATACCAGGATGACGATCACATAGTTCAATAACCCATATACAGTCATCAAAAAAAGTAGCTATACAGGTAATAAATGGACGTTTAACTCTAAAAATATATTTCCTACCTAAGAATATCAAATCATAAAGTTGTTGAAAAATTTATCTTCTTTAATATGAGATATTGCACGCTAGGATCGGTTGAATATTGAAGAAGTGACAATCCAAAATGTAAGGTAAAGTCACAATATCATTTTCACATTTTACATTTCAACACGGGGGAGAGTATGACAGGTAGGGCGTGTGTGGCGTATTGATCCATCGGAACAATTCGGCCGACTGTCCAACCTGCATGCATCCCCCAATTGCACTACCGGTAATCGATAAGGTACCCGTAGATGGGTCCGTGTGTAGAAAATAAAAATGTGAAAATGATTATCGGACTTCACCTTACATTTAGGAGTGTCATTTCCTCAATAATCACCTGATCCTAGCGTGCAATATCTCATATTGAAGAAGATGAATTTCTCAACAACTTTATAATTTAACATTTCTAGGTAGGATATATATTTGTAGAGTAAGAAGCCCATTTATTACCTGTATAGTTAGTTTTTTTGATGACTGTACACCATTGTACTGAGAGATTGACCTATTGGTTTTGTGGGTATGATTTATGATTCCCAGAATACAAAGAGTACATCACACAGTTCAATGACCCATATACACCAGTGTACAGAGAGATTGACCTATTGGTTTCTGGGTATGATCTATGATACCCAGAATACAAAAGAGTACATCACACAGTTCGTAACCCATATACACCATTATACTGAGAGATTGACCTATTGGTTTCTGGGTATGATTTATGATACATACTCAAAATACAAGGGAGCATATCACAGTTCAATGCACCATTTACACACTAGAGCACTGAGGAAAAAGGTCCAGTTCTCAACACACACATTTATGGAACTATTGTAGTTGTGAACATTTCTGCACTAGAATAAATGTTTGCAATTTTCTTTTTCCTTTTGGGGCAACTGCGGAATGCAATATACACCCATGGAAATGACGCTAGACTCTGACCAAGTTTCAAAATGGAGTCAAGCTTGCCGATGATCTAGCGAGATTTGTATCTAGACTAATTAAATTGTGTTGCATTCATCAAATGCACTTTTTGGGGGGTGGTGGATGGCAGTGAAAATAAAATGCACAAAGATTTGTTTTCAGTAGTTTTATGTAAACGAACACAATGTTGCAAATCTCTAATCTAACCATCATGTAAATATTAAAATCCCACAAAAATTATGCGCCAAGAAAATAACCACTTTCAGATTGTTGGGGGAGCATTTTTTTCTCCAATTTTAAGCGATTTCAAATATTGATGCAAACTCTTGAATCTGCATCTAGTTTTCCCTAGAGTGCACACACAAACTAAACAGGCTGCAACATGTACATGCAGTCAGCAGCATCTGATGGTTGAACACTGCTTGCTTGCAACAACACATGCTTAAAGCCACAGTAACAGATATTTATGCTTAAAGCCATAGTAACAGATATTTATGCTTAAAGCCATATTGGTAGATATTTATACTTAAAGCCATAGTACCAGATAGTTATGCTTAAAGCTATATAGTTACGGATATTTGCTAAATCGTACCCTAAACAGACGGTTTTGACCCACATATTTTTGTAACGCCCTCAATGGTTGGGTTTGAATCACATTTTGTGTACACCTGCATTTGTAATCATAAAATTATTAACGTCGTCAAAGTAATATATAGTGAATTAATTCAAAATCAATTGTATTATACTAATATTAGCTATCAAAATTCAAATGATATGTGGGAAAGTATACTATAATTTGTGAAAGAGCCATAACAAAATTACCTGTTAGAAAACTGTGTATATTTGCAGTCAACGTGGAAAGCAGCAAACAATTAGAATATAGTATCAACTTTTACCTTCAATATTAATAAATATATGCATTTTTATAAAATTTGAAATATTTGGCTTATTTCAAAAAATACCGACCGACACAAATTAGTCACAAAATGACAACTTCATGTGATACCTCGAATAATTATAGCAACAGATCATTAAATATTCATAACAAAATTGTATCACACCTCAAAATTAGATTACAAGTGGGTTTGTTCACAAACATGTAGACAATTACTCTGTAACCACATTGTGATCAAAACATATAAATTATAGATAATTTATCTGTGATAAACCGACCAAATTAAGCGCCTGGCTCTAAAGGGCATTTTTTCCATGAAAGTCGTCAAATATATCATAAGATACACAACACCTTTCACAAAATGTGTTTCAGTCAGTCATGTTACGTTAAATAAATTAAGTGTTATTGAATATGAACTGTATCTATGATGAATTACCACGACCCAGCCTGTTTGTATCACCTGGCGTGGACGTTTTTCGACGAAATAATAAAACCCAGCCTATATACTTGGCGCAGTGCCAAGTAGGCTTGACACCTGTTGTGTAGTGGGAAAACCCCTTGCCCCGTGGTTCAAATCCTGGAGGGGGGGTATATTTTGGGTCACTTTTCGCCACACAGAAAAAAAATCTGAAAAAAGTGGGGGGGGGGGGGTAGAATTAGGGTTAATAAAACAAGCTGTCCATTAGATGAATGTACAATAATAATTTTAATTATTAGTGTAGAACATTTGAAAATATAACGTTTGCTTAAAACATTGGTATAGACACAATTAGCAAATTTTGCAGTCTTGGTTCATTCTTTTTAATTTTAAACATTTTAATGTTTTAATCTGTAAACAAAGGGCAACTGCATAGATAAAATTTGATACCAATTTGTTCTTGAGTTTTCCCCAACAATTTCATGTAGTCATTTGGCCTTCTAGGCTTTGCCACATTAAATTCCATAGCATGCCGTTTGTGATGTGCTTATTCTATGCAAAAGAATAGGACACACGAGTCAGTCACAAATTGTATTATTCGGAATATATCAAAATACTGTTAAAATACAGTATTGTTAATAATAATATCACATAAATATAGATTTATTTGGGAAAGTTTTTCGAACTGAAGTACAATATACGGTTACTGACATGTTTAATATTTGAGAGATGCAAATAATTAATTAACTTAATGAACAATGATAACAGTATCCAAGCTTTTTTGTATACAGCTTAATTTATTTTTGCGGTATCAAGTAAAACTGACAAGTTGGTGTTAGATTTGCGGTCCTTGGTTTCTGCTGCATTCAATAACATAAAAAGTGTCTTAATTTTCACATTTTCAGGAGTTAATTTTGCTGGCGCTTATTGATCTGTAAATCCGCCGATATAAAATGAATCTGCCTTTGACAATGATCCTGCTATTATTGAAAGCTCAGGGCCCCATATAATTTGAGAATATAAAATCACAGCGAAAATTTGGTATTGACCTCATGCACATTTTGTAAATAATTTAGCCCAGAATCTGGAAGTTCACTACTATATAGCAACCATTTTCCCCCTCAATCTAATTAAACGCAGCTATTATTAAACAGTAAATTGGTTTGATATTTTCAATGACTCAGTGCATGTACTACAATTTGAATTGGACCAATCAGGGTTTTTTCTATTGTTGTTGGGCACAAATGCGCATGCTCAGGAAATCCATGAAGAGCGACACCTTTTTTGCTGTGTTATTTTCCCAGTCCCTCAATTTGGTCCGTCATTTTTAAAGATGGCGGAAAAATACAATTAATTATTTAGGAATGCGGAGACCCCATTTACTAAAATGTGACCGCAAATACAACAGGTCAATGTCTGACACCTAAAGGTCAAACATTTGTTACACCCTTATATTTAGTTGACATATTTAGTAGAAACATGTGGATATGGGTTTTATATCTTACTTAATGTACACACATAATTGTTATAAGGTAGCTTTGTTTTCTTCAATAAAAAAATGAAATTGCATTTCATCTGAGAAAGCATTGTAGAGTTAAATACATTAATAAATATCAAAGCCCAACATATGAAATATATATCTTATATTAACAAAAACAATTTTGCGGCAAAAACCACCCCTGTTCTACAAGCAAACGGACCTCTCAGATAGGGTCGGTCGAGCTTTTTTTGATTTGTTTGAGGGTGGGTTTTTTCTTCAACAATTACATAACAAATTAACAAAATGTAACAAAGAAAATCAAAATTTCTGAAATGTTGAAAAAAATCCATATTTTTTATGGGTTAGTTGGGCCTGCAGAACAGGGTTTTGTTTCTCATTACCTAATCAACATTCAAGGCAAAACTCAATATATTCTTGCACAGTCACCCAAACTGCCCATGCACAGAAGCAACACCCTCATTTCTGTTGATGATAATGTAAAATATTCAAACACTTCATGTAAATTACTGGAAACAAATACTGTTTGATAGCAAATTGGTGCATTTTGTGAAACCTCCGGAACATGGGACAGATATTTATGACTTATAAAAATGCAAGATGTCAAATTATTTGAGTGGCAAATTCTCAACATAATTTTTTGCTTTCAAGATAATGATCATGGAGAAACATTACCTATTAACGATTCGATGATTGTACATTTTGCAAGATGTGAGCAAGTGCTAAAGTTTGTCTATAGATAGATACGTCCAGGTTTTTTAGAACAAAATCAATGATAACAGTAATGAAATATGAACAGAAATATACAGAATAGATACAGTGCAGCAGTCTTAAATTCCATTGACATAGATGTACTGTGCATACATACGAATAAGGCGACGGGAAAAAACACCCTGTTTTACGGGCGGACGGACCTGTCAAGTAGTCTGGCGGTTGGGTTTGTTGTTGTTGTTTGTTTGTTTTTTGTTGTTTTTGTTTTTTGGGGGGGTGGGTTTTAAACCTAAAATCTGCCAACATCAGGAATTTTGTTTAAAAAGTGTGAACAAAAATTTCTACAGATTTTCGGCCAATTTTATTTAAAAAATTGGTGACAAAAACAAATTCAAAGAATTTTCGGCCACAAAAGGCGTGTTTTACATGATTCGAGAAGAAAAAAAATTCTTGAAAAAATGCAAAAAGTGGGTCGGTCGGGCCCGTAAAACAGGTTACATTTTTGTCGTCGCCTAACCACTATAGTTCAATCAGTTCCAAATTGGAATGATACATGCGGCTCTTCTGAATCCGTTCACTGCTGTAAGCAGGTTCGCCACCAATTTTAAACTGGGCATAATTCCGTTATACCCTACACACCAACATCGATAGTATGCGTCATTCTTAAAAATCATGCACTATGAATACCTCTGTGAAGGGTATAACAGAATTACTCCTTAAACTGACTGGACTATAGACTAAACTCAGGTGACAGATATGTATACGAGCAACAAATGACAAGGGATTCTTAATCAGAGAGTCATCATCAACAACAAATATAATGGAGAACAACAAAAAATGTGAAAGAAAACTAGCAGTGTGCGTTATGTTTACAGTGTATGTTTACAGTGTTTGTTACAAGGTGCCCCACTACTCTCTACCAAAGATTTGGTACATGTACATGTTGTAATAAGCCTTATCGCCAATCGGAAAAAATCCATTGATTATCCTTTTCTGATGCATTGTTGGATCAAGGATGGGGCAGATTTTGCACTTTTGCGATCCCACAATGCAACAGAAAAGGATAATCAATGGAGTTTTTTTGATTCGTGATAAACCTTATTGGCCATTTTGTTGAGATATTATGGTTTATTAGAATTAACCAGTTTCAGGCTAGTTTCAAGGAAAACTCATCAAAACTGTTGATCATAAACTATGATTACCTGAAATAAAAGCCTGATATTATAATTAATTTGTAAAATTCTAATTAAATTTGATTCAAATTCAAGTTTGGTGATATACCTGTTTTCTCAATAATGAGATCCTTTCTACATTGTTGTCCACAACCTTTGACCTTTGATATCTGATCCATTTACAAATGACCTGGGTAAAGCCTATGAGGGGTGTACCTTTTTATACAATTTAGACCAACAATTTTGTTCAAAATACCAACATTTCTGTTTTGTAGCAGCGGGCCACATCACATAGAGTATCAATGGCAAGAAATACAGACAGAACATATAAAGCCACCATATCATAAGGGGTAGGAGATATTTTTTCCCACCCCTATATGTTATGTATATGTTATATAGGGGTAGGAAATAAATGAGATTGCGTTTTTCCACCCCCTTATGTTACATACGGTTAGGAAAATAATGAGATTGTGCTTTTTCCACCCCCAACTTATAATGCTATAGGCCGAGTTAAATGACCCACAATGTTTGGTTAGGAAATCCCTTTGATTTCTGAATATGCTTTGATGCCTTTGATTCACAACAGCTCCAGTCAATTCAACCTTTAAGTCATTAAACAATATCCTTTTGAGGTCAGGAGTCTGAACTTCATTTATATATGTGACCAGTCGCATCAAAAAGGACATGTTGTCGGCAAACAAAGTTTTGAGATAGAAGCCAATGAAGTTTGTGAAATATAAAGAAAATAATAGTAAAATATATGGTACTTGAAATGATATCTTGTGATTTCAAAGTCCGATTTCCTTCAACAAGGTATCATTTTAAAGCTTAGAGTGTGCTCTTTCAGCTGTGTATAACTCAAATTGGAGTCTTACCTCCAACATGTCCATTTTGATGTGACGGGTCACATATATACAAATGCATCCAACAGGCTAAATTATACAGAAAAGCCCATGAAGTAACAAATTAGACAAGATATGGTACAATTTGTATAGCAAGCAAATATGTGATGTGCTCTTACAATATCAGACGGAAATGTGTGGGGGTCAAATTTGAGTGTTCATCGAATATATTCAGAAGGATAAATATACTGATCAATGTAGATTTTTGGGTGGTACATGTACCTATGAGTAAGCTATCACGAATTAGCCTAGTTGTAAGTCTGACATAGAAACTTTGTCCCCATTTTGAGAGAAATTAATTGAAAGCTAAGGTTTTACATACAATCTGACGATCTACTGGGATTCTAACCCAAGACCTTTCAGTCCCAAAGTGAATGTCATACCACTAGACCAGCTAGGGTGTAGGTACCAAGGTAGAGATTTTAATCCTACCAAAGAGGAAGGATAGCCCCTGTGTATTACGGAATAGATCTAAATAACTCGTACAATAGAAGTATTTGCACTAGACTAAAATCGTGATATGTTACTCATAGGTCAAACAATATTTGTCTATTATTTTGTGATTGGAACATGCTCTTTCATAATGATAGAATCTTTGTCAAATGTTGTCAGATTTTGATTGAACACATTAATGGTGAAATGTACACACACACATAATGAGCTCTTACATTATTTATCTATACCCCCTCTGATCCCACTTCATCAACCCTTGTTAGGATTTGGATAATCTCACAGTGTCATGCAAATCCTAATACATGTAACTGGGGAGTGATAATCCTTCATACATGTATATGATGGACTCAACAAAGTTCACATTTTGTAAATATTATGAAATGTTTCTCATTAACTTCTGACCAATCGAGTGAAATGTATGAATTTTCCCTGCAAATACTGACTGTAAATTGGAAATTGAAAGAAATATCTATATATATTTAAAACGTGGACATAGCTTTCAATAAAGGGAGGATAGAAAGCTAATGAAATAGCTCAAGAACAAAATAAAGCTTAAGTCAATATATGTACAAAAACTGATTGCAATTTATTCAAAAAGACATTTCATCACTTGCTCTTCCTCCCTCACATGAAAAACATATATGACATAACATAAGAAAAATTGATGGCTGGATGATGCATATACAATTATACATGTCTTGCAATATGAATGGCAACATTGTGGTTAAATCTAGTTAAAAACTACTGGAGGCTTTTTATTTGTTACCTATTGAATAATTAGACGATTTTTTTTTCCACTGACAGACATATTGTCCGGGATTGAAAGCAATATATAGCTTTTGTGCTATTTTGATCAATGTTGTATTGATGCAGAATGTAATGCTTGATTCCAAGAGAAGGGGTTAACATTTTACTCCAGTTTGACACTGTTAAGGATTCAATGATTAAATTAAATGTCCAAAGTTGACCTATTGACCCAAAGAATACCAAGAAGTAGAAAAATAGCAATGTTCATTTTCCCACCTCAAAATTGCCTGGGAAATTATCAATGATAATTACAAAATGGCTGACAAAGAAAAACCCACCACAAACAATGTTTACAGAAGGTCTCCATTCCATATTATAATTTGTACTGTGTACTCCCTCACCCTAGAGTATATATGTTAAAAGAACAGGCATTAATTAAGTATTATAAGAATCGAATGAATTCTTCTATCAATGTAAGTTAATACTATATGGACATAATAAAATGGAAGAAAACAAGGAACATTAAGGTAAGAAAATATGTTTGTCAAGGTTATACATCATTAATAAATAGTTTAGTTCAAGCTCTTTTATCTAAAACAAACAATTACAGTTTACATATTAAGCTGACACACTTTTGAGTGTCAGAGTAGAACCCCAGAACTATTAAACAAGTTTACATAGTAAGCTGGCACACTTTTTAGAGTAAGAGTAGAACCCCAGAGCTATTAAACAAGTTTACATTGTAAGCTGGCACACTTTTTAGAGTAAGAGTAGAACCCCAGAACTATTAAACAAGTTTACATTGTAAGCTGGCACACCTTTTAGAGTAAGAGTAGAACCCCAGAACTATTCAACAAGTTTACATAGTAAGCTGGCACACTTTTGAGTGTCAGAGTAGAACCCAAGAACTATTAAACAAGTTTACATAGTAAGTTGACACACTTTTGAGTGTAAGAGTAGAACCCCAGAACTATGAAACAAGTTTACATAGTAAGCTGGCACATTTTGTGTAAGAGTAGAACCCAGAACTATTGAACAAGTTTACATAGTAAGCTGGCACACTTTTGTGTAAGAGTAAAACCCCAGAACTATTGAACAAGTTTACATAGTAAGCTGGCACACTTTTGTGTAAGAGTAGAACCCCAGAACTATTGAACAAGTTTACATAGTAAGCTGGCACACTTTTGAGTGTAAGAGTAGAACCCCAGACCTATTAAACAAGTTTACATAGTAAGCTGGCACACTTTTGAGTGTAAGAGTAGAACTCCAGAACTATTAAACAAGTTTACATAGTAAGCTGGCACACTTTTGAGTGTAAGAGTAGAACCCCAGAACTATTAAACAAGTTTACATAGTAAGCTGGCACACTTTTGAGTGTAAGAGTAGAACCCCAGAACTATTAAACAAGTTTACATAGCAAGCTGGCATACTTTTTAGTGTAAGAGTAGAACCCCAGAACTATTAAACAAGTTTACATGAAAAGCTGACACATTTTTAAAAAAAATCAATTTCTCATGATTTCATGAAATAATTCAAAAATTCAAAAGCCAATTAAAACACTGACGTTGGATAGCAATATAAATGTATACATAGTGAATATGGAGAAATAACAACAAAGAGACATTATAAGCATTTACAAAGCAAAATTGAGAAAACCAAAAACTATTTGTTGATATTTTTTTCTGTCTGTAATTGCCCTATGAGATCAAACAAATAAACTATTGTATTGCCCTCAAGTGCCAAAGATTTTGAAGTCAGTTTGGTTGGTTGGTGGGTTTTTTAATTGCTAAAAAATATTGCTGCCATATTGTGGCTGTCATGGTTCATGTCTAGGCAAAATTGGTAAATGTCAATTTTACTAATGTTTCTAGTGTGATAATAGTTTAAAAACTAGTAAGTCAAGCAAACATATTAATTTTGAGGACAAATTAGGACTATATCTTGCTAGACGTCCCGTATGGAATAACCCGTGTACTAGAGACCTCCCGTATGGAATAACCCATGTACTATCAATTGCACATCAATTACGGGGACGTCTAGCAAGACATTGCCGAAAATAGTAATATCTTGGCATTTTGGGGAAAATTTTAATCTTAAAATTATGGTCGGTCCCTGAGAACGACACAACAGTTTTTGGTTTTGGCCTTTGTCAGTAGATTTTTGTTATGTCAAACAATCAAGAAGTATTAAAAAAAATTGTAGGGTTTTATTTGATCTAATTGTGAATGCTATAAAACTATATAGGATGTAAACCGGCCAAAAGAAAGACCTATCTCAGACACTGAAACTGCATGCATGCACAGCTGACAAATGCATCTCACAAATCATTGATTTCTTGCATATCTATCAAAAATATCTTTTCAATCTGTCACTAATTTTGGCAAGAATTAATAAATGTAATTTAATTGTTAACCAAGATCAAACCATACAAAGACAGTACTACTCTTTATACCTGAAAATTTGAGACAAATCCTTGCGTTAACAAAATCAGTTTTAAAACAAGTTTGTTCAATGGTTACTGGCAGTACTCTATTTTAGTATAAATAATATTATGCTGGTTCCCTGCATCAATGGGCTCCACACAACATATGCATATTTTTAATGCAATGCATGTAAATTTGCTGAATGGCACAAAATACACTTTTTCTGCGCCCATGATAGCGTCGGATTTCACACGTTCTGCGCTTATGGATGAGTTGGCGCAGTGATACAGCGTGCAGGGAACCAAAATAAAATAATATGTAGTGCACTTGATCCTGTTTTACGGAGATTTTGTTTTTCAAATATGTGACTAGCTGTTCCCACAAAATGAGCGCATAGTTGTCAGGACATTTTAGAAAGTTTAGCTAGGCCACTAAAATTCAATAGAAATCAAACAAATCACTACATTGTACATTGATATGTAGGGCTAATTCAAGAAGCAACCCTAATGTGCTTGATGTATGATTTCAGAGCTTACGAAAATACGGATTTCAAATCTGGAATATCTCGCAACGTCATTTTGTCAACTTCATGCACAGTTTGTGAGAGCAGGTCGCATAAAGAGTATGTGAATCAAATAAAAAATGTTGTAGATGGACTCTATATGCAATATAAGCTGATTATAAAGATACAAGAGTAATAGTTTACACATAAACACAATGTCCAGATTCATGGGGAAATTTCTTTTTTCGTATTTTTTAAAGTTTTCATTATTATTATCGTTGCAACAAATTAAAATGTAAAATAAATCTGTGTTAATATATATTATATAATATAAATCTTTCAGCCTACATTCCCATACTAGAACCACAGTACACAACATAAAACACACAGGGCTTCAACAGGTCTTATACACACTTAAGACCACACGGACATTCAGTCAAATAAAAATGTTACGCAGTCAACATTGAGGAAAATCTTGGAATGTCATTAGGCCGTATTACAAAGACGGTAAAATTGTTCATTGTTTTCAAACTTGGCAGGAGGGTTCCTTTTTGTGACACGATGCAAGCACAATATTAGGAGTAAGTCTTCAGAGCAAAAACTGTTCACAATTGCAACATTTGGAGTAAGATGGATATCTTGGTCGCATTGGCTTGGCTATAGACCATACATGTTTAAAGGTAGATGACCCGATCACATTTTCGTAACACAGAATTATTTCAAACATACAGAGATTTTCATATCATATGAAAGCTCGTATTTTTCTCATCATCATACTGAAATTTGACGGCCTAAATCGGTATAATTACGGAGAAATCGATGAAATAACGTCGAATTACCGCGAATGGTGGTAACCACCGATTTTATTTATTTATTTATTTATTTGTTATTCGGCAAAATCGACAACAACAAGTAATCTGGCGGTTTCATTAACCACGCATAACAACAGCAAAGTTGCATTAGGTATAGGAAATTAGTTTGTGTACTACTCAATGGGCACAGTTCACAGCATCTTGTGCGTCTAAAATAAGAACCATTAGAGCTATGCAACTCAAACTTTGGAACACGACTTTTTTAAGGATGACCTTTCATGTAGAATAGAAAACTTCAAGTTGAAAATCGGAACATCTACCTTTAAGTGATTTTACTATACATTAATACTTTCCACACAGCTTTTGGTTCTACCATACAAAACATATTTGTTCAGAAACCTTTCCCATCTTTCTCAAGGATTACTGAATCAATACTAGGTATGTTTGTACTTATTTTAATGCATTTCTCATGGCGATTCCAAATATGTTAATGGAATTAAATTATTTTGACATTTTTGAAACATTTTGTGAAATTTTGAAATGTCGTCTGCCGCGTGGAAAGTGTGTAATGTATGTAAATCGTCATGTTTTTCATCTGCTAGTTCCGATGATTGGATTACCCTGTCATTATGTAACAATATTTGCAGCAACAGTAAAAAGAAAGCGCTGCAACAAAATTCAGCATGTTGCATCTGGAAAGCAGTAACTCCTGTGGTTCCCTGCTGCTAGAGTGTCATAGCTGGACAGTGGATGGCTGTCTGTGTGTGGCAGAGTTTGCAGAGGTTACAAAGAACTGTGTAAGAGGTGGTACCGAAAAATCAGCCTCTAGAAAGCAGTCAGTCATGCTTCCATTATGCTTGTTTGGTTGAAAGGGTGAATGGTCATATCATCGCTGTTTTGTCAATATCTTGCATGGTGTTTCCGGCTCTTCAACATGTATAAAGTAAACTGCTCAACTGTTAACCATATAGGAAGTGTTGCTTTATACATGTTAAGGGGCAAGGTTTTTACAGATGTGTTTTTGGCCCTTGAACATACATGTTTAGAGCAAATTGCCCAAAGGTTATACATAGGATATATTACTTTATACATGCTGAAGGGACAGCATCAATATGTAAATTTGCAGCAAACACAACCTTTCCTGTGCAAGTTGTACCGTAAGAATCAGCATCTAGAATGCGGCAAATTTGCACCTCGTACGATATTACAGCATCAAATATTGCAGCCTCATCCTCACTACAATGTGCATATTTCTGAAACATGGAATATGAAGAACTTTGCATTCTTGATAAAGGAGACTAGAACAGTGTCCAAGTTCTACAATTTCACACCATGATAAAGAAAATCACGACTGTCCTCCCCACCACACATGGAGTAAGCTATTGAAATGAAGTGCTGTTTTCATCAGATGATATGAGTTGGGATGGTGAGATGAGTTGTCACGTCTCTGGTGTGAATCGATGCTCTATAGTTTGATTCGGAGCAAATAAGTCAAACAAATACTGTAAAAGTATACATTTTCGCGAGGTTTTTATTTTCGCGAATTTCGCGAATCAACTCTCATCCGCGAAAATATAAACTTGCGAAAATGATTGACTTCCATTGACTTTTCAAATGTTGAAAATGATTGACTTCCATTGACGTTCACAAATGTTGAAAATCGCGAAATGCCTGTTATGACCATTTTCGTGAAAATATCTTATCGCGAAAATATTGACTTTTACAGTATCTTATTTGCCATTTTTGATCCATCAACAAAATCAAAATACCAAGATGCATTTTTATCTAAAATAAGTGTGTGCACCATGATAATGTGCATCAAGATACACTATATTCACTCTTTGCACGGATCCGCTATCCTGCGAGGAGAGCCTTGAACTGGTACTACATTGATCAGACTATTCCATAACATTATGTAACGACAATCTTAGAGAAAAACACTTACCCTAATTACCAATGCTGTTTGTACCAAAATATACACACTATTTGCGTAACGTGAAAATAGACACATGTTTATGGTAGCCTGAAGAATCCCATTCCTCATAACCCTCCCCCTTCCCCACCGATCAATGTTGCTAGGCCATGTGCTGATTGTGGGCAAAATGTGGGATTCAACATTGATCAGGGGGAGAAGGGGGAACACTTTACATTACACCTACAAATGTAGTGTACAACAATGTTTCCAACATTGTAGTGTGACTCTCTCTGCTCAATATGAGTGGTCATGCAGTGAGACATTCGTTCAGTCTGAAACCAGTTCGAGGCTCTCCTCGCAAATGGTGGATCCGTGCATAGAGCGACCAGTGGCATAGCTACATGATTACAAAAATAGGGTTTAGTTGAGTTGATTTATCAATATGGTGAAGACACTGATGTTTGAAATCCACAATCATTGAACTCTTAAATTGGATATCAACATTTCAAAGTCAGCATTATTTCACCAAAATCAAACTATAGAGAGGAGTTGTGTGCACGTCAACAGCGATGATTTCCCAGCAGTGACCTGTTCCACTTCCTGGCTATTTCACATCATTCTTCTGTGACCTGATTCCTCCCTCACAAATGACATCATAAATATTGCATATATTGCAGCATGTCCGCCCCCGTCTGACAGTTTATTTAATCTCCTCCACATATGGAGCCGGAAACATGCCCCTTTTGCCATTACACTCTCCTCTCCACCAATTCTCATCGGATTTGTCCAACACAACGATAATATCGCCGAATGAAAGTGGCAGTTCTCCTTCCTCCTGCGGTTTGAAGTCGTATTTTGCCCGTACCTTGGGTATATTATTATTTGGTTTAGGACACGACACTGGTGCCGGCCTCTTCTGTTGGATAGGTGGCTGTACGTGGGAAGACAAAGAAAAACATTAAGAACATATTATTTTGATTGAAGGTAGCTGAATAATTTATCAATATCTACCTAAATCAACGAGATAGATATACATAGAGCGCCCTGCTTGTCAAGAAAATGAAGTCAACAAATCAAAATATATTTTTTGATTGATTGATTGATTGATTGATTGATTGATTGATTGATTGATTGATCGATTGATCGATTGATAGATTGATTGATTTGTACAAACGCAGGTTTGAGGATGGCCAAAATGCAATACACGCGGATGGCCAAAATGCAATACACAACCAAAACTGCCATATTTATCCAAAGTGCACTGGACACAAACTTGTTAATGTAAAATAAACCTTTCACCAACAAAAATAATAGAGGTAAGGCACAAAAAAAAAGAGTTGACTTGCCCTTTCCGACCGACTCGAATTTTCGGAAATCTAGGGTCGCAATTTTTTTATTTTTTTCAAATTAAAAAAAAAATTGAAAGAAGCACATAACAATAAAGAAAGATGAAAACGTGTTTGTGAGTAGTATCTGCTTGTTACAAAAATGTTTAAATTTTTTTAAAAAATCAACAAATAAAAAATCAAATTTTTCTCTCTTTAAAACGTGTTTTTGTGTAGTATCTCCCTGTTTAAATTTAAAAAATTAAAAAATCCGAGCGTCTGACCCAGATTCTGGCCCTGAAAGGACAAGTAAACTTTTTTTGTTGTTGCCTAAACATCACATCAATAATTGTGTTACTTACCGTTTCTCTTAGTAATATTGTTTGGTTTCTGCTAACGGACGAGGTGAAGTGATACTCTACTAGCTCATTGAGGGAGCTGAATTTGACGACCCATAGGAAGTATTTACCAGTGCCGTCTCGTAATACCTTAAAATGTTGAACACTGCCACCAAATCTGATTTGAGTAGAAAAGAAGGAATATTAAACACTTTTTACAAATACTGTCAATCATGAAATATACATGGGCATGAACATTTTGCACATTTGCCAACTGGAAAGCTGCTTTTTTTAAATTCATGCTTGTAAATTTTGACTAAATAGTTTTGGGGCGAACAGGCAAATTACCATAGCCTCGATGGCTTTGGTGTATTTCAAGTATTATCTTTTTTCCTTTTGAGGGCCCACCCTTTAATTTATAATTCTTTAAAGTTTTTAACTAATAAACCGCCCACCCTTAAAATAAGCTTATTACTCAAAAAATTAACTTCGTTTTAGTTCTAGATAGAAAATATTCCCCAGATGACTGTTTTTCTTCAACTGTCAAAACATTCATCTGTAAAAGGGTCCATTGTCCTTAAACAGGAACTAAAGTTACCTATTTAGCAAACTGATCGTGATGTTATGCATCAAAATCAAATCAAAAAGTTTGTTCAAAATCATGCTAAATAGTACTAGCAAGCAACCTTGGTGAAAATAATTCCACAAATTATGTAACATAGAGGTCAACTCAAAAGGCTTTGCAAGGGACATGGGTACTTTATAGGGATAATACTGAAATATTGACGTGACAAATGAAACTTTTAGGTCTGTATTTGGCTTCATCGGTTTTGAACAAAATTATTACACACTTATATGGTCATGTTAAGGTGAAAAGTTTGGCAACCTTTTATCTATTTTATTGCAAAACAACACAGACCTGTACAGCGTGGATATATGAAAGACAAGACAAATCGTCTGAAGGGAAGTACAATGACAATAATACGGTTTGATTTCTGTACAAGGTCAAAGGGTTATCTTTCTTTCTGAATTGTGTTTTATTGTCTTTTTGCCTCAATGACTTTTAAAAAAGAGGGAAACGCCAATACAAACATAATAAATTGTATGTGTGCAAGCTTTCCCACTACATGTGTAAATCAAATTGCTATTCCTGTGCAACTGAAGGACTGTCTTTACCCCTACCCTTTCAGGCATTTGCACTGTCTCTATAGTCTCTGTGATTAGTTAGGCATCACACATATTTGTTGTGTTCCCCTCAAGTGCCAAAAATCTTGAAGTCGAGTCGGTCGGTTGATTTTTCCTCCTTTTTTCCCTTTTTTTTCCTGACAAATATTACCAGCAGACCGTGGTTCAATGACAAGACAAAACTGGTAAATGTCAATTAGACTTGTTTCTAGTGTGATAATAGTTCAAAAGCAATCTATTCAAGCAAACTCATTCATTTCAAGCAGAAAATTGTAATATTTTGACAAATTGGGTAACATTTTATATCTTAAAAAGAAAAATATTGTGATCCTAATTTTTGAGATTTTAGGGTCGGTCGTTGAGGGCAATACAACAACAACAACAAATTTGGTGCCTTATTTGCATGCTATGATTATCAGAACACCATGAAAAATTAAGTTGTAACTTGTTAATTATTTGGTTAACATGGGATTTAGAAGATTGATTGCACTAATGTAGGAGATACTGTAGCATAAAAACGTTTAAAATTAGGAGGTGCAAGGTTCACTCATAACATTTTTGAAACTTTTTTTAAAATGTTTTTTCTTCTTCTTCAATCCAGTAATATGTAGGAAAAAAATCATAATATCCAAAACACATTTTATGTTTGGAAGTATCAAATGGAACTTAAATTAAATTCAAGCAAACACACCTATCAAATTAATTCAGAAAGGTTATTTATTGCCTTCTTATGATTTTGAAAGCTATAATATCACAGTAAATTATGCATCTTAGTATTTTGATTTTGTTGATTCTATTTTACACAATAGTTTTTGGATCGTTTCAAAGACACAATGCTTTAACCTTATAGTAATAAGTGAAATGTAGTGTGACGAAGCTTTAATACCAATAATAAGGTTGGGCCATAACAAAATAAGATGACAAGTAAAGCAGGTCTTTCGCAATTGCGATTGGTTTTAACCATTCATGCATAAACTGACAACAGTATCATTACATATTTCTGCAACATACTAAAACTTTTTTACAAAACTAAAAATAGAATAAGTTGTCACTTACTGAATGTACATTATACAATTTGAATCTGGAGTGAAATGTTCATTCCGGGTCCAAAAGGGGCTATTACTAAAAGCACTATACCTGATCAGATCACTAAATATTGATTTGAATGTGTATATTAAAAATGCTTTTTATCAAATATTTTAAATCTGAATTTGTTGTGACAGTTTTCAGATTTTTAAATTCTAGTTATAAATACATTTAATCCATGCAAGTATCCATCCAACCATAGTGTCTAAATAGCTACTACTGTAAAACCAGAAATGTTCGCGAGTTCAAAATTTCACAAATCAGCAATACTGGCCTAATTCACGGCACGACAATTTTGCGTATGTAAACTTTGGAGTTACATTGCGTTACTTTGCAATGCACGGCTACAAGGTAGATTGGAAATATTTGCGGCATGAACTTATTCGAGAGTACAAGTGCTTGTTGCGAAATTAGCCAAATTTAAATGCATGCGAACATTTCTGGTGTTACAGTATTCAAGTGTTTGGAGGACAGAAATATAGGCATTGTCCATCCCAGACAAGAAAAATATGCTTGGAAAACTAGAAAATGTGTAAGGAGGCAGGCCTTCTGTGAGATTTTAATCAATCAAAACATACATAATCCGTTACATTTTGGTACTGCTATCACTCAACTATGTCAATTTTGTTCACATAATTCTATGTGACTATTATCTAACTGCATACTGTAAAAGAAAATATTTTCGCGTAAAGATATTTTCGCGCATTTTGATAACCATAGATATTTCGCGAATTTTTTTTCTTTTCGCGGGCGACCTTCTGGATGCACTGCATGAATGTTGAAAACAATATTTTCGTGTGTTATAATTTTTTTGGAAAAATATTTTGTGCGAAAAGCGGGGGAAAAAAACCTCCGCAAAAATTTCAGCTTTTGCAGTATTACTTCCTGATTCCCACAGATAAATACAAGCCTTACAATTTTGCTTATTTGGAACTGGACAAAGTATAGGAAGATTATTTGAATACAACAAATAAAATGAGTAATAATTCTTACACGACAGATAATGAAAAGTCTCCTATTGTACTCTCACTCTCCCTAATAAGGAATGTACCATCGTTGCATTTCTTTAGTACCTCTTCTGACTGACTTCTCTTGATGCCACCAAAGAACCACCTGCAATTGGGGCAAACAAAATAAAAGTAAATTATATATTAGTATGAGTTATCTCTTTGTTTCTGCTGACACAGAATGTTATTGTAAATGAAGCATATTGCCAACTGACATCTGTTAAAATACACCAGCTTGTTAGACCGTGGACACTGGGAGAAAACCTAAGATTTTGTCAAAAACAATTTTCTGTACATGGTTTTCTTAAACCATTTCATATATAGTAACTGGCAACATTTATGTGAGACATTAGGCTATATTACATGTAAAACAACGCAAGGGGGAGCTTTACATTTAGTACTCTGTCCACCCAAAGCAATCAACACCGTAACAAGTTTTGATCCAGCAAATACGCATCTTTGGTTTTGACTCATGCGCACCTCCACAGTGCGCCATACTGTGATTCTCCTGTGCAGTTATGCGACGCAAAATGTGTCACATAGCGTACCAATACCACACAGAATTGGAATGTTTGTGGATTATATAATTTAAAAAAGAGGCTTTGGACAAAAAAAGGCACAGATTTTAACAGATATAAAGTGGTCTCCAAACAAGCTTAGGGTGATGTCAAGGTGGGTATTTAGGATGGCACATACCAACCACTTTACACTGCCAGTGACCTCCCCCCCCCCCCCCCCCCCCCCCCCCAGCCAGTTATCCTCATAGAAGCATTACACAAATGAACACTTTACCTGGACAACAAAAGTGTCTAATCCTTTTACAGAATATATACTATCAGCTATAGTTTGATCAGTTCCAATTTGATAAGAAATATGCGGTTATGATCTATCCACGTGCAAAAGACATCCACGAGCGTTCGTATGCGTGAAGCTTCACGCATACGATAGTACTGCATAATATTGCGCCATGCGAGAGCTTTGCGCGCAAACGCTCTTCTGAATTCATTCCCTGCTGTAAACAGCTTCGCCAATTTGGAACTGACTGAACTATAGATCTTGACAGGTCCCTATTTTTTTTATAAGGATGCATAGACTACAAGCTTTTAGAGATAATCATACTAAAAAGCCTCCAGATATGGTTTGTCCTTTGAATACAGATTGGATACTGTGTGTACTTTTGTACAATGTACATAGATGGACTTTTTGTGCTACATTTGAACTCTAGCTGAGCGAGAATTTTGTTGAAGTACAGTACGGTCTGGGGGCCAGCCTGTTGGGTGCATCTATGTATGCAATTGTTTGTCACTATTTTCACTTGAGCTTGCTTGACTATTTGCCTCCGAACTAAAATCAATTCATAATTGTGACCGGATGCACCATATGGTGTTGTTGGCAAATACAGTTTAAAGATATAGGCCTGTAAGTTTCTGAAATACAAATAAAATAATATTGGATGATAATGCTTCTTTTGTCAAATCTTGTGATTCAAATGTCTGATTACCTTCATCATCTTATTAAAGTTCACAATGTACTCTTTTAACTAACTGAAATCTATCTGATTGGCTTTATACCACAAACATGTCCTTTTTGATGTGACTGGGCTAACAATTTTATAGCCCATTTCAAATCGATATCAGAAAACTTCGGAAAAACAGGTCATTGGACTATACAATGAAAGGGGTCAACATTGTCCCAACAATATTGTCCAAGATTTAGGTACCTATGCAGCGTAATGAAGCGGTTGATCGCATTCATAGCATTAGTTGTCTGCTTAGTGGTTAAATATATGTACATACCAGTGTACACCCATGAGAAGTAAAACTAGTAGCAAGACTATTTTGTTTATATCAACAATGACATCGATACCGGCAACTTCAAAATTTATCTAGCTAAAGGTAAAACGTGAAGGTATTACCCCGAATCTCTTTTATCTCACCGTTTTTGTTACTGAAACACACAAAATACAACTTTGTGAGGAAGACAATCTCTCACCAACAACAGCGCAATCCACACACAGGCTATTAAAAACATGTTTGTTTTTTGTGCATGACTCGAGTCATGCAACGAGGTGCCAAAAACAATCGGCTAATCGGAAAGCATTCGGAACCGATTGAATATTTTCGGAAAACATTGATTTAAAATGGTCTATAAGCCGGCTGAATAGTTAGTAATATATTGGATAAATACTATGTGGACACACCTAAGTTTTGAGCACATGTGAAAAATTGACTTGTACAAATAATGACTGTGATCGGTATTATAAAAACAATGTATGTATTATGAATCTATTTTGATCCGTCTTTCCAGAAATGGCTCAAGCGCACAAATGGTGAAGAAGAAGGAAAAAAAACATGACTAAAACACATGCTTCAGTTTTGTTTTGTTTTATTCACAGTTTTGTGCTTTAAGCCTTCTTCGTAAACATCAATATTAATTCATTCTAAACTATCCTGAATGCTATCTAATCCTTACTATAAAGAACATATTTTGTGAATACTTTAGCCGCACTTAATTTAACTCAATGGCTGTTACATTTTTGACAGCTCCTAAGAAAGTGTCGTCAATACCTTGCAAATTGATATTCAAGTAAGCGAAAAAGTATATATATCCATATTTCTATTTTTAAAAGCATAACACTTAGCTTTTTGACGACCCCTTTCAAAACAAACAAATGTGATCCCATATGGGAGATAAAACCGATATATATACATCACAATCTCAAATCCGGATATTACTGAATGGTTGCTAAAATTATGTATTTCACAACGTTTTATAGTCACAACAGCATAATTCTGATATTTGTTTGCCTCGCCAAAGAGGAAGTTAGTCTAAGCTTTATATTCTATGGTTCATTACTGCGGGGCAATTTTCAATTATTTATCGCAGCATGTATAAATTGTGGATTTTGGCTGCCGGGTGCACACACAGGATCAGTCTAGAGTTTTTTAACAGACCACAATAGGGTAAATAATATGTCACTGTGAATTGATAGAAAATAGAATAGACACATGCATACTCAAGTAAGGTGTTATATTTTTGAAGTGATTGATTAGGAGCAGTACTATAACCAAGAAATGTAAACTTTGATTACAACTATTAATTATGCAACATGTAGTTAAAGCTGAATTTATTTTTAAAATCCATTTTCATTGATATAACCCCTCTTTCATACAAACACAATATTAATTGCGAAGGGGGCTGGGGAAGGGGTGCATTCTTTCTTAACCCTAACCCAGGTTTAGGGTTTTTGACTGGGGTCACAATTTTACTAAATCTCAAGGGAACCTGCCGGGATTCGATCCGGGGACCCCCCGTTCTCAAGCCCCATGTCCCACCCACTAAGCCACGACCCTCAGCTACTCGTTCGCGCAGTATACTGCGCTCACTATATAGGCTAGGTTGACTACGTCATCGAAAACCGGCGGCAAGGGGACGCTTGGAGAGGGACTTAGGATTGGCAATTTTTAGCATTCAGGGGGGTTAGGGTTAAGAAGACAAATATATGAACAATAATTGTGATGATTACAATATAATAGTTATACAATGTTTTCAATATTACAATATGTGTCGGATTTCTGTGATGACTGCCATTTTATATTTATTTCAACATATCTTCTCCAAATTGCATTATATTAAGTGACTACACACTAATTTTATGAAAAAGAACCCTCATATGTAAAAATATGAACGCTGATAATATTTTTTTCAATCAAAGTTTATATGTATGAGTTGTCGGAAATATATGAGGAAATGCATCTCTAAATCTGTTCCACTTTACATGTGAGACTTGCTATTACAATGCCATTGTTCTTAGGCCCCAAAAAAGAAGAGGTCTGTTCTTCTGGTTCTGGTTGGATACTGTCCAACACTCCTGGTGGAGCCAAACGGACAGGGTTGTGTGCGCATGTACTGCTGTGCTGTGTTTTAATCTTGCTTGCTCAGCCCTTGCAGATGTTTCGCCAGGGCATTCTTGAATTGCGGTATTGAGTCAATGTTGGTAATATGTTCCGCGAGTGAGTTCCAGTCGCGAATTGTTCTAGGAAAGTAGGGTTGTTTGAGGCAGCCTTTGTTGGCTGATATTTGATTGTATGCGTTGCAATGAAGCTGCCGTGTACAACGCTTGGCGAGCTGTAGCAGCAGTGAGTCGACAGACAATGATAGAAGACTCAGTATGGCTTGTTGAAGTAGTGTGAGTCTGTGAGCCAGTCTCCTGTTGGCGAGGGAGTCCCATCCGAGGGTTTGAATCATATTGGTGACACTACCCTTAGATCTTGTTTTAAGTCGCCACACACACATCTGGCTGATCTCCTCTGCGTGTGGGTCCCAGACCGCGGAGAAGTACTCCACTAGAGGCCGAAAGAGGGTGTTGTAGGCTGTCTCTTTGGTTTATGTAGGGCAGGAGTACAGATTTCTGTGAATGGAACCAAGAGACCGGTTTGCCTTGGCTGTGATTTGATGGATGTGTTCGTTTCATTGGAGCTTCTCACATACATATGGGAAAATAGCTACACTATAAGGGATTTTTTTTTATTTTAGAAAAATTAACTATGCTTAATGCAGAAATTCTTTTTTTATTGTGTTTTTGGCCCACTTTTCTTTTCTTTTTTGCGCTTTCTGAGCCACATTTTTTTCTAAAAATATAAAAAATAAATAATAATTGGGCTTATCGAGCAGGGCTATGGGGCAACAAAAGTGACTCCACATACTTATGCGTGTGGGGTATGCGAGACAGCTTTTTTTCTTCTTTCTTGGCCTTATATGGCATAATGTTAAAAGGGTAATTTTCATGAGATTATATTATTTTGCACTTTGCCAATCATGAACCATTTTGCTTGTTTTTAAATTTATGATTTAAAAACTTCATGACATTGACTTACAGACAAAAGAAGTATATTTGTGCCTTTTTATTTTCATGGTAGCTGCTTGAAGCGCAAAAAGTCAAATTAATGTAGTACAAACATTTCTATGTTTACAGTATCAGTTGAATGCCTTTTAGAAGCAAACACAATGCAGCAGTATTTCACAGCCATAGAGAATTCATTTGCAGTGAGAATAATTCGACTTTAAAAGCAAAAACACTTAGCTTCTTGATAACCCCTTTCTAAGATGTATTATTTTTTCAGTCCACTATTTAGTCCGTAGGCATAATCAATAGGAAATGTCCGACAAAAGTTTATGTATTCAATAATGAAACGGCTTTTATTGAGTAGTTGGCTAGAATAAGATCTTCTATATAAACAGTACAAATCTTACATAACCTATCAATTTTGAAAAATCACATTTTAGGTCCCAGCAATGCATCAAGCCTTTGACGGACTAAAGTGCATCATGTAATTACAAGGAGAAACGTTATTCTACCGTGTAATTGATGCATGCCTGTGCCCTAAATTTCACACTATTTAAAAAACTACCCCAAGGCAGCTATAATTTTAGCAGACTTATATACCACATTTTAACACTTTCCACGTGGCTATTATTTTAACCATTTCAAAACATATTTTTCAGAAACCTTTCCTAATTTTCAAAGGATTACTGACCTGCTACTAGGCATGTTTATACTGATTTCAATGCATTTCTCATGGTGATTCCAAATGTTGGTAATGAAATTCAATAATTTTGACATTTTTGAAACATTTTGTGAAATTTTGGAATGTCGTCTGCAGACGCCTGCCGCGTGGAAAGCATTAAGAGTCTGCTTCTTGGTGTTGAAATTTAAGCAGGTTATATCTTCTCCAAACAGTCTATGACGCACTTACCAGATTGAATTACGCATAGTTAATTGCCTTGATTTTTGACAAATAAGAACGAGATGTATTTTTTTTGACAGGGGCAATTTATTCACCATCAGCGATGGAAATAGCAAAAGATAGCAAAAGATCCTTATTGAGTGTGAATTTCCTATCTATGGAAGATAGAAAAAGAGCCTGATTGAGCCTTGTTTATTTTGTGTACATTTGGCTATCTACTGTAGATAGCAAAGAAGCAATAATGAGACCTTTTTATTCAGTTTGTGAATCAACTGAAGGTAGAAAGAGCCTTATTGATATTTGTATACGTGTTTAGCTATCTAGCTAGCTGACGAAAGAGCCCTATTGAGACCTTTAAGTGTGCGCAATTTGCTATATAATGAAGCCAGCAAAAGAGTCTTATCGAGTTGTTTATTTAATGAACATTTTGCTATCTACTGAAGATAGCAAAGAAGCCTTAATAAGACTTGTTTATTCACTGTGTAGTCTGCTGTCTACGGAAGATAGCAAAAGAGATTAAATGAGAATTGTTTATTCACTGTGCATTTTGCTATCTACTGAAGATAGCAAAATGGCCTTAATGAGACTTGTTTATTCAGTATGCGATTTGCTATATAATGAAGATAGCAAAAGAGTGTGTGTTTTACTAGAAAGAGCCTGGTTGAGACTTGGTTCTTCAATGTGTATACAAGACTTTTATCATTCAGACATCATTGTTGATATAGGACAATATGTTTTTAATAAACAGAATGTATACTTCCTAATGATGCTAACATGATTCAACTGTGTTGTCAATGATTTCTTCAAGCTAATACAGTCAGTAATATTTTATAGGTCTGATGAGTCTCCAAAACCAAATAAATCTAGGGGCTTATATGTTAATAAAGGAAAGGACATAATATTGTGGCATCTGTCAACCTTGCTGTCGACGGATCATACTTGTAATTGATTGATGGTATTGCTTTCCACTCAAGGGTAGCTTCCTAGAATGCTGCTCTTAAATGTTTTGTTTTTTATTTCTCTAACCAATTTACTCGATGTGGCATACCCATGGCCTGAAAAAATGTCTTTTTCCCGGCAAGCGATTCCAAAATTTCCCTCCAAAATGGAATGCATTTCTTTATGAAAGAGTAACATTTCCCTCCAAATGCCAAAACTTCCCTCCAAATGCTCAAATTTCCCTGCAAGGAGCTTTTTGTATTGCCTACTTTTTCAGCCTGTGGGCATACCAAACCATGTACTAAGAATAGTATGGTATACGTTCAAATTTTGTCTACAAAACAACCCGGATTCGCCCGATTCCGTATCTTTTTACATCGGCAAAAACACTGTGACACATCACATCAAAAGGACATGTTGTCAGTAAACTCAGTTTTGAGATACAGGAAATTTAAAAATATTTTATGGAAAATAAAAGGGAAAATTGCTGCTTCTTGGTATTATATGTGACCAGTCGCGTCAAAAAGGACATGTTGTCGGCAAACGCAGTTTTGAGTTAGAGGCCAATATATTTGGTTAAATATAAAAAAACATTAAAAAAAACATGCTTCTTCAAATCATATCTTATGTTTACAAAGTCCGATTACCTTCAACATGGTATCATTTCAAAGCTTAAAATATGCTCTTTCAAGCCATATCAATAACTCAGATTTGACCCGCGCCTCCAACATGTGCATTTTGATGTGACGGGTCACATATACTGTGAACTGAAAGTCGAATTACCTTCAACAACTTTGTTGTGCTATCTACTGAAGATAGCAAAAGAGTCCATATTGAAACTTTGTTTATTTTATTTGGTGTATGTATTGCTATCTACTGAAGATAGCAAAAGAGTCCTTATTAAAACTTTGTTTATTTTATTTGGTGTATGTATTGCTATCTACTGAAGATAGCAAAACAGTCCTTATTGAAACTTGCTTATTTGGTGTATGTATTGTTATCTCCTGAAGATAGCAAAAGAGTCCTTATTGAAACTTGTTTATTTGGTGTGTGTATTGTTATCTACTGAAGATAGCAAAGAGTCCGTATTGAAACTTGCTTATTTGGTGTATGTATTGTTATCTACTGAAGATAGCAAAAGGGTCCTTATTGAAACTTGTTTATTTGGTGTGCGTATTGTTATCTACTGAAGATAGCAAAAGAGTCCTTATTACAACTTGTTTATTTGGTGTATGTATTGTTATCTACTGAAGATAGCAAAAGAATCCTTATTGAAACTTGTTTATTTGATGTGTATGTATTATTATCTACTGAAGATAGCAAAAGAATCCTTATTACAACTTGTTTATTTGCTGTGTGTATTGTTATCTACCTTATTTAAATGTGTTTGTTTAATGTATATATTGCTATCTACTGAAGATAGCAAAAGAGTCAGTCCTTCTTGAAACGTGTTTGTTTGATGTGTGTGTGTACTGTTATCAACTCAAGAGAGCAACATAACCTTTGAGATTTGTTTATTCAGTGAGCATTTTAATGAATACAATTTAAATAAATGATATTAAATGTGCATTATAAATGCACTAACATAATGCACTAACTTTAAATTTACAAACTAATTTGTCAAATTATATCTTTAACTCAGATTGAAGTATATGTTGCAATTTTAATCTGATGGTCACAAATGATTAATAAACATTGATGATCTCCTATTAAACCAGCTAGCAACGCTTGGTTCTTGGTACTTGGTAGCATGTTCCAGTTGCAGCTTTAAAGCCATACTTAGTGCGATGATAATGACGTCAAACAGTAACAGATTGTTGTTTTCGAGTAAAACGGTGAGAGATAATAATAGAAGAAAAGGGCAAATACCTCTGTAAACTAAATGTAAATGTGAAGGCGGGCAACAAACCCATGACAAATAGATGAGTGCAACTCACGGTCTAAGTGCTGTGTGTGAACAACAAACAATATCAGTTCACAACTTAAATGTAGATTATCGCTTCGCAACATGTTTTAATGTTTTGATACAGGTATCTTACAGGTCAGTGAATCAGAATAGATTTTTGACTAGATTAGGCTATATCAAAAAATATTTTGTCTCAAAGCTCCCACACGCGTTAATTACCGTAATTGGTGCGCGTTAGAAGAAACAAACAAACAAAATCCCAAAGTTTCACTGATTTTTCAGATTTTTATTGATCACATCATTTTAAAAACAAAAGGTCACTTTTACAAGGATTTCAATATTTTATATTATAAAAAGAAAATTTAAAAAAACGCATTCCGCATTAGGTTTTAAAAACTGAAGAGCTTTGAGACAAAAGATTTTTTAATATAGCCTTACCTGGGTAAGTATATATGCCCAAATATATATTTTAACCCTAAATCATGTAAATAGGCATTTGAAACGTATGCATTTCTGTTGAGTTTTTATGCTCCCGTAAGGCTGGGTTTCAAGTCCTAAAGTCCCATGAGCAAAGGTGGGGGGTGGGGGGGGGGGGGGATATGGCTTCCACGGTGAAGGAACTGCTGACTTATCAAACATAAATAATATCTGACAGCACTTAATATCAATATTCACATTACACAACATCAGCTATATGATATTAATAATATAGGAAAAGTGATGTTCAGTCAACCAGTGAGCTGTGCACTTACCTGGCAAATTATTGGATCGTGGTGAATTGAAAGGTACATTTTACATTAACAGAATTTCACAATTCATTCATGTGAGTTAACTAATAAGATGAAAATGCATCCTACACTTTAGACCATTTACATAACATAGTATAATAAAGGATTTCATCACAATTTTAGTTTAGTACATACCCATTTCACCCATCCTTACTTTACAAACTCAGATATTTCTCCTCATTTGTGACATGGATATTTCTCAGTATTTTGAAGCAATTAAATACATTTAGTGGGGAAATTGTTTGGGTTTTTTTCCAAATCACTAAATGGTCCTTTAAAATACATGATGAATGAGAACCAGCAAATATAATAGACCAGCAAATATAATAGACCAGCCAAACTGCAGAGTCAATGTCCTATTTTAATATTGATCTACAAAAGGCAAACCTGGTAATTAACCATTTTACCAGGGTCAATTAAAACACACATGGTAAACGAGAGTAGGAATACTGTAAAAGTGGGTATTTTCCGGCGATTAATTGTTAGTGTTTTTGCCGATTTTTAATCAGTTTTCTTGTTTTAAGATTTAACAATTGTTAGTTCATTACATAGACTTATACAAAAAAGAAATAAATGTATGTGCTTTTATTTTGGTAGCTGCTTGAAGCATGAACAGTGTGAACATTAATGTAGCGCAAAAATGTACACATAATATTACAACCACGAGGCACTCATGCATGCTTGCTTACTTTACTATAGAGGTTCTTTTTTCTCTCTTTTTTATTTTTTTATTTTTTATGTTTCCACAGTGCAGGGAGCACTCATGCTTTTATTTTCTTAATCATTTACACAAAATAAAATAAAGAGGTAGTTTATTGAGATTAGCAATGATCTTGTCGGAAATCTAATATATACTGGGCCGTATTCTTGTACTAAACACGGTTTTATATTAAAACCATGTCTAACATGGTAAATTAACCGTGAGTTTATCTTTTAACTAGGGCACAAATTGGTAGTGCTAACACTGTAAAAGCACATTTAAACACAAAGGTTTCAGAGATACAGTTCATATACATGTTGGTGATAAGGCAAAAACAAAACAGGGAGATACTACACAAAAACACGTTTTAAAGATTTTTTATTTGATTTGATTTCTTTTTGATTTTTAAATAAGCAGATACTACTCAAAAACATGTTTTCATCTTTCTTTATTGTTATGTGCGTCTTTCAATTTTTTTAATTTTTTTAATTATTATTTTTTTAATTTTTATTTACTTCGATAAAGATTCTGTTAGAATCGAAACGTCAGGTCCTCTTATATTTATTACATTTACTTACACAGGCTATTTTTGTGGATTAGCAGTTTGCATTCAGCTTTTCCATTATATAAAAAAAAAAAGGGCAAGTCAACTTTCTTTCTTTTTTGGCCTAAGCAGGCTATATTTCTTTAAATGTACCAAAAATGTCACACTTAATTTTGATTTCAGACGGCAAACTGCAAACTACACTCATTTAACACTAAAAATGCAATATAATAAAATGATGTAGTCATATTGAAAGTCCAATTGATTTTATTGCAGATCGAGGATATAATCTACCAGTAATGGATACAGATTGTGGTAATCGTTCAATCATTATCCCTTGGTTTGAAAAATGGGCATAGGCATGTCTGCTAATGACTAATTTTTATTTAACAACACATTGATTGCCATGGTAATCACAACAATGAAATCATTGCCACGTTCTCACATCACACATATTAATCATTATGGTAGCCACTGTTAGGCTCACAGTAACAATGTACACTCACAATACAATTGGCCAAGTGCGATTTGGATTTTTATTAAAAAATAAACCATGTGACTAATCTTCAATTTGATCAATATTTAATTATCATAGCAACCAAGCTTGTAACAATAGAAAATCATTCAGATGTACATTATTCACACCTATCAATCAAAGTCCTGCTGTATGCGGATGGCAAGGTAGGAGTGAAAGTCGTAAACTCCAAATGACGATAATTTTGCAGCATCAATTTTTCATGATTTGCGGAATAATGTGCATAATTTATAGCATGGCATATTCGCAAATTGGTACATTTCTTTTAATGTGAATAAGATAGTTTAACAAGTTGTAAGCGTGATATTTTTACGATCCATGCCAGTTGGGAAACTCGCAAGATGTTTATGCATCATGAACATTTCATGAGTTACGGTAAAATTCAAGACAATAGATTTTTGGGTGAGAAGAGCTTTGTTGCAAGTCTAGACACGACCCATTAAGACTACAGGCAGTAACGGTGATACACGCACACAACAACAACAGCAGAGTCACTCCCCATCTCCACGGTGACGTATCAATATGATGGGTAGTTCTAGGGGAGATGGGGATGTTTGAACACCGAGTTAGTTGGACCGTTCATATTTCTTTCAGGCATAAATCAATTCATATATAAAGTACCCACTCAACTCAGTGTATTAGTTGCCATCCACCAATGGCAACTAATAACAGGTCCCAGGGGGGAGGGGTACTCAGACAGATTTCGCTGAGAAAAACAGCAAATTCAAGGATTTTAGACATAGGTTAGACCCCATATTTACCACAAATGGCTATGAAAAGGGGTTATTCATTGCCCAGAGGGGTGAAAAATGGACCCTATTTGACGGCATTATTTGGCGGCACATCCCCATGACCCATATCCACAAAGTACCACCCCCTCCCCGGTAACAGGTATACTCGGGTAGTATTATATTAATTGTATTTCTGAAAACAATCTCAATGTGCCAACCAACCCCAATATCCCCTACATAGTTTTGAATGCATAATAGAAGCTGGGATCATACCCGATGTCTTTAATATACATGTTGGTTATGAGAGTCAAGGGAGGGCTGTGCAGGAGATTATACATGGATTAATTCTAACCCTACTACACCACACGGAAACAACACAGTCAGTAGCACTTGTCTTGCGCGCACTCAAGTTCTATCTCATGTAGCACTTAACCCCGGGTATATGGTCTCCATTTTTTTTAGCCTGGGAAGCCCTCCCCCGTGGCTGGGTGGTGGTGTATCCCGCCTGTCACCTGGCTGGCCCGGGTTCAATTCCCGGGGCCGGCGGACATAATTGTCTAAGGTTTTTTATTTAACCCCCTCCCCTGGTCTTCGTTCCATCCCCGCAACACGTTTCTAGGGTTAGGGTTAGGTGCTACCGCGCTACTGATACATAGTTTCATAATGAAGATACTGAAATCGATATTCATAAAACAGTACATAATCTTATTTTAGGAAGAGATGTGCACAACAACAACATTTGATCCACTTTTGATATCAATCTGACTCACTGCGGGGGAGGGTTAATACATGGAAAAAATGTGGCACTATATGATGGCCAAGTTGTTGTTCAAGATAAGGCAAAGTGCTTCCGTTGCAAATTAAAAGGCATAAATATTAACAAAGAAGAGGGAGAAAGTATGGAGCCTACATAAAAAATAGTCCTGCCATTGGTGGGATTCGAACCTAGGTTCACAAGCACGTGCCCTATTCCACTTGACCAGGGGGTCGGTCCGAATTTATCCCCTGCCATGATTTCCCCGGCGGATTGACCGAGGGAACTCATGCTGCCACGGCCGGTTTCCAAATGGTTGTTTATATTGTTTGTGGTCTTAAGGATTAAAAACAATCAAGGATCACTTTCCAACCACTTCTGCCCTTTTAAAAAACTGTAAATTAAATTTCCACATCCATTCGTTCCTGTACAAAGCCATAAGATTGATGAATATTGACAGCAAATTTTGTGAATCGAATTAAAATCACATAATGAGCATGGTTGACTTTAATTGTACATGTATCAACTCTTTTCACGTGCAGCTGGTTTAAATCCTGTCCATGCCATACCACTGTGAACTTTGCCTCGGAGATGAGCATTTATTGTATCATTTGTAGCTCCGCAAGGTTTTTCATAGTTTATTAAAAATTAAAAGTAATTTGAGATAGGTTGGTATGCAATCCATCAATCTGCAGTGAGATATTTTATAAATACGGTTCACAATCTTTGCTGTGTTTTTTTATTTTACCAATAGGCATGTTCACACAGGGCATTTTGCTCAGCACAAACTTGGAGAAATGCGCTGGGGAATTAAACTGTCTCAAGGATTCTAATCCCAAAGTTTTTCCAATGTATCCCCAAGAAATCTAGGATATTCACGTTTCCTAAGGGTCCTGGTCACTGTGTGAACCATTCATTTTGTAATCCTTCAGCGTATGAGCTGTGGTGACAAATAAAAATAAAAAATCTTGCAGGCTTTTTATACATTATACCCTATGCTTTATATTACGTGCCACGGTTGAAAGCATCGCTTCCATTGGCAGTTCCATAGCTGATTATCTGCTTCAATTAAACCAAACCTTAACAACTCTATGACCATCTGAACACAACAAAATATTACATGTCGTTCATAATGCAATATTATTATTTCAATTAACGTTGTTTGTTTCAGAGCTATCTCCATCATCACTGTTATGTGTGAAGGAAATAGAGGAATGGAAGCGTTGGCAACCAATTGTTGGGCCCAGCCTATCCTGTCAATGCCTGTCAATACACGAGTTGTCAAATTTCTGGTGGAATCTATCCTCTAAAATATTTCCAAAACGCAATACCTAATAGTAATTAGTGTGTTTTTCCAAGTGTTTTAATATTAAAAACAAATGTGATCTTTTCACTTACATTTCAGGGAAACCAATGTGATATAACCCACATAGTTTGTAAAAAAATTGTTGTCTTTTTTCAATCACCAAAATGAAGAACAAAATACTGATTAGATTGTATAAATCAAGGGGGTACTTAGTGGATATGAGGTTACGGATGTGCCGCCAAATAGGGTCCTATATTTCACCCCGTCTGGTAAATGAATGACCCCTTTTTCATAGCCATTTTTGGTAAATGTATGGGTCTTAAATCCTTAATTTTTACTGATTTTCACGGAAATTTGAACAAAATCTGTCAAATATAGGACAATTATGGGTTTCCGATTAACATGGGTCCATTTCCCCAAGAAAATTGGTAAATGTTTGGGTCCATTTTACTGGCGGCACATCCTTACCTAAACATACCCCCCCACCCCTCAGTATAAATCTTAACTTTCTGCTTAAGGTGATTAATACTCATATGAGTATACTCAGGAGCTACCTGTGCAAAAGCTTTCACCTCTCCCTTCCGCAACGACAAACAGTTAGATAAGATTTGAATGTATGCCCAAGCTACACAAAGAACTTAACATAAAATGTAGTGAGCATCATAGGTACAAAGCAACATCAAAATGGATGTCGATCTGCACTGATAGGAACTTGTTATCAGTCTACACAACCGCAAAATGATCGAATTGATAAACATGATGTAATGTCTATTTATAGCAATGGCGTGGTAATGCGCCAGAACTGAACAGTGATCACTTGGAAACAAGGCATACAGGCAATATGGATGCAGAAGGTTTTGGATTTGGTCAGTGTTATTTTGATAGGGTTTGTTCTGAAATTTGGATTTATCCATGGGATAGCTATATAAAAATCACTGACGCAAGATTCATTTTTTTATTTCAATTACCATGGCAATAAACATGTAGGCCTATTCCAATGCTGACTGGCAGTTTTGAAGTACTGTTCATTTCATTTCATTTTTCTTCAAACACTTGTATGCCAAATTTTTAATATCTAAAACTGTATCTTTTCTTCTAACTTTCATTCCTTTCATGCAGCCGGCATGTTGATGATGCATGCATAAGCGTACTTCATATGAATACTGGCTGATTTTTTAGCCTGGCTCAATCAGGGCCAAAGAGTGTATCCGCAAGGACCAGCCAGTAAACAAATAAAAAACAATGAAAAAAAAACCCTTTCATAAATATTATACAATATCTGTGAAGATCTGAATGTAGGCAAAAAGGGTTTTCATCCTAGGGACGTTTAATTCATTTTTTTTTTTTAAATATTTTGTATTATTATTAAACATTAACATTTTGTAAAAAGTATTTTCAAAGGAGATATGTTTCATTAATAATTGTATGGACACCACCAGGTGTGCAATGTAACACGAGAAGCTTTATGCGCACTTATATTCCCATGGTGTATATCCGTTTACTTTGTTGTCCATATGCTTCCTTGTTTATGTTTGGATATAGACCTATCTTCTATTATTTACTTCCCTTGGGAAAACTACCTGTATTAAATTAACCCTAACTTCCTAGTCGGCTTTTTGACAGTTAAACTATCAGGGAGAAAAACGGGTCAAATGTGCGGGGGAAAGATCACTTTTGGCACGCGCCGGGGATCGAACCCGGGCCGCCGGCGTGGCAGGCGACCGAATAACTGACTGTCCTAATGGGGGAGCTCGAAAGAGTGAAATTTTTGGGATCATTTGACAGCTCGCCAGATCGTGCCACGAGATAGAATCGTGAAGCATGCGGCACAGAGGCTATTTTATTTGCTGTGGCATTGTGTGGCCTCTGGTATGGTTAGGGTTAACAAAGTTTGTTGTTTTGTTTTCTGGGTTTTTATTTTAACAATTTTTTACTACTTCAGAGACAGTTCCAATCCAGCCTTAATTTACCTGTCGCTGTGGTACTAAATGGGTAAATTTACAAAAGTAACTTAAGTAGCCATCCACAGTCATGTGTATCGCAGCTCTATTCACTATATTGTGTGTACTGATTAATCATAATAGTAAAAGTAAATGTAATATTGCTTTATTTCGTAATGTTTAAAAGGGATCATGTCCTGGCCAGTTTCACCCCTCTCTAGTCTGGTTGAGAGACATGCTTTGCAATGCAGAGGTCCCTGGTTCGATTCCCACTAGGACCACTTTTTCAACTGATTTATTTCATTTTGTAAAAGTTAGGGTTAGAAATATATAAGTCCACAAAGTGTGTAGTTCAACTTTTATTTGGGTAGGGGTGTGCCACCCTGAGTCTCAAAAAGGGGGCTACAGAACTGAACTGAGTGGATTTGATGACGAAAAATAGCATTAGAAACTGATTTTTTCAAAAAAGTAGGTCTTGAGAACTGGCCTGTAGTTCAATTTTGATTACCAAGATTTTTTTTGGTTTTCGAACGCGAAATTTTCAAAGAATTGGGGACTTTGGAACGTACAATTATGCGATCTTTGAATTTTCAATAAAATTAGGGTCGTAAGAACTGATGCAGGCTCAAAAAGGGGGTCTTCAGCGCGGCACATACCTATACCCTTTTCACATGTCAGTGCCTCCCCCCCCCCCCCCCCCCCCCGGCTCTGTGACACAGTTTGATAAATAATAGAATACGCAGAATAATTACTAGTCAAGGATGTTTTCTTCATCTTTATATTTATATAACAATAAGCTTTAAAATATATCGCCGTAGAAACACTTTCAAACAATGGGTCATTGAAAGTTAATCAATGGCGAATCATTAAACTTTGTTCATAACCTTTAGGATGATATATTTCAATTAGTTTTGATTGCCTTATTGTTTCCCTATGTAGAGAATCCCTAAATGTTGATAAAAAAGACGAAACCTTTTTAATTATTCCCACAAATGAATTATTTTGAAACCCTTTGTGCGGCCCACATGCCAATTTTCTTTCTCGCATTAGTTCATATTCGATTACCCTCTACCCTTAGCTGTAATTCTAACCTGTTAACTACAGCCAACAACAATGTCCACAGGTATGCTAGAGAGCATTGATTGGATGATGTCATCGCCCGAGCTGATATGTGAGTATGAAATCGCTGCCCGGGCAAGCTTAACTCAGTGGGTAGGAGGTGGCGGTCGAATCCCGGGGGGTTCGCGGCTATTTGTTGGGTAAATCATTTGTATTTTCTTCCCCTCCTCGGTTTCCACACAAAAACATAGTATGGCTGGTTAGGGTCAAAACACACATTTGTCCATGCTTGTTTAGCCCTAACCTCTCAAGACACTATGATTCACTACAGCCAAAAACAATGTCCACACGCATGCTACAGCATTGATTGGATGACGTCTTCGTCCGAGCTCATACGTGGGTTAATTTATAACAATACATTTTGATATCTCAACAATTAGTTCTCGAGTTTCTCATCAATGCCTTGTCCACAGGCCTTGAAAAACCACCTTCTGAATAATCGGTCATTAGAGATTTACTGTTAAAATTGGTTTTAATAAATTATGAATCAAAGATATGGTCAAATAGGATGATAGTTGTATTTTTGTGGTAAAGTACACAATATATAGTAAGGTAACAGGGAAAGAATGTGTTCTACAGATTTTCTCAGATAGGGTCGCTCGGTTGTTTCGTTCTTAAAGCTAAGTTTTTGTGACCCGGAAGTATACACATGTTTTTGTTGTTAACATGCAATATTAAAAAGAGGAATTACGAAAGCAGTCTTTTCAGGTGGTGGCATTGTTGGATAACAAAAGGTCAAATGTCGTGGCCCATCGATTAGGACGCTTATAAACTTAGCGGTTACTTTTCGCAAGTAGAAACGGGGGGATTAAGAAGTTAGTGGTAATTACCGTTAAGTTAACTCTTTTACCAGTTAAGTCTGTGAGCTTCATGATCTACTATAGGTGACACACAGAAAACCTGTTCTACTGGCAAACGAACCTCTCACGTATGCTAAATGTTTACCTTTTTTTTATGATTTCATTTTTGTTGTTGTCATAACTGTGTGCTAACGAGCCACCTAGGTATCTGGATGAATGGGTCTGGAGTGATAACCGCAATTTGCGGGATAAAGGGTCTGACTAGCTGTGAATAATAAAGTCTTTGAGTCTTTGCACACACATTTTCAGTGCATAATCACACACAAATCAATGATTTCCTATACCTAGTGCAACTTTGCTGTTGTTACGCGCGGTCATTGAAATCGCCATAACTTTAAAGGTATTCATTCAATTTTGTTGAATAAGGTATCAAACTGCTGAGAAGGAATTTGCTCATTTAATGTACCGATTATCTATTTTGAATTAGCCAACCTCAAAGCACCTGGTCAGGAACTTTATGTGCTATATATTGTAGCTGGCTACTATTATAAAGTTTAGTATCACAAAGAGAATAAGCCCATTTACATGTATCATTTTATTAGTATGATCAGTAATTTATAGCCATAGACATTACTATGTTATGTAATTTCATCCAATAATGCTTGCTGGAACTCACAGTCCACCATACACATGGCAATCTGGGTGCCCCCCCCCCCCCCCCCTAAAAAAAAAAATCGAAATATTTGAGTTGTGTCGGTTGAGATTGGCACTGTCGGTTATTGAGCTCGATTTTTCACACCAGTTTGTGGGACGCCACTGACACCCCCACCCCCCCCCCCCCCCCTCCCCCTTCTCCAGTTTGTGACTCGGCAGCAATTCTCAAAAAATGACAGTCTGGTAAAGTCCTTGTCTGCTCACCTTTTTTTTTCTTCTGTTCACTTTCATTATTGCCCACCACCATCCCCCTCCAATATGAAAGTTACCAAGCTACGCACGCCGCTGGTCTGGATGAATATTCGGCTCATAATATTAGTAGGTTACACAATACTAAGTAAAATCCAATTTGTGTTCAAACAAACAAAAAACTTACAATCAGCAAAGTTGCATTATTTGATGTATCCATTTGAAAAAAATAATTACACGGGTAGTTTCTATTTTTATACTTTGACCTACTATAACATCCGGTAACAGCTGGTAATACAATCCTCATCGTGTGCATCTCTAGGAGACTATCATCTATCGGATGCCATAAATGTCCCAAAATGTCAGCCAGCTTTCTAAGAATTCTCATTTTGTATGCATTAGGAGCGCCAATGAACGTCATTGGTACAGGTTATAATGAAGTGATCAAAATTAAGCCAACAAGGGGGGGGGGGGGGGCGTACTCGGATTTGGTTTGATCGGAGGGTGTGCTGCTGGAGATTCAAAACCCAAACCCATTTTTAGGGGTGATTTGGAAAAATTGATACCCATTTTTAGGGGTTATCGGGAAAATACAAATTATCGGGAAAATAGACCTAATTTTTGCAAATGTTCGCGAAAATAGACACAAATTTCGCGAAAATAGACACACATTTTGCGAAAATAGACACAAATTTCGCGAAAATGTAAAAGTGACCTCATTATTAGGGATTTCCAGCACAAAATCATACCCCATGTTAGGAGTTTTGTGCCCAAAAAGCTACCAATTAGAGCGGCACACCCCCGTATACCGTCTTGGGCAACAAACAGTGGATGATAGGCTGGTAAGCAAATATAAATAGAGATTTTAACAAAGCGAGCTATACATGTATGAAGATAGAGTAATACGCCTGTCAATGCAATAGTTGATATTCATACATTTTATGAAGTGATGGAAGTGAAATAATCCAACAGATGAGCGAATGGAATTGGTACATAAAATAAATAGTATTTACACTTTCAGGACAGGATATATGGTGGATGGATAGAGGTCTGTTTGATGAGTAAGCCAGCAAAATCATTTAAGGAGAAGGAAAAAAAACATCTTCTATGGGCAAATGGACCTCTTAGGTAGGGTCTGTCTGTCAGACAGAATTTTGCATTTTGGTGAATTTTCAACAATTTTCAACAAAATATTCATTTTTTTCTCAGAATTTTTGCATTTTGGTGAATTTTCAACAATTTTCAAACAAAATAATCATTTTTTTCTAAAAATTTCAAAACATTTTCAACAACAAAATGGGTTAGTCGGGCCCATTAGAAAAGGTGTTTTTTTGTTGCCTTAAGGTCAGATACAAATTCACATATTTTTGATACAAAAATCCCTCAACACTGCCACTCTAATTATTATATCTTTTTGATTGCCTACAGTATCAAGAATTCATGTACAATTTCTCATGCTTGAATATTTTTCATATCCTTAAATATGTGAACATTTCTATGCTCAAAATATCCTACCTGTAATGTACTGCAAAAACATATTGTGCTTTACAGCAAAGCCGACTATTCTTGAATCCCCTGGCTTGCTTTACTTTTTTCATAAAAATTGCAGGTAAGCACCAAGCACTAATCCAAGAAAATATTTGTCTAGAGTGTTAAGTAGCTATTTCTGTTTTTATTTCAAGAAGTTCTCCTGCAAGTCATGTGTAGTCATAATGACTTCATCAGTCACGTAGGCAACCAAAAAAAACAAAAAAAAAGAGTTGTGTTGCCCTCGGCGACCGACCCTAAAATCGTAAAAACTAGGGGTTTGGGGCGGGTGTTCAAATTTAAAATTTGATCTTTGAGGAGGTGTTTTTTTTTTGGGGGGGGGGGGTTCAAATTTAAAATCTGATCTGTAAGTGTCTAAATGTTACTATTTCTTGCTTGAAATGAATAAGTAAGCTTGAATAAATGTTTTTTAAGACTATTATCACACTAGAAACATTATTTAAATTCACTTATTTTAGGGCCTATACCAATTTTGTCCTCAACATAAACCATTTATTTTTCAGTCAAGAAAGAAAGGAAAAAGAAGAAAAAAAGATTTTCCCGTAGACCGACCCGATTTTAAATTTTTAGCACTTGGGGGCAACACAACAATTTTTTTTTGCCTTACCTTAGCGTTTCTGTCTACTCGTGTCTTGTCTCAATATATTAGTCACGGGAGAGGTTTTCCATGTACATGTATGTAGTAGGGCTGTCATCGACATGGACGATGTCGACATTATGTCGATATCGGCTATTATCCCGACATGTCGATATCAAACTTGGGATGTCGATATAATTGACATTAAATCGTCCGTAATGATTTGAGAAAAAAATAAGTGACAAAAATGAAAATTTTATAACTGACAATCGGCAAGAGTTGTGAAAAACCAATATCCAACGAAAAGAATGTAGAAAATCGGCGAATTAATGATCGTGGCGTATTATATAAACTAGAGGATTTTTAACTTGTGTACATTGACTTAGTGATATTTTCGATTTGCGGTAATATTCTATACTATCG
>CM069444.1:49841939-49867685 GCA_035610835.1 Ophiura sarsii
ATCCAGGTAATTCAGTAGGCCTATGTTCTGAGCGTTATAGTTTTATAGTCGGTCGTTTAGTTTTATGGTCGGCGGAATCTATCATCAAGATTACTTGCACCATTCCACGCTTGTACTTGAGCACAATGTGTGCCATCCGGGTTTTGTTTGGCCTATTTACATTAAATACATTATTCCTCCAATAGGCATGTGGGGCCTTAACGTATAGTATGTAGTCCCTTTGTCATGTTTGCTGTGTTCTATAAAGCCTATTTTTGGCACGATTGAGATACATTTTGGCTGTAAACAAGCTTGTTCCAACGAATATTGCATTTCGGGGTAACATGATATATATGCGCGCATAGCGCGTGAAAATTTTCATCTGTGTACTTTTGACCATCATAATTCCCTGATTCCTCTGGTCAAATGAACCGACAGTGCCAATCTCAACCGACACGACGTCAATATTGGGGGGGGGGGGGGGGGGGATCGCCCCCCTCTGGATACACCACTGATAAGCCCGATAAGCTCCTCTGTTTTCCTTCCTTTCCTCTTTTCTTTCCTCATAGTCTTTCCTCTTTTCTTTCCTCCTTTCTGTCCTCTTTTCTTTCCTCTTTTTTCCCATCCTTCTTTAGGGGGGCTTTAGCCCCCCCCCCCCCCCCCCCCCCCTCCCCCCATGTGGCGCCGGCGCTGTGTGCGTCTATTTTTACAAAAGACTAGACGCGCAGCACGATTTTGAAGTTTTTCAGGCGCTTGAACATAATAAAAAAGTAGCCCGCACGTGTCACAATAGTCTTGTATTCTACCCAATATGGCAACACTGTAATTAATTGCCTCTTTTCAAACCACAGATGGCGCACTAACCGTGCAGTGGCCTGATGGGATACATAACATTATCTATTTTGCCTTCTTCTCGGAAACACAGGATACTTCGCACAGATTTCACCGTCACAAAAAGCCACTGTAAATTTGCGATTTTAAGGATAAAATCACGGGTAACAGATTTGTACGTTGTTCCGTCGGACATCATTGTTCTTTTCCTGTATGTGGATCAACTCTATTGGATTATTATTGGCGTTTTACGAGTGATAACCGAGCGCTAGCTCGCACCATTGAAGAAGAGGAAACATGGAGGCAGTAGCTATTTACGATTTTAATGCCACCCAGCCTGACGAACTGACATTCAAGAAACATAATGTATTAAAGGTAAATTTATTTTGGGTAGGGCTTATTGAATGTACTCGGACATTTTATTTTGAATGTTAATGATTTGTGTGGGTATTAAAATAATCATGTGACGATAACTAAACTTGCGCTCTTTCTGATCTTTAGTCTTTAGACTTTGTTTACATTTTGTCCCGGGGGGGGGGGGGGGGGGGGGGAGGGGGTGTTGTTTGTGGATTTCAATTGACATGCCAATTGCGGCGATTCTCATACAACCTCCTCCCCATGCCTCCTTCAGGCCGTATAGATTGAAGTAGTCATGTTCAGCGCACCGTGGTTCGGAAGTCACATAGAAATGGTGGTCCTGTGTATCGGAAGAGCTATATAATTATACCTGAACCTGAGCATGTTTAAAATGTCACAGACTCCTTCGTAAAGAGTAGGGGATCATCCGGAGTCTGTATTTGTATTTGTACGCTCACAATGTATTCCTAGGTTCCAGGGATACTTCGTCTAGTTGCTGAAGGCGTTGAGGAGTACCAGCATAGATGTACGTAGATGTATCATGTAGATGTGACAATTGTCAATGGTAAAATGCATACATTGTACATGTATACGAGGCCTACTTTTGATATAATTTCATGAAAATATCCCTGTAATCAACACATTTTGATCCCTGGTCTGGGTCAAATATTCGGCTTGTTTAATACTAATTTACAGCATTGCTAACCAACCAATGGTTGACGAGGCTTACATACATTTCCTACATTGTTTATCTTGTTTAAAACTATTGAACATGAATTCATGTAATATGTGTAAGTAAGCCTACATGCAGTTTTTTTTAAATACATGTAGGTTAAAATTGGTGCCAGCTGTGGGATTGTTTGTTTGTTTTGTTTGTCTGTTTGTTTGTGTATCCGGTTGGTCCGTGTACATGTACATGTAGTAGATCTACAGAAATTGCGTGGGGATAACTCATGCCTACTTTTAATAAAGTTCAATGATGTTTGTGTCCGGCTGAGTTACTGAAAGTAATTTTTCTAAGACTTGTACCCTACTTTTTACCCCTGGGACTTAAGACGGGTGCCCATCCTAGTCTGAGATGTAAGCTCAATTAGGGGGTGGGACTTAAATTGAGTATGGGACTATACACGCGTCAGTACGGTACATTGGCATTCACAAATAGCAAAGCGCAAACCTGTGTGAAACCACCAACTATCTTCCTCATCCTTTTTTTCAAAAATTCGGCAATGTTCCTTTTTTCTCTTAATTTCATCCATATTTTGTTGTTAATATATTTAAGAAGCTGACATCTTGGTAATAGATTTCTATAACCTAATGACCATTTAGAGCAGGTTAGGTTGCGCAATATCAATCAGGTAATGCCATCCATGGTGGTAATGGTGATTTCGCATTGTGTATTTTAAAAAGGAAACAATTGCCATCTTCCTCCTTTTTTCAAAAAGTTAGGAAGAGAAACTATGTTTTATTTTTATTTGGCCTCATATCAAATTTCAGTAATGTTTGCTCCTCCCCTAAGAAAATCAAGAAACCAACACCCCCACCTCAATACCATCCGAATCCCCCAGCCCAAACCCCACTCCCTTACTCCAACCACAATCCAACCACATAAGTCACGGGCCTCCTCCATCCATCCAATGCCTTGATCCATCCCAACCCCACCATTAATAAACTACCCCACCATCAATCACTCCCAACCGCACCACAAACCCCATCCAACCACAGCACAAAAATGTATGTATTACCCAATGGTTTGGTTATAAACCCAATGGTTATAGTGGGTGGCAAATATGCCCTACCGGACTATTAATTTGTTCATGGACAGATTTGACCACCTGCACGGACTGAGACGGACCATTTAGTGGGGACGACTTTAAGGCCAAGGAATTCCATTTGTTACTATCGATACAACTCGGTTATTATCTAATATTGATTGAAATATCATTATTTAATGATGAAACACGATTGTATCTATTTGATATTGATTCTGGTTTGTGATCATGCGGATATTTACAACAGCAAAGCTTCCAAATTTTACTGACTGACGCCAGTGACGGCGATAGTTTTGAAGCAAAGTTAAGCTAAATATGCCACTTTTAATTTCTGGGAGAAGCAGCATAAGGTTTGAATTGATGTTAGGCCTAACTACAGGGTGTATCAAAAAAAATAGGACTCTGTTTCATGATGGTGTAATTCTTATTATAATCATTGGACCATGACCAATTTAGTCTCAATGTAAAGCCCAATTAAATATGGTATCCTGAAAATATGAGATCAATCCGATGAAAAATAAGAAAACTAGCGTACTTGTGTAAACCATGTCATTTTCTGGTTTGTACAATGGGAATTCACACAGTAACAGTCGAGTAACATGAAAGTGCTCGATCTCTAACTCAATGAACCATCCACAGCGGGCTCGAGAACTGTTCAACAATTTTTTTTTAATTTGCACAGAATATGCATGCATCTGTTTTGCGGATTTTTTAGCCAGTATTGATTTGTGCCAGAATTAAATGGATTACCCAACTAAACTTTGCTAACTTTGACTGATAGATTATTTACTATGTTGACAATTATTATACCGTATTGAAGCGTAAACCATGTTATTTACTGGTCTGTATGTAGATCCCATTGTACAAACCAGTAAATTACATGGTTTACGCAAAGTATGCTCGTTTTCTTATTTTGCATCGGATTGATCTTATTTTTTCAGGATATCATAATAATTAATTGGGCTTTACATTGAGACTAAATTGGTCAAGGTCCAATGATTATAGTAAGAATTACACCGTCATGAAACAGAGTCCTAATTTTTTGATACACCCTGTATGGCGTAGATCAAAAAGCACGGCAAAACACAGAAATAAAAAAAGCTGGTTCAACGAAAGAATTGCTTTAATTGCTAGAATTGCTATAATGTCGAAGAAACGTGTGATGGAATGGAAGACAACGTGATGCATGAAATTAAGCTACATAATATAGGAAATATGTTTGTGCTACAACAAATATTTCCTTCGGACAAAATCGTGAATTAATAAAGTCGCAAAATGTAGCCTCCGTTTATTTGTGCTTCACTGCGTTCTACATTTGTTCCCGGCATCAATTTGCTTCACAACATTCATCTTCGACATGAGTAAGTTCGGAGAAAGAAGGGTACCATCTAAATACCATCATAAAAGGTCACAGCGCATTAACATCACACACAATTTTGTAAAGCGTTTTCTATGTATTGCAGGCATGATTATGTTCAGGCTTTTGCCTGAATTCAGGCTATTTTGTTTTCCAAATTTCCGCACTTTCTTTTATTTTCAGCCCGTTTTTGGCCTTTATAAGCTGATTTCACGCACCTTTTCAGGCTATTCAGGTTTTTTTGTGCAAATTCATAATCATGCCTGGTATTGAAATGTATTGTCAGGTGTAACGTCTGCATAGTGTCAGTATCACTATCAGACACTGTTTTCTGAAAGGTCATTCTTCGTCCTTATAGAGAGCGCACCGGAGTGCGCCCTCAAAAAGCATTTTGATAAAGCATGTTGACTGAATGAAATGAAAGTGTAAAGAGAAGAATGGGGTTGTGGTGTGGTAAAATAAAGTTGGTTATTTCAACGCTGAAACAAGATTTGTATAGATATGGACTGCTCATCCGGTTCTTGTAAAGTATTATTTGTATGGAATACGATTATATAAACGATAATGAAAGAAGGGGAATACATGTAGGATTAGAAATGGGGCTTATCTGTGATTCAGCATTCAGCCCGTTCTCTCTACTTCCTCCATGTACAATGTACCCCATGTGTACATGTATATACTGTTATCCTAAAAGAAAATTTTAAAGTTTTCCTCATGAATAATGATGTAATTTTGAACTATAATTATGTCTTTATGCAGGTACTAGTCGTTGACAAAAAGGAAGGCGAGTTTTGGCTCAAGGCAGAGTTGAATGGGAAAGAAGGATTTGTACCAGCTAACTACATCAGGATGAAACCACATCCGTAAGTTTGTAATGGTAACCCACAGAGGAATGGGGAGGGGGAGACACTCATCATCATATTTGATTGAGGTGTGCCAACATTATGTGTGGCAGTATTAAACATAGTTGATGTGTTGCAAGGTAAATTAGGGAAAGGCATCGGTTTTGGTATACTTGAGTTAATTACACCTACAGACCCCATCATCCAGGTGCCACATCCATTTACACGTCCTTATTCAGATTAAGGGAAGCGCGGGTGCCGAAGATATAGCGGGCGGTTAACCATCAAAGCAATAAATTCAAATAGCAAGAGTATGTCCTTGGTACCCAGGAGCCCTCCTTATGCACTTATCAACTGATGTCCCGGCCCCTGGGTACCCGGGGATGGCCGGGACTTGCATGTAAAATGTAGCTTAAAAAATGACATCTCGGTCAAGTCCCGGCAGGGCCGGGTGTGTAAACCCCCGCACAAGTCCCGGCCCCAGACTGCCGGGAATTGCGATGCAACCCCGGGCCTTTCTCGGTACACTCCCCCTCCCCCTACCTGAATGCTCGATAGTGCCAGCCACGAGCATAAATATCGACTTATTTTGCAAGCACAACCCGTGCGCAGAACGTTACTTCTCAATATTATTATTTTTGAAGGACCATTTTTAAATTCGCAATCTCATTTTAAAGAGGATAATGTATGCATTTGTGCATGTAAAAACCCCTTATTTCGAACACTGCAGCTACCCCATGTGTTCTGATCAAATAGGACCTACCCACCCAGATGTGTTACTAATAAGGCCTACCCAGATATTCTTAATACTGTAAAAGCCAATATTTTCGCGTAAAGATATTTTCGCGCATTTTGATATAGACATTTTGTGAATTGTTTTTTTCGCGGGCGACCTTCTGGATGCACTGCATGAATGTTGAAAACAATATTTTTGCATGTTATAATTTTTGCGGAAAAATATTTTGCGCGAAAAGCGTGAAAATAAAACCTCCGCGAAAATTTCAGCTTTTACAGTATTCTAGGTATCCCATGAGACCTGAATAACCATCCCAGGTGTCATTGATAATCCAGGTAGGCCCTACCATGCATACCCTTAAAATCCATCACAGGTGCCCTTAATATCCAGATACCCCATAATTCAGATAACCCATGTGCCCTTAAATCCAGGTAGGCATACCCCATGTGCACATACATCTATACTGCTCACAAAAAGTATCGAAACACTTAGAAATGATCCAATATATAACGGCTCGAAAAGGTATGCATTAATCGAAGCAAAATAATTAAGTGCATAATTTTGTTCTGCGTATTTTGACACCTCGATCGTTGAGATACGATGTTGCGGAGCGGAGTTATTGTCATTTCAATGATCGTGGGTCCAGTTTCAAAAGTGACACTCATCCCTATTGAAAATCACGAATCCGATCGTTCTAAACAGTAATGCAAACCTCTTTCTATAGGATTTTTTTCTTCTTCTAACGCGCACCAATTAACCAACGCGCGCGGGAGCTTTGAGACAAATGATTTTTTTAATATAGCCTAATCAGATAAAGCAGTTGTCTTCATTGGACTCAATATTACCAGAATTAGGCCCCCAAAGAAATGTTTGGTTGTCCTCGGGCGGGTGGGCCGATTTTTTTAATTAAAATTTTTAATTTTTAATTTTCTTATACCAGCGGAAGCTCAAAGTTCAGCCAACAAGAAGTTGAAATCACACTGAGGCTAACAATTTTTTTTTTTTTGCTTGTCCATAGATGGGTCAAAAAAAGTTGGGTCGGTCGGTCGGATTTTTAATTTTTTTTTTAAACATTGGTTGTTCTGGCCCTATCCTACAAACACAAAAACTAGCATGCACCATTTTGAGCCTTATCAATGGCAAATGGCAATGGTTGATTTTAGCATGGTTTAGCCTCACATTTAATTTGAAATAACCAACATATTACCCCATGACCCACAGCATAGCGTTAGAAACTTTTATCTTTAGATCCTATAAATTACTACGGTATTAAGTTTGATTCTGTTCAAAAGTATAGCTTTTATCATGTACCATTTCTGAATCATTTGGTCCTTAACATGGAGGTGACATGAAAAGGGCATTGGCTCACATGAGGAGTAACGTAGGGTTCAATATAGGTCATTCAAATGAAAAATTCAACAACAAAAAAGTTTTTTTCTGACCAGTCGGGACTGCCTCACACGGTCGGTCGGACGAAGACAAGCAAACAACTTCTTTTTTTTGGGGGGGGGGGCCTAAGAGTGGCACATATATGTTATAAACGCTTAGTTTAATATCCAATGCCATTTTAACTGTAAACAAATTAAATCTGAAAAGAAGAAAAAAAATCTGAAAAAAGTAGAAAATCTAACGAACGGGCGGTCGAGGACAACATAATAATTTTTTTGTTTGGCCTCATGGCGGCTACTTAACTTTGTTCACCAAAACTGTAGCTAAAATTCCCATTTCATAATCATGCGAGTTTACATAACTTTCAAAAAATCCTGCATCAATTCAAAGAATGAACTGAATGGACATGATTCCGGTGACTGACCCTAGTCCTACCTTAGGGCTACTCTATCTAACTAAGCCTAGAAAACTGCTCCCAATCCGAGAACCGCTGTCAACCCGAGAACCGCCCGTGGAGTACCCATTCTTTTGACTCGGCTACATGTAGGAGGATGGCTGACCCATTTTTTATTGTTTATAAATTAGGCTATATTAAAAAAAATCTTTGGTCTCAAAGCTCCCGCGCGTTAGCTAATTGATGCGCGTTAGATTTTCATAAAAGTAGATTTTTTTTTTTCAAAAAAAAAAAAATCCCCAAGTTTCACAGATTTTTCAGATTTCATTGATCACATCATTTTAAATACAAAAGGTCACTTTTACAAGGATTTCAATATTTTATATTTATAAAAAACAAAACAAAAAAAACTTTTAAAAAATGCATTCCGCATTAGTTTTGAAAAACTGAAGAGCTTTGAGACAAAAGATTTTTTTAATATAGCCTTATGTTGTCATTTCGTTTCATGCCAAGAGTGTAAGAGATCGGGATGTTGATCTGCTGGAGTTGGTAAACAATTCCTCACCATACAATACAATACAATACAATACAGAAAGCATTAATTGCGCCATTTCCAAAAGGCTCAGAGCGCTTACAAGATAAAACCTTAAAATTACAACTTAAACTACCCGCCCTCTAGGGTGTCATCCCGCCCTCTAGGGTGTCATCCCGCCCTCTAGGGTGTCATCCCACCCTCTAGGGTGTCATCCCGCCCTCTAGGGTGTCATCCCGCCCTCTAGGGTGTGATCATCCTGCCCTCTAGGGTGTCATCCCGCCCTCTAGGGTGTCATCCCGCCTTCTAGGGTGTCATCCCGCCCTCTAGGGTGTCATCCCGCCCTCTAGGGTGTCATCCCGCCCTCTAGGGTGTCATCCCGCCCTCTAGGGTGTCATCCCGCCCTCTAGGGTCTCATCCCGCCCTCTAGGGTGTCATCCCGTCCTCTAGGGTGTCATCCCGCCCTCTAGGGTGTGCGAGGGAGATACAGGTTAGAATCATGAACAACTGGCAAACCTGTGGCAGTGTTCTAATTTTCGACGTAAAATGTTGTGATATTAATTGCTATTATCAATGGATAAACGGAGTGTTTCACAAATCTTATCATAAAGATTTATGGTGTTTAAACGTTCTGATAAACTGTCAAGTCAAGTATTAAAAATCCGAACACACCAAAACTGGCGCGGAAAAAAACAACCCACGTTTAATGTTATTTTTGTTATTTTTAAGGCAATTTTACACAATTTCAAAATTTTCTAAATAAATAAAACATTGTGTGAATGTGTGGGAAATTCCAAAAAGATGGCCGTAGAACAGGGAATTGATATGATAAATTGATACATGATACCATGATACAGAGGTCTTGATGAGATATATAATGCCGAACAAACAATGATTTGAAATTGATTTTTGTGTGACCTGGTCATGTTGGTGTCCAAATCCACACTTGATTTAAATGTGATAACGGCTTATTACTTCCTGAAGATTTGATAGCGCTGCACAAAGCACCTGGTTCCTAATGGCTGCACGGATACAATAGCCTAGATATTTCTGAGCATGCATGGTTTAGGTTGCACACAAGAATAAACCTTTGACACCAAAAAAAGAAGTTCTGTCTCACATACATGAAATTGGGAAAATAGCTATTACCGTAAAACGAGGTGAATAGGGACAATGTCCCTATTCACCCTGTTTTACGGTACACAAACTGGCCGGGTGACATTTAAAAACCTTTTCCCATTTTTGTCCCTATTCCCTATTCATTTACGGTACGCTAGTATTACACTAGCAACCAAAAGTATTAGGACGCCTTTCAAGCTGCAAATTGAGAGAAAACACTGGGAATCCATTGTTAGCTCGATGGCATATGGTTTATGGTATGTTATAAAATTAATGGAAAGTTCTTAAAAGTTAGTTAGGTAATTTGGGACATTCTTGAGACATAATTATTTAAATGGAAAACATTTCTAACGATATTTAAGTGATTTAAGTTGTTTGCATTGATATATTTAGTTATTTTAGAGTCAAGTTATCTTGACAAAAATGCCAAGTTAAGATGAATAGAACTGTGTATAATATAGTGTGCCGGGTGATGTGGGTGATAATGAGAAAGTACAGATAATTTGGATGGTTTCCATTTAAAATATGCAAGTAAAGGTGTCAAAATGAAACTACATTTCCTTCCCAAATATATCTATTTTTAAGAAGATGAATAAAGGGATCAAGTGTCAATATCTGTGACGGAGATGAAAGGCTAGTGACAATATTGGGATTAGTCTTACTTGATTGAATCCATTGACAAAACAATTGATAGAAGATTTTTTTGAAAGGAAGTCAAACTTGTCAGACTACGCACCAAGGCAAGGAATACAACCTACAATCATGTTCAAAACTGTTGGGACACTTCATGCATGTCCTGTGAAACGGTGGTCCCTCCCCCTAAACTCAATGTTGGTCCATATAAAAGCATCGTCCAGCAACGGGCTGTGTTATATATATCAGCCCCAACATTGGTTTGGGGGGGGGGGGGGGGGGGGGGTTGAGAGGGATGGCAGCTTTACATAAACTAGTTTTGACTATCATACTTTCAATTGACAGCTTTTTACTAATTTTGAAAGATATTTGATGCGCACGTGTATAGTGTCCCAACAGGTTTTGAACAAGATTGTATTAAAGCATTGTAAAAATAATGTACTAAATTCATATAAGTCCTTGTAACTGCATTAAATAAGTTCCAAATTATCTTATATTTGGCAATATTAGAGAGCAATAATGTGCCATTAGTATCATTTATTTAAGAAAATAATGGGTTAGTAATGTCTTCAATTTAAAGGGGCATTGTCTGAATTACGCACCTAAATGGTACTTTTTAATAAAGACTTATTTCATAAGATAATAGGTAAAACAAATAATGTCATTAATAAACTAATGATTGTGTTATTGTGGTAGGGTGGGGATGACCGTTTATTTCAGATTAATATACTCTTAATTGAAGCATGTTAATTGAGACGCCATAATAATTAAGATTCGTATTCGTATAGAGGTAGATGTCAACAAACACAAAATACCCATTTGACAACGTAATACATCACCTATAAATCGCATTATTAACATATTATACCAATTCGTAAGGTCCGGAAAAATGAAATCAACTTTAGAATGAAAAGTTACAAACATTTCCAAAATGAAATACAAAACTAAACAAACGAAAACAAAACCATAAAAACAAGAACCTATCGAGATTCGAACCAGCAATCTACTTATTCTAAGACAGGAAACATACCACTGAGCTAACTGGGGAGTCAGCTTTTTGAAGAGGCATTTTGCTTATTAACTCTAGCACTGTATGGATCAACCACAGTCAACCCATCAATTTCAATAGAACCCTATGTACGGTCTACCAGAATGAATAGAAAGGAAGTATTGATCATCTTTTAAGATATTATTGGTAGACCGTGGTTAATCGTGTTGAATTCGCAAAAATGATTATTATTTTGAACAGTATGAAAGTGTATATAATGTTAACCGTGGTAGACCGATAATAATAAGTGTATTTCCATACTAAATCATCTCAAGAAGAATATTAGTTTAACAAGATAAATTGTTATACCTTATCTTCTTATACTAGTACAACGTATTGCCCTACTAGTGTAGTGGTTTCGACTGACACCGCATACTCTGTCCATGGGTTCGAATCTCAGCGCGGCAGTTTAGTTACATTTGAATTTTTACTTCAAATGTTTAAACAATTAAGATTTGAAATAAATGAGTTGATCAGGTTTGTACAACATGTTTTTTTTTCGTCGCCTTGACGCACCGCCACTTGATGCAATCGTTTGAAACACTCGCCGCTGTAAATTAGATACTTTGAAACTATGACACTTTATCAAAATACACGTTATTTATGTATTTCATTAAATGTATATGGCTCATTCCATGAAGTTGGGGCATATTATGTGACATCCAAGTGAAATTTTCAAAATGGATATTTTCCAACTCTTTCTTCTTTTTTAGGTTCTACATTTACCAAAGTCCAATGTAGAACTTTTTTTTTTAATGTAACATTTGGTGTAAAATAACCGCACATGTTCAACAGTTGGATGACATTTCCAAAAATCCTGATGCTACATGGACACCATTTCCCATTTCCATATCATTTTCTAATAAATTAGCTTGAGATGTGGGCCAAGTTTCTATACCTCAATTAACTACTTGGAACCACAAATACATGAAAAGAAACCAGATTTGTCTAGGTTGAACATAACTTAACGAACAAGACATCGTAGATTAACTGTTTTATGTAAAAACTCATTGAAAAGTGACTCTTTATTTTGCAATTTGTATAATGAATTTAAATAAAGTACATATCAATATTTGTTTGATGTAAAGTACTCTATAAACCATGCACATTGATTACATTATAGTCATAAAGTAAGTATATGAAGTATTATTTACCTGTATAATGTTATAAAATGCACTACCGATGCTACATGGACACCGCGTCTTGTAACATTGTTAATAATAAGACTATTCATACTGTTACAATTATTTGAGTGTGAATGGTTTGTCTACTTGTTCATCATATCAAGTAGATACACAGAGTGAATTGCTTGAAATTTATTAAAACACTGTTCATGTAAAATTTACATTTTCTGTGTACTTAAGTATTACGATGCTACATGGACACCGTGCCCTAAAATATTTGGAACAGCTTGAACAGGTGCATCTTTTTCAGATCAATAGAGAGGATGTACTATGATGTTAACTTTTTATGTTATAAGCACAAGATAAAATTAATAACATTGATTGTAAAACTACAAATTACACAAAAAGATAACCTGCCATGAAGCATAAAACATAATTACCTATGATACACATACACCATTTCTTACAATTACACAAATAACAATACACCATTGATCAAAGAAACTTAAGATGTCCACTGAAACAAACTTCATGCAGTGTTGTTCTTAAAGTACCCTTTGTGATCTTAGTCTCTTTGCTCGTTTCTGATTGAATCATCCTCTATTATTGATAAAGATGATTGAAAAGTATGATCACTTAAAAAGTCAGTTTGCAAAAAAAAAATTTAATTGCCATGATGGATTTCTTTGGAAAGGTACTATAGTTTTTGAAAATGATGGGTTCCTTGTCTTCATCTCCATAAATTCCAGGACGATAGAACTGTCTTCTGAATTAATGTCAAGAACCTGCAAAGCAAAACAAAATAAACCCTATGGCTTAGTATCTTCAAGGAACATTGTGTATTGATATTGGAGTAGATTATTTATTCATGTTGCACTTTTTGTGTTGCAGGAAAATATTTATATTAAAATCATGCTGGAGTATTTTATTTATTATTCATTTAACATGAAAAAGAATAGCAAAGGATAGAGAACTTATATGATTTACAATTATTTGTTTTATTTATAGTAAATAAAACTAAAATAAGGGAATGTTTATTGTGAATTCAGTGAAATGCTAATGGAAATGGTGTCCATGTAGCATTGTGTATTAATATGTTTATTACGTATTATTTATACCTACCTCCACAACCTGGAAACGCTTGCATTTATCCCCTAGATGAACTGCTGCCCAAATTAATGCCTTTATTAAAAATCTACATAATTATTTAATTAAGAAAAATCACTTCGGACACCTATATCTCCACATTTGGCCCGATTGGGCTACATATCCCTACCTCGGCAACACGGTATCAGCCCAAACCGGGCAACACCGTTACCCATAATGCATCCTCTTTAACCTTTGGGCGAAACAATGGTGGACGTGTTTTCCTAGTCCTCCGAGGATACCTAACAAATCTCAGGTGGATATTAAAACAGAAGGTTCATACCAAGTAAGTTTCGCCCTGAAAGATGGCGCATAGTCTATTGCTATGCGCCCTTAATTGGAATTTGCGTAAGTCCCATTTTTTAAATGCCTGGACCGTCCGTCGGACGGTCTTTTTCATGAATTTTAGGACCTTAGGTTCAAAAAAAAAACTTTATTCTATTTTTACTTTCGCAAATTTGAAAATGGCGGCCGACTCTCGTAGTGGTCTTTGACCGCGTGGTTTTTTTTTATTTACCATGAGGTCGGCCTGTTCCATTTCTCAACTATCCTCGCGATAGTTTTTTCATGTGTAATGCATTCAAAAATGATACACGTTTCCTATCCCGTGGGTATGGGCTTCATTAGATTCCCATTTCCCGGTTGGTATATTTTCTAATGTGTAATGCATTTCACATGATACACATATCCGTTATCTCCCGTTGATTCTATAACTAGAAAACACTCATGGGGTTTTTGGGTATGAGAGATACTTCTATCTATTACCGACTAGTCATAAAATATCACTAGCTTGATTTTATATGTATGTATTACGGTCTTTAGATTATCGACTTTAGCGGAGTTCTTATCACAACATGTTTTATATTATATTATATCATACATGATTGCCATAGTGGTTTATTGATCTGATTTCCCTCCTTTGTTGTGGTCCTTGACCACCATAATAGCCGATATTTAGTAGCTCTGGATTCAATCAATAACATGAGGATTGCTTATATTTAACCATTATACATCTTCAATTGATTATATGTACATTATATTCTGATTATTGATATGTTTCTTCTAGAGAAGAGGTCTTTGACCCTTTATGTTTCAAAACGATTTGATATTGATTATTCACAAACTTATCCCGTTTGAATTCTTTTCAGACCGGATTTTCTGTTCAAATCGCTGTAATAGTAATAGCTTGAAAGCTTCGTCAGTGGTGATCCTTGGCTCTGCTTCCCCATTGTTAATTCAATTTAGCTATTAAAGAAACTTACTCCTTCAGGGTTTATATTCGATATATTTAATTTCTGTGCGCGCGTTTCTGGGATTGGTATTTTGAACTCTAGTTTGTCATCTTATTGATTTAGCGTGTGTTCAGAATAAAGGAAGTTATTATGAGGTCATGCAAATGTGGAATCGAACTTTTGCCGGGTGACAAACACCCTTCATGCGTTCTGCACCGTAGGTGCAATCGTGTTAAACCATGCAAACTGTGTCGATTGGCATCTGCGACTCATTGGGACAATATGGACGCCCTCTTGGTCGCCACTATGGCCGACTCCCGCCATTCCACCCGTACTATTTCTAAGACTAGTTTAGTTCATACTAAGAATGATGTTGTATGTATTGCGGGAGATAATTCTAAAGCCGCTTTTAGAGACAAGGCTAAGAAATCTCCCGAGGGCACCACGCCCTTGGTAAATCGTGTCATAGAAGTCGATAGTCTTCAGGGTCGTTCTCACTATGTTGAAAAAGATGATCAGAGAAGTAGTTATCCTACTCAGATGATCAATCATCAACTGCAGGTTAACGGGTCCTTGAATTCTTCTTGTGTTAATTCACAGGCTTCGCAGGATGTTGAGCCCACTAAAGAGGCATCTGTCCGTACCGCAACCAAGACTCAAGATCTTTCTATGCAGCGGGAGATCTTAGTCGGGCACTCTGGTTGTGATGAAGGGAGCTTATCCAACGATAACGGAAGTCTGGCATTTAACATAAGACACGGCCAGATTTCCGGCTCCCGTGGGGTTGGTGTTCTAACACAACACAACGCCACGAACAAAGAGGGTCGTGCCCTAAGTCCTGTCACCCCTATCGATCGTGAGACATGTTTCTCGGTTGAGGGTTCAGGCAAAAGACCTGTCACCCCTATCGATCGTGAGACACGTTTCTCGGTTGAGGGTTCAGGCATAAGTCCTAGTTATGAATATGAATCCAGACGTGGCGTTAACCGTCACGGCAGTGATCCTAGGCAAAATTCGGATCTGGCTCAAGTGAGACAGAATAGTCTGAATAACCCTCAAACAAACGACCTAGTCAATCGTTCATCTGGCTTGTTGTTTAACAATCAACAAAAAAGTCAGTCTGACTTGTTACCCCTATCGATCGTGAGACATGTTTCTCGGTTGAGGGTTCAGGCAAAAGTCCTAGTAATGAATATGAATCCGGACGTGGCGTTAACCGTCACGGCAGTGATCCTAGGCAAAATTCGGATCTGGCTCTATTGAGACAGAATAGTCTGAATAACCTCAAACAAACGATCTAGTCAATCGTTCATCTGACTTGTTGTCTAACGATCAACAAAACAGTCGGTTTGACACTGTTTCACGTAATCAGAGTCAGTTACGCTCGAGTGCCGATGCTAACATCCGTAACCGTGTTAGCACTCAAGGGTTAAATGTTTCACACAGTGAGACAACTCGATTTACTCCGTCTGGGTCAGATGAGTTTGCTGAATGGTTGTTGTTCAGAAACTACGCTTCTCAAAGAGAGAGAAGTAGTTATCCTACTCAGATGATCAGTCAAGATTATCGAGGAGGATCTGACCTAGTGGATAAGCGTACCACTTACCCAGCCGTTGAACAAAGGGAGGCTAACCGCATGGCTAATCTTAGCCAGATTAACCCTTTTCCTATTCAACGAGGGGCTAACTGCACCACTGAACATCCTTTGTCGGTTCAGCCGATTGATTCTTCTCATTCTACTGTAGATGTAGAGGGAGATGAAGATGATCAGTGGGATTACGATCAAGACGATGACTGTGTCGATTCAGACCAACAGTCGATGTCTGATTCACAGTTAGATGAAGGTCTATCAGTGTTTCCTGCTAACGTGCTTAGAGGATCTGATAGTGAGCCCAACCTTGCAGGTTTTGGTTTCGGTTGGGAGGCTAATCCCTCTCTGGGGATTTTCCAGCAGGAGCGAGTGGAGCCACGAGGGGCTAACTGCACCACTGAACACCCTTTATATGTTCAGCCTATTGATTCGTCTCACTCTACATTTAGAAGTAGAGGATGAGTTGAATTTGATTATGTCAGAGTTACTGGACAGAAGGTGGATTATGTTGATTCTTTTCAACTATCCGAATCTGACGCGGTCGGTGACCAGTCGGTTTCTTTCAGTTAATATACTATGACATCTATCTGACAGTGTGGGCTCAGTCTAGCGGGTTTTGGCTTCGATTGCGAAACCAATTCCTCCTTCACTGGTTATTTTTTTTTAACACGAAAGAGGGGACCGCTTATTACCTACGCTGTCAAGGCCATGTAGGCCTGGTAGTGACGCTCTCTCCGTGGTTCTAAGGTTTAGAGCGTCGGGTCTGTAATCATGTTTTCCTAACCATGAATCAAACAAGAACAAAGCCCATGTTGAGGCTCGAACCTGAATCGGTCAGACGTAGGGCTCAGTATCTCGTTACTATTTTTAGTCTTCTGCGTTTTTAAGGTTTGAACCTTAGAGAACGCTGATATAGTCTCCTCTGCACCAATCACCCACGGCGGATGATTTTGTGTATTTGTCTCATGTTCAGAGGGGTAATTTCTTTCTACCTTAATCCTCCCATACGATTTAATCTACTGGGGGTATGTCGCCCGCTTGTAGGCGTTTGAAATCGGTCAGCTTGCTGAGTATACGTTTTTCAATCGCCGTCTCTATGGTCTAGATCATGTGAGATGGCTGCGATATTCTGGGTCTATGACCAGGATTTGCCTATTTCGAGATTCGAAATCACTCAGTCGATAGAGCTTTAGATTCTCAATCGACTAGCCAGGTATTTTATTTTCGGTCGAAGGCCCTTGTTGTCACTTACTCATATGACAGACTTCTTATTTTTTCGACCATATGAGATTTTGCAGAAGGAACCCAGTTGCGCATCTCATTTCTACGACAAATATACGTCTCACTATATTTTTCGGTATACTAGTATGACTCCGCTCCCTTATCCGTCCAAGTTTTCCCCCATAATGTTTTCTATAATCCGATTCGTTGGGTTTTCGAGATTAACATCCATACTTTTCGTCTGACGTGACCATGTGCGTTCGAAAAGCATTATGGGTATTGTTTTAGCGAGAGTGCGCTGGACTTTATAAATGGCGATCTTTCGATGTGCGTTGACATGATCAATCGTCTTTTCTTCAGGCGATAATAAGCAGTTTTCGTCGGTTGAATATAGCGTACTGTATTTTCCTAGTTCATAGGAATTCGCACGGACTGGTTTGGACATGGGATTAGTCTGCCGTTTTCCTGCGTGGGATATCCCATCTTTGTTTATCGCTGCATGACATTGTAGCCACTACTATAGCATGGCATGGGTGGGAGCTGTCAACCGATTGAGCTGACTTCATTGATGAAGTATTGTCAATTCTACGCATTGCTGGATTCTTATAGATACTTGGAATTTTTTGGTGGAATTCGGATTACTATGAGCAGTGTATCTCCATCATTACATGTGTCGTCGGACAGGACTAGTTCCAGGTATGCGTTAATCTGTTAGTTTGTTTACATGTTGGTCGTTTTCGACATATTTTTTGCTATACATCATCCCTGTAGAAGTGTAAACTATTATTTTTATTCCTTCGTCAGTATCAATTTCGGTACTGTAAAGGTCTATTTTTATTTTTTTCGCGATAGGATATTTTCACGAAAATGGTCATAATCACTTAACAGGCATTTCGCGATCTTTTTATTCTTATTTTTTTTTTTCTTCTTTTTTTTCGCGATCTTCAACAATTGTGAACTAGGTCATTGGAAGTCCATTATTTTCGCGAGTTTTTATTTTCGCGGATGAGGATAATTCGCGAAAATAAAATCTCGCGAATATTTCTACTTTTTCAGTATTATTGGTTTGTTCTTTTAAATACATGAAGAGTAGAGCTGGAATGACCCGGCCAGCTTGATACCAAGGCTAGTAGAGTAGCTGGGTGGTTGTGAGAAGCTAGCCTCCCTAGTATCTAACACTTTTATTATATTATAGTGTTATATTCAGGTTATTTTTTCCCCTCTATTTTTTATCATAGAGTTGTTGATCTCCTCTAATCAGGTCACCACCATGGGTGGTCTCGTGGGCTCGACATTTGCCTGCCCTCGGCAGCGTGGCGCGTCTGCTGTTTTTGGCTTGCGGTGCGTAGCCTGACCGCGTTAGGCCTGCGGATGAGGGCCAGCGCTCAGAGACTTCGGTTCTTATTTGTATATCATTATTCATACTCCATTATCTAGGTTGGATTTATAAGTGCTCCGTTAGCGAAATCGGTTGAGCATCAGATTTATAATCTGAAGACCGGGGGTTCGAATCCCACAGAACAAATAGTTCTTTTTCCTAAGTCGGTTCAGTTTTCATCCTTGATTCCCTATTCAGGGATATAGTATAGTATAGTAATCAGTATATTGTTTGGTTCTAACCAAACTTTACGAGTCTCCTTTGAGCCCCTGTCAGTCGGCTTCTCTGAGTGTCTTAGACCATGAAGCCCCCCTTTTTTTCTCATAGGTTCTGGCCTCGGGAAGACACTGTTCTGATCTTCACGCATTATCTATCGGTAGATCCTCCGTTTTTAGCATGGCTGGCGTTACGCCTTTTGTTTCAGATCATATTTTCTTGCCATGAGCGGCATTAATTTTTCAGCGTCCCCGATATCCCTCCCTAACATTATCATATCGGAGCGCAGACCACTGAGACTGAGTTGCCCGGTAGGGTTTTTTGAACGGGTGTATAAATAGAACCAAGTTTGTCCGAGGTCAGGTCCAACTATTCTTTGTTAAATCCATTGTCAAGCCCCATAGTGCAGCAGCCAAGGTCACATTGGCTGGCTGGCTGGTTGAGATTATTAAGTGATTTATATCCTTGAGGGTAGTTCGGGGGCTCTTTGTCAGAGCCCTCTCAGCCTCTTGTGCTCACGCCAAGGGGCTATCCTTTTTTGTGAGTTCATGAACACAGTACAGTTTTTTGGAAGACTGTTCCCTCCTTCGCTTATTGTTATGAAGGACATTCAGCTTCACGCTGCCGGGGGATGATATGCTACGCAAGTCCTCGGGAGCGGAAGTCAGAATTAGTTGTATGAAGGAGGAGGTAGAGATGAGAAGGAGAGAGAGGTTTTTAAGACGTAGCATAGCGGTTTCTTGATCCAAACCTATTTACGACGCTTCCCTACATTATTGATCGCCTACTACGACATTATTCTGTTATGCAAGCGTTTCCAGGTTGTGGAGGTAGGTATAAATAATACGTAATAAACTGGAAGGAGCTAAGAGTGCTCCTCTGTTTATGTAGTATTAGTTTTATACCTACCTCCACAACCTGGTCCCACCTCCGCCCCTTAGTGCTCAGCCCCCTTTATACCAATGGTTAAAGAGGATGCATTATGGGTAACGGTGTTGCCCGGTTTGGGCTGATACCGTGTTGCCGAGGTAGGGATATGTAGCCCAATCGGGCCAAATGTGGAGATATAGGTGTCCGAAGTGATTTTTCTTAATTAAATAATTATGTAGATTTTTAATAAAGGCATTAATTTGGGCAGCAGTTCATCTAGGGGATAAATGCAAGCGTTTCCAGGTTGTGGAGGTAGGTATAAAACTAATACTACATAAACAGAGGAGCACTCTTAGCTCCTTCCAATTTCATTAGATATACATCTCTCATAATATGCCTGTTTTCTGTAAAGTGTAGTAAAATGTAGGCAATGTTTTGAATGTTTTGGGTGATGAATAATTTCGAATGGGGTAATTGTTTTAGTCTAATTAGGCAAATTTTATGAAATGCTACATGGACATGGTGTCCATGTAGCATCGTATTGGTAAGCTATATTATTAGCATTAAAAGAGTAAAAACTAATTCATTATTAACTTCAAAGTTTATTAATGATGTGATTCTACAAAAAAAATACAATTTCAACGAACTATAACGATACCCAATGCAAAATATTGCCCATGCTATGCCCGATGCTACATGGACGCCAAATTATTATGGCGTCCGTGACTCAAAATTAATATCATAACATGAAAAAAAATTCTGATTCAGTGTTTCCCTTTCAATAAAAATGCATTAATAAATACAGACATAAGCAACATTAAGAAATAATTACAATCGCACTTACCATTCACAAAGCTATCCAATGTTTACATTTTGATGCTACATAAAAGTCCCGATGCTACAACGGGACACCAGCGACTGAAACCTTGATAAAACTAGCCCACATGTGGCAAATTCCAAACAAACCTGATAGCTATTGACCTCTATCCTTACAAAAAGAAATATGGAATGTTTTATTTATCTCCAGGGGGGGATTCCCACAAATTGCATAGGATGTTTATCACGATGCTACATTTTATGGTTAGGACACCATGCACACGGCACGGTATACTTTTTCATGAATATATGGAATGGTCTTCATGAAATTTATTCTCATTTGCAATAGTTTTCAATTGATAAATGCTCTTAATTTTGGAAAATAATTTTAAAATGTATGATAGAGAACTACCCCCATTCAGCAATGAAAACTCCCGATGCTACACGTGTATATTTTGTGGACACCGTGCGTAGCATCGGAAAGGCAATTTTCATGTTGCTTGGGTGAAAAATCAGTCCAGCGTGACGAGGTGTTTTGGTCAGTAAACTATGAATACATGTATCTTTTATTAATCAAATCGATTTCCAAGCAATTCTATGATAGTTTTGCTTACATAAAACTCATATTAATTGTTGTGTTTTCCATGTCACGTTTTTTAGCAAAAATGGTCTTGGACACCACCTCATTTTTTATTTATTTTTTCTTCAAGGAAGGGTCGATTTTTTTTTTTTTTTTCATGGCTCAATACTATAACCTAGTACTGTTTTTGTACACTAATTGCTTTTGATATACACATAGAGTAAAACAGTTTATAAGCTGCCTAAAGTACCAAATTCTGCTATTTTAACAAATGCCCCAACTTCATGGAATGAGCCATATACGTAATTAGACTATGAAGTTCAACTCGAAATGTTACAGAAGCAATGTTCTTCATTTCTTAAAAAGAATGGTTAAAATCGAAGCTACCGTTTTCGAGATATAGCGATGTTTGTATTTTTTATAGCTCATTTTTCCACTCCCTTAATACAATCATGTTCAAAACTGTTGGGACACTTCATGCATGTCCTGTGAAACGGTGGTCCCTCCCCCTAAACTCAATGTTGGTCCATAGAAAAGCATCGTCTAGCAACGGGCTGTGTTATATATATCAGCCCCAACATTGGTTTGGGGGGGGGGGGGGTGGAGAGGGATGGCAGCTTTACATAAACTAGTTTTGACTATCATACTTTCAATTGACAGCTTTTTACTAATTTTGAAAGATATTTGATGCGCACGTGTATAGTGTCCCAACAGGTTTTGAACAAGATTGTAGGTGGACATCCTTGCCAACGTGGATGTTCAAGTGACCTTTGACCTCCAAGTTGGCAAAGATGTCCCCCGAGATGTTCACCTACGCTGTATGTCACAAACTTCAAGGAACATTTTGATATATAACTCCCTATGCCAACAGACCGGGACACCCCCCCCCCCCCCCACACCCACCAAAATGGACACACGCTCCCCAGCTATGGGTTGTACAAATACCATTCCTCCTGCCAAAAGAACGACAACATCCATGTTTTGGATCGGCATCCAGCCATCTTGCTGTGAGTACTCAACTGTGTTTAAGATTTTCATGATCTATGTATTTGCAAAGAAGAACATCTTCCCTGGTATATATATGATAGCCCAATTCATGCTATAAATTTCATGTCATGCACCAATTCTTTAGAATGTAGAACATTTTGGATTGTTGTTGCAATCCGCTTGACTACATGTTAGTGCTGTTATCGAGATCTTTTTTCATGTCGACATGTTGCTTTTTTAGAATCTCGATATCGACATGATGTCGACATATTATGTTCCAAGTACCAAGCCGATTGTCCCCGAAAATAATGTCCGCGATAGTATAGAATATTACCGTAAATCGAAAATATCACTAAGTCAATGTACACAAGTTAAAAATCCTCTAGTATAATACGCCACGATCATTAATTCGCCGATTTGCTACATTCTTTTTCGTTGGATATTGGTTTTTCACAACTCTTGCCGATTGTCAGTTATAAAAATCATTTTGCCGATTATTTTTTTCTCAAATCATTACGGACGATTTAATGTCAATTATATCGACATCCCAAAGTTGATATCGACATGTCGGGATAATAGCCGATATCGACATAATGTCGACATCGTCCATGTCGATGACAGCCCTACTACATGTACATGGAAAACCTCTCCCGTGACTAATATATTGAGACAAGACACGAGTAGACAGAAACGCTAAGGTAAGGCAAAAAAAAAAAATGTTGTGTTGCCCCCAAGTGCTAAAAATTTAAAATCGGGTCGGTCATCGGGAAATTGTTTTTTCTTCTTTTTTCTTTCTTTCTTGACTGAAAAATAAATGGTTTATGTTGAGACAAAATTGGTATAGGCCCTAAAATAAGTGAATTTAAATAATGTTTCTAGTGTGATAATAGTCTTAAAAACATTTATTCAAGCTTACTTATTCATTTCAAGCAAGAAATAGTAACATTTAGACACTTACAGATCAGATTTAAATTTGAACCCCCCCCCCCAAAAAAAAAACCCACCACCTCCTCAAAGATCAAATTTAAATTTGAACACCTCCCCAAACCCCTAGTTTTTACGATTTTAGGGTCGGTCGCCGAGGGCAACACAACTCTTTTTTTGTTTTTTGGTTGCCTACGTGACTGATGAAGTCATTATGACTACCACATGACTTGCAGGAGAACTTCTTTGAAATAAAAACAGGAATAGCTACTTAACACTCTAGACAAATATTTTTCTTGGATTAGTGCTTGGTGCTTACCTGCAATATTTTATGAAAAAAGTAAAGCAAGCCAGGGGATTCAAGAATAGTCAGCTTTGCTGTAAAGCACAATATGTTTTTGCAGTACATTACAGGTAGGATAGTTTGAGCATAGAAAAGTTCACATATTTAAGGATGAAAAATATTCAAGCATGAAAATTGTACCTGAATTCTAAATACTGTAGGCAATCAAAAAGATATAATAATTAGAGTGGCAGTGTTGAGGGATTTTGTATCAAAAATATGTGAATTTGTATCTGACCTTAAGGCAACAAAAAAAACCACCTTTTCTAATGGGCCCGCCTAACCCAATTTGTGGTTGAAAATGTTTTGAAATTTTTAGAAAAAAATGATTATTTTGTTGAAAATTGTTGAAAATTCACCAAAATGCAAAATTCTGAGAAAAAAATGATTATTTTGTTAAAAATTGTTGAAAATTCACCAAAATGCAAAATTCTGAGAAAAAAAAAGATTATTTTGTTGAAAATTGTTGAAAATTCACCAAAATGCAAAATTCTGTCTAACAGACCTAAAGAGGTCCATTTGCCCATAGAATAGGTTTTTTTCCCTTCTCCTTAAATAATTTTATAGACCCCCCTGATTTTGCTGGCTTACTCATCGAACAGACCTCTATCCATCCACCATATCCTGTCCTGAAAATATAACTAGTACTATTTATTTTATGTACCAATTCCATCGACTCATCTGTTGGATTATTTCACTTTCATCACTTCATGTATGAATATCGACTATTGCATTGACAGGCGTATTACTCTATCTTCATACATGTATAGCTCGCTTTGTTAAATCTCTATTTATATTTACTTACCAGCCTATCATCCACTTGTTTGTTGGATTAATTTTGATCACTTCATTATAACTGTGCCTATGACGCTCATCGGCACTCCTAATGCATATAAAATGAGAATTCTTAGAAAGCTGGCTGACATTTTGGGACATTTATGGCTTCGGATAGATGATAGTCTCCTAGAGATGTACACGATGAGGATTGTATTACCGCTGTTACCGGATGTTATAGTAGGTCAAAGTATAAAAATAGAACTACCTGTGTAATTATTTTTTTCAAATGGATACAATGTACATCAAATAATGCAACTTTGCTGATTGTAAGTTTTTTTGTTTGTTTGAACACAAATTGGATTTTACTTAGTATTGTGTAACCTACTAATATTATGAGCCGAATATTCATCCCAGACCAGCGGCGTGCGTAGCTTGGTAACTTTCATATTGGAGGGGGGATGGTGGTGGGCAATAATGAAAGTGAACAGAAGAAAAAAAAAGGTGAGCAGACAAGGACTTTACCAGACTGTCATTTTTTGAGAATTGCTGCCGAGTCACAAACTGGAGAAGGGGGAGGGGGGGGGGGGGGGGGGGGTGTCAGTGGCGTCCCACAAACTGGTGTGAAAAATCGAGCTCAATAACCGACAGTGCCAATCTCAACCGACACAACTCAAATATTTCGATTTTTTTTTTTTAGGGGGGGGGGGGGGGGGGGGCACCCAGATTGCCATGTGTATGGTGGACTGTGAGTTCCAGCCAAGCATTATTGGATGAAATTACATAACATAGTAATGTCTATGGCTATAAATTACTGATCATACTAATAAAATGATACATGTAAATGGGCTTATTCTCTTTGTGATACTAAACTTTATAATAGTAGCCAGCTACAATATATAGCACATAAAGTTCCTGACCAGGTGCTTTGAGGTTGGCTAATTCAAAATAGATAATCGGTACATTAAATGAGCAAATTCCTTCTCAGCAGTTTGATACCTTATTCAACAAAATTGAATGAATACCTTTAAAGTTATGGCGATTTCAATGACCGCGCGTAACAACAGCAAAGTTGCACTAGGTATAGGAAATCATTGATTTGTGTGTGATTATGCACTGAAAATGTGTGTGCAAAGACTCAAAGACTTTATTATTCACAGCTAGTCAGACCCTTTATCCCGCAAATTGCGGTTATCACTCCAGACCCATTCATCCAGATACCTAGGTGGCTCGTTAGCACACAGTTATGACAACAACAAAAAATGAAATCATAAAAAAAAGGTAAACATTTAGCATACGTGAGAGGTTCGTTTGCCAGTAGAACAGGTTTTCTGTGCGTCACCTATAGTAGATCATGAAGCTCACAGACTTAACTGGTAAAAGAGTTAACTTAACGGTAATTACCACTAACTTCTTAATCCCCCCGTTTCTACTTGCGAAAAGTAACCGCTAAGTTTATAAGCGTCCTAATCGATGGGCCACGACATTTGACCTTTTGTTATACCAACAATGCCACCCACCTGAAAAGACTGCTTTCGTAATTCCTCTTTTAATATTG
>CM069444.1:49867785-49877785 GCA_035610835.1 Ophiura sarsii
CTTAAAAGAGTTGAGAAGTTCAATAGTGTAGGGCCAAGTAAAATAAATAACAAGTACATCGTCTGTGCCCTCACTGATTTTTGGAGATTTTTTCTTCTTTGCTTCAAAAATTCATGTACATGTAAGTACTGTTGTCATGAAAAGAGATGCATAGAAGTGTTTCAGTATTTAACAAATTGCCCACTATTTCTCCAGGCTAGGGTAGGGAAATGAGGGGAGGGGGGGGGGGGGGGGGGGGGGGGTGATTGCCTCATTTTTACAATAATTATGAGGACAAAGCTTCAGCAATTGAATTTTCACACAGAAATGAATAGTAGCAAAAATAACAAATAATAAGGGTCTCCCTCACCAACTTTTAAAAAAGTCTGCACGATATACATAACTAGTCATTTTTGTTACTTGGCCTAATACACAGACTTGCAATGGCTTCAACGTGTTGTGATATTGATATTCTTTCTTTTCATTACAAAAGAATGTGTAATCATCCCCAATAATAGAATAGTTTCCAAACTGTGACTGTAATCTGGTCCATGGATAATATCCACTATGGTTCACTAATTTCAGGATGAATGAAACGATCATGCCCCCGGATCATGCCCTACAATTTGGGTTGTACATGTTTTACCTGACGGTACTTGGATTGTGGCATGACTAAGAGTGTTTCTACTGGGCAACTTAACCCTAACACACTTTTGAGTACTACACATACATACGATGCGATGTGCTTGTGTTGGCCGGTTCGGCAGTTTTTCTATGAAATAATGGCCCCAGGGTATATACAAAACTTGGCGAAGTATACTGAACCAAGTACATGTATGGTTGACCCATGTGGCCTAGAGGTAGATCGTCTGCCTCGGAACCCAGAGGTCCGGGGTTCAAGCACCGGGGGCCCTTTTTTCCCTCGCTCTTTGGCTGCAAAAACATTTTCTTTGGAAAAGTTGCCTCTGGGTTATTGGTAGTTGCCTAGTAGAAACAGCTAAATAACGCTAGCGTTAAGATTTCTACTGGCAAAAAGGTTTGTTAACCGTAATTAACGCCAACTTGCCCAGTAGAAACAGCCACCCATTAAATCTTACCGCTAAGTTCTTGTGACCTGGAAGTATACACGCTATGGATGCTATGCATTGTGGCTCTGCATTTATGATGGATTTTATGTTCATTATTTATCGTGATTGTGTTGTTAACACGCATTATTAAAAAACAAGGAAATACGGCGGCCGTCTTTTTCAAGTTTTTTTGTTGAGTTTTTTTTTTTTAATTATTTTTTAAATTACATAGGATAAGCAACAAAAAAATGCATACCTCATGTTCATGTAGCCTTTTTTCTAAAAAAATAATAGTATGACTTATAGCCCTGCCGAGAGTGCTATAAGGAATTAATAGCACTCATCGACAGTACTAGTATTAGTGATGATTTATGTGGCAGAACTCTGCTGTTTCATACAAACCCCTGCACAGTAGGACACTGATAGAATTTAGAAGTTTTGATTCAAGCAACACTGATCAAGATTAACAATTATCTACTAAACACACACACACCAAGTTGGGATATAATTAATGTGGTTATTTACGATGTCAAATTTATAGCACTCTGAAGCTGCACTATAAGTGAAATTTGTGGAACTCTGGACTGGCTGTGTATGTGCTATTAATAATCGCACAGCACTTAGCTTTTTGCAAAATGTTTCTTAGACAGACCTTCTTTGTTTGGCCTAACCGCCCTCGTCCTAAATTGAAAATGGCAAAATATTTAATTATTTGATTTAAAATTATCTTACAAGTATCTTTTCCTTATCATTTAATAACAAATCTTGTATATTTTCGGACTTGGATCACCTCCTGGGTGAATATTGAATAAACAAACAACATGGTTATAATTCATCAATGGATAAAAGCAAGCATGGGTGTATTGTGAGTAAAACCACTAAAACACTAGTGCCAGTGAAACAGGCCAAAATAATCAAATTGAAAATGAAGAAATTAGTAAGTAATATTTAAAAATCACCTCATCCTTTTTTTAAACTTCCAACAGGAAACTCAAAATCGACTGTGAAGGGCCTACATGGCAGACTCTGTAGTTAGATTTGACCATGTTGTTATTTCATCACTGTGCACAATTACATACTTATGCCTATCATTATTAGCATGTTGATTATTGATCATGTGGTGATATTATTTGCCATATTTACCAGTCTTCAGTTCTTCACCAATGTCATATTTATTGCCCCTTTGCGTTTCAAGAAAATTACAGAATGAGAAGTGAAAAGTTACAAAATTCTTGTTTCCTTATAATATTGTCAACCAGTATGTTCCAACGCGGTCCTTAAGATCTTCTTCTAAAAATTTGCTTGAAGTTCTTCGTCCGTCAACAAAGTTCTACGGTGCTAGATCTTTCATTGTGGCAGCAGCAACGAGTGGAATCGTCTCCCGAGTGAAGTTCGTCATGCCGAAACTGTTTCAGTCTTCAAATCGCATCTTAAAACGCACCTTTTTGGACTTACTATACTGGTTAATCTGAAATATTTTGTATGCCTTGCGTTGTAAAATTGTTTTTATCGAAAACCCTGGTGGTTTTGTACATTTTTAACTTTTTGAATCTTTTTAACTGCCTGATCAACATATGTCATATCTTTTATATTATGTATTTCCTGGTTTTATGTGTACTTACACTTGTTGATGTATGTTTTTGATTTTTATGGTATGTAAAAGCCCTTAGTGACTTCTGTTTTAAGCGCTTAATAAATGTATTTTATTATTATTATTATTATATTTATTTTTTACTCTTGAAAAAGCCCTATACACAGTTGGTGGCAGCAGTGGGATGTAAAAGCATGCAACATACATGTACAGCCTATAGGTGCAAGATGAAACATGAATCATAACATTATTACATGATTTACATCTGTAGGGAAAGGGTAGATCAAAAACAAAATGGTAATGATTATCAGGACTGAAAATACCAAACCTGTACAGTTTGTCCACTTAAAACACCTGTACAAAAAGCTAATTTTAAAGTTACAGATTTCTTTGACACAAGTGAATACTAGTATATTTTGTCATTTTTTTATTCAAATGCAAAAAAATGCAATTTCGCAGATCAGTTTAAAACTGCTAACTACAATTGAAGCAATTTGCCACAAACTTGTGCGTGCTGGACGTGTACCAGGTAATTTTGTATGAACGCAAACGCAGTGATCAAAATACATAGGCCTATGCACTTTTTAGTGCTTTTTACTTCTGCATGTTTTTGAGGTGCGTGTTGAAAATCAAAAGTTGATTTGAATTATTTGTTTTGATCAATCAGTACAATTCCCTCAGCGTCGTCATTTTAATTTTTTCTACACTCAGAAATAATATCGGCAATTAAATTGGTGGCCCTATACAAGCACAGCTAAGCAATGTCAACTCATAATCATGTTTAAATGTCTGTGACCATATTGGCGACTCTCTGACATATCATACAGCAATTTCACTGGGTTTATTTCTCGAGGGTGAAAAACCATAATGATGGTCAAAATTTGTGCTCGTGCAGTGTTTTGGGCAGTAAAACAATGACATTTTCAACATTTTTTACTCTTGAGAAAAAAATTGAAGGGTGAAAATCAAAAGTGAAGGGTATTTCACCCTTTGTATAGGGTGAGTGAAAACACTGCATGATATGACATATCATTAGGGAGGTCAACTGATTTTTGATTTCTACATTAAACCCCCCAACACATTTGGTATCAATGGAAAGCTTTCTTCAAAAGAAAGCCAATGGTGGTAAAATCATGTCCATACCCCATTATTTGACAAAGTTATGATTTTTCACAGATTTATTGAACACACGTCGCTGTCTGCCGATTTTCGGAGTAATCGAATTACAGAGGTCAAGACAATTCGCGATTCACCTATTAGTGTGTGAAAATATTGGTTGTTAACTCGCCATTTAAAATATTTCCGAGAGTCAAATCAATCACTGTAAAACATCTTTGGTAAGACAAATAATGTATCTTCAAAGCCATGTTGTTGTTTTTTGCAAAGAAACGACTTAAAATACATAAATTATGACTTCAACACGATCATTCTAAAGCACCAACCAATGCATCAACTTCGGGAAATCCCCATTCCGCGACTTATGCTCTATGCTCCAGCTCAAAATAAACACCTGTAACTTGTTCAGAAAACTACATATTTTCATTTAATAACGGTTTCATATGGGTTTCATAGCCTCCTTATACCTTATTGATCTATTTTGACAAAGAAAATCAAGTAAAATTTACCATAATTTGACCTCTAAATTCAAGCTTATGAGAATTTTTTCCCTCTAACGAATGCTATCGTGTTTGGTATCAGCGGATAGATAATTGTTTTCTCTTTAAAATGACGTCATTCATGAAATAGATTGCCTTGGAACTACTTTCTAAAGCATCAAATAAACAACGTGATCTCTCGCGAGAAATTGAAAAATTCAAAATGGCGCCGCCCACTACCGTTAACGCATGCTACGCTAGTAAAGTGATCGCTTTGGTGTCATATTTTATGTATTTAATTTTGGTCTTTAAGTTGTTTCTTTGCGGGAAAAAAATACATGACTTGGAAGATACATTGTTTGTCTTACCAAAGATTTTTTACAGTGCTTGATTTGACTCTCAGAGACACTTTTAAATGGTGAGGTGCCAACCGATATTTTCACACACTAACAGATAGGAATAGCGAATCGCGAATTTGTGTTGATCTCCCTAATATCATATATAATATGTCAATACGTCATGATAAAATTTAAATCGAAATGTACATTGTTTCATACCACATTCGTATGTATATTTCTATACACCGAAACCGAACCAGGGTCAGGGAATTCTTACCTGATGGACTGTAATTAACATGGCAGAAAACGCAAACATTCCCGCAACAACTTTGGCAGCTGTTGTCTGCAAAAATATCTCGGGTAAAAATGGCTCTGCCGTCGTCATATTGACTTCAATTCCAGACGAATTTGAGATTAAGCTAGTCAAATGGGCATGAATTGTGGTCTGAACGGGTGCTGAATGGATTATTGCAGCAGCAGTTGCAGGGTTCACTGTTGTTGTGGTTTGCAAAACATGTCCAGTTGTGTACTGAACAACAGTACTTATCGGATTTTGACTTGTTGGCTGTAAAGTTGCCGTATTTTCGGTTGCCAACGTAGCCATGATTGCGGAATTGTCTTTAAAATACGGTAGAGAGGTAGAGTCCGTCGTACACTTCCAATATATTACACAGTTATCACATTTTAACTCCTGAATCTAACGTAATTTCTAGCTGAAAATTCACTTGACTTTCACTTTCTGATCAACACAGCTGTCAAATTTTCATTTCGTGTATTTTTGTACACAAGGTTGCCGGTTTGTTTCAAGGTTTAATTATTTTTCTATTTTATGCATGACGCAAATCACTCACATAACATCCCTCGGTGTTTACTGTTACAAACTTGTGGAATGGCCGTCGTGTGCGCCCAGACTAGCCTGTATAAATTGCTTATAGGAGCTCTAGTCTATTACTAGCCTAAAACAATGTACAATATTTCAAAACTGATATCTTCAAATTAAATGAAATAATATTTCTTGATATTGATGCGACTTTATGTCTTCAATGCTGTTCATTTAGGAATAACAGATCATTAGTTGATCGTATTATTTTGTATGGCAATGGCATCGATGCTCCTGCTATCAGCAGTAGATAGCAATAACCATCGATGTATTATTATAGTTATCCCCTGTTTGTTCATACAATACGAAAAGATATTAATGTTTTTCGTATTGCATGAGAACAAACAGGGGATAACGAATTTATCATTCAGTAGGCATGAATTTAGGTCAACAATTAGAGTGCATGATGAAAAAATGAAATATTACTTGAACACGGAAACAAAAACCCTGGTCTATACGGGCAAACAGACCTCTCAGGTACATTAAGGTCGGTAGGCCAGGCGTTTTGTTTGTTGTTGTTTTTAAAAAGATATGAAATGGTGAATTTTCAATAATTGTCTAAATTTGAAAAATCATCAACCCTAACCCTAACCAAGGCAAGTCTTTGCCCTAACCCTAGGTACGAAAAATATCAGGATTAGGGTTTACAGTTTAAGGTTAAGCGTTTAGGGTTTAGGGTTTAGGGGTTTAAGGTTTATGGGTTTAGGGTTAGGGTTTGTTTGTTTGTTTGTTTGTTTGTTTGTTTGTTTACACGGTCGGTCCGTACAGACACACGCTTGGGTCCTGAAGGGACCAGACTCAAGCAAATTGCTCGGGCCAGGCTTAAAAAGCCTATATAAGCATGCTGGTTGAATTATTATTAAAAACAGCCACTCCCAACAAATAAAGTTAACAATTTTGCTGGGTTAAGGGTTTAGGGTTTAGGGTTTAGGGCTAGGGATTAGGGTTGAGGTTAAGGGTTTAGGGTTTAGGGTTTAGGGTTTAGGGTTTAGGCTAGGGATTAGGGATAGAGTTGGGTTGGGGTTAGGATTAGGGTAAGGGTTAAAATTAGTTTCGGGTTAGGGTTATGCTTAGGGATTAGGTATTAGGGTTAGGGTTAGGGTAAGTGTCAGCGTCCGAATTAAGGAAAAAAATCTGGTTGCCCGCCGGGCAACCAAGCAGGAAATTATGGTTGCCCGGCAGATTTTTTGGTTGCCCGTTCTGTAAAATATTTAAATGCATGTGTTAAGTGTTTCACTTCTTGTAAAAAAAATTGGTTGCCCACCGGGCAACCAAATAAGTACATGTTGGTTGCCCGGTGCTAATTTTGGGTGTCCCGGGCAACCGGGCAACCACTTAACGCGAACGCTGGTAAGTGTTAGGATTAGGATTACGGTTAGGGTTAAGGTTAGGATAAGGGTTAGGTTAGGATTAGGGTTAGCGTTAGGGTTAGGGATAAGGGATTAGGGATTAGGGATTAGGGATTAGGGATTAGGGTTAGGTTAGGGGAGTACAACACTATGTCGTCTCCCATTGACTTTACACGCTTCGTACTGTGATTTCAAATCGCTCTAAATCCAGAGTGCTCGCGATAAAAACAACCAAATTTGGATATGTTTTATATTATTCTGTATACTTTAACATTATCTGGGTTTAAACATAGAAAGGCCGTGCAGATTTTTTGATATCAGCAAATATAGCGGGACCTAGTGATTTCGTGGCATGTTATTCGGCTCTCATCCCGGCATGCACCGTATGGGTAAATCGGCCGGTAAAATAATAATACAGCTTAAATTGACGTGTTTTCTTTCTTAATTATTAAAAACATATGTAAGCTAATCCATAAAACATAAATTTGATATCACTACCCGTTAATATCATGCCGATTTTGCCCGTTCATTCTGTCAAAAGGAACTATTATCGTACTCAAGTTTTGCCGGAAGTGCCGCGCAAAACCGACTTAGTGGTGTGCTCCCTTAGGGTTAGGATAAGGGTTAGGGTTAGGATTAGTTTTAGGGTTAGGTTAGGGTTAGGGTTAAGGTTAGGGTTAGGGTTAGGGTTAGGGTTAGGGATAGGGATTTGGGATTTGGGATTAGGGTTAGGGTTAGGGTTAGGGTTAGGGATAGGGATGAGGGATTAGGGTTAGGGTTAGGGTTAGGGTTAGCGTTAGGGTTAGGGTTAGGATTAGCGTTAGGGTTAGGGTTAAGGTTAAGGTTAGGGTTAGGGTTAGGGTTAGCGTTAGGGTTAGCGTAAGGGTTAGGGTTAGTGTTATGGTTAGGGTTCGGGTTAGTGTTAGGGTTCGGGTTAGTGTTAGGGTTAGGATTAGGGTTAGGGTTAGTGTTGACGTGAGGGTTAGGATTCGGGTGCGGGTTCTGGTTCGAGTTCTGGTTCGGGTTCTGGTTCGAGTTCGGGTTAGGGTTAGGGTTAGCGTTAGCGTTAGCGTTAGGGTTAGGGTTAGGGTTAGGGTTAGGGTTAGGGTTAGGGTTAGGGTTAGCGTCAGAGTTCGGGTTAGGTTTAGGGTTAGGATTCGGGTTCGGGTTCGGATTACGGTTAGGGTTAGGGTTAGTGTTAGGGTTAGGGTAAGGGATAGCGTTAGGGTTAGTGTTAGGGTTAGGGTTAGGGTTAGGGTTCGGGTTAGGGTTAGGGTTAGGGTTAGGGTTCGGGTTAGGGTTCGGGTTCGGGTTCGGGTTCGGGTTAGGGTTAGGGTTCGGATTCGGGTTAGGTTAAGGGTTAGGGTTCGGGTTCGGGTTCGGGTTCGGGTTCGGGTTAGGATTAGGGTTAGGGTTCGGGTTGGGGTTCGGGTTCGGGTTAGGGTTCGGGTTGGGGTTCGGGTTAGGGTTCGGGTTAGGGTTAGGGTTCGGGTTAGGGGTTGGGTTATGGTTAGGGTTATGGTTTTGGTTAGGGTTAGCGTTAGGGTTAGGGTTAGGGTTAGGGTTAGGTTTATGGATAGGGTTAGGGTTAGGGTTAGGGTCAGGGTTAGTGTGAGGGTTATGGTTATGGTTATGGTTATGGTTATGGTTAGGGTTGGGGTTCGGGTTAGGGTTCGGGTTGGGGTTCGGGTTAGGGTTAGGGTTAGGGTTCGGGTTCGGGTTAGGGGTTGGGTTATGGTTAGGGTTAGGGTTTTGGTTAGGGTTAGCGTTAGGTTAGGGTTAGCGTTAGGGTTAGGGTTAGGGTTAGGGTTAGGGTTATGGATAGGGTTAGGGTTAGGGTCAGGGTTAGTGTGAGGGTTATGGTTATGGTTATGGTTATGGTTATGGTTAGGGTTAGCGTCAGAGTTCGGGTTCGGGTTCGGGTTCGGGTTCGGGTTCGGGTTCGGGTTCGGATTACGGTTATGGTTAGGGTTAGGGTTAGCGTTAGCGTTAGGGTTAGGGTTATGGATAGGGTTAGGGTTCGGGTTCGGACCCGAGTCCGAGTTCGGGTTCGGGTTCGGGTTCGGATTAGGGTTAGGATTAGGGTTAGGGTTAGGGTTAGGGTTAGGGTTAGGGTTAGGGTTAGGGTTAGGGTTAGGGTTAGGGTTAGGGTTCGGGTTCGGACCCGAGTCCGAGTTCGGGTTCGGGTTCGGGTTCGGATTAGGGTTAGGGTTATGGTTAGGGTTATGGTTAGGGTTATGGTTAGGGTTAGGGTTAGGGTTAGGGTTAGGGTTAGGGTTAGGGTTAGGGTTAGGGATTATGGATTATGGATTATGGATTAGCGTAAGGGTTAGGGTTAGAGTTAGGGTTAGGGTTAGGGTTAGGGTTAGGGTTAGGGTTAGGGTTAGGGTTAGGGTTAGAGTTCGGGTTCGGGTTCGGATTAGGGTTAGGGTTAGGGTTAGGGTTAGGGTTAAGGTTAGGGTTAGCGTTAGGGTTAGGGTTAGCGTTAGGGATAGGGTTAGGGTAAGAGTTAGGGTTAGGGTTAGGGTTAGGGATTAGGGATTTGGGATTTGGGATTAGGGTTAGGGTTAGGGTTAGGGTTAGGGTTAGGGTTAGGGTCAGGGTTAGGGTAAGGGTTAGGGTCAGGGTTAGGGTAAGGGTTAGGGTTAGGGTTAAGGTTAAGGTTAGGGTTAGGGTTAGGGTTAGGGTTAGGGTTAGAGTTATGGATAGGGTTAGGGTTCGGGTTCGGGTTCGGACCCGAGTCCGAGTTCGGGTTCGGGTTCGGGTTCGGATTAGGGTTAGGGTTAGGGTTAGGGTTAGGGTTAGGGTTAGGGTTAGGGTTAGGGTTAGGGTTATGGATAGGGTTAGGGTTCGGGTTCGGGTTCGGACCCGAGTCCGAGTTCGGGTTCGGGTTCGGGTTCGGATTAGGGTTAGGGTTAGGGTTAGGGTTAGGGTTAGGGTTAAGGTTAGGGTTAGGGTTAGGGTTAGGGTTAGGGTTAGGGTTAGGGTTAGGGTTAGGGTTAGGATTATGGATTATGGATTATGGATTAGGGATTAGCGTAAGGGTTAGGGTTAGGGTTAGGGTTAGTGTTAGCGTTAGGGTTCGGGTTAGTGTTAGGGTTAGGGTTAGGGTTAGGGTTAGGATTAGGGTTAGGGTTAGGGTTAGCGTTAGGTTAGGGTTAGCGTTAGGGATAGGGTTAGGGTAAGAGTTAGGGTTAGGGT
>CM069444.1:49885285-49910117 GCA_035610835.1 Ophiura sarsii
GTGTTAGGGTTAGGGTTAGGGTTAGGGTTAGGATTAGGGTTAGGGTTAGTGTTAGCGTTAGGTTAGGGTTAGCGTTAGGGATAGGGTAAGAGTTAGGGTTAGGGTTAGGGATTAGGGATTTGGGATTTGGGATTAGGGTTAGGGTTAGGGTTAGGGTTCGGGTAGGGGTTCGAGTTTGGGTTTGGGTTAGGTTAGGGATTAGGGATTTGGAATTAGGGTTAGGGTTAGGGTTAGGGTTAGGGTTAGGGTTATGGTTAGGGTTAGGTTTAAGGTTAGGGTTAGGGTTAGGGTTAGGGTTAGGGTTAGGGTTAGGGTTAATATTAGGGTTAGGGTTAGCGTTAGGGTTAGGGTTAGGGTTATGGATAGGGTTAGGGTTAGGGTTCGGGTTCGGGTTCGGACCCGAGTCCGAGTTCGGGTTCGGGTTCGGGTTCGGGTTCGGGTTAGGGTTCGGGTTAGGGTTAGGGTTATTGTCAGGGTTAGGGTTATTGTTAGGGTTAGGGTTACCGTTAGGGTTAGTGTGAGGGTTAGGTTTAGGGTTAGGGTTAGGGTTAGGGTTAGGGTTAGGGTTAGGGTTAGGTTTAAGGTTAGGGTTAGGGTTAGGGTTAGGGTTAGGGTTAGGGTTAGGGTTATGGATAGGGTTAGGGTTCGGGTTAGGGTTCGGGCTCGGGTTAGGGTTAGGGTTTTGGTTAGGGTTAGGGTTAGGGTTAGCGTTAGGGTTAGGGTTAGGGTTAGAGTTATGGATAGGGTTAGGGTTAGGGTTCGGGTTCGGACCCGAGTCCGAGTTCGGGTTCGGGTTTGGATTAGGGTTCGGATTAGGGTTAGGGTTAGGGTTAGGGTTAGGGTTAGGGTTAGGGTTAGGGTTAGGGTTAGGGTTAGGGTTAGGGTTAGCGTTAGGGTTAGGGTTAGGGTTAGGGTTAGGGATAGGGTTAGGGTTCGGGTTAGGGTTAGGGTTAGGGTTAGGGTTAGGGTTAGGGTTAGCGTTAGGGTTAGGGTTAGGGTTAGGGTTATGGATAGGGTTAGGGTTCGGGTTCGGGTTCGGACCCGAGTCCGAGTTCGGGTTCGGGTTCGGGTTAGGATTAGGGTTAGGGTTAGGGTTAGGGTTAGCGTTAGTGTTAGGGTTAGTGTTAGGTTAGGGTTAGGGTTAGGGTTAGGATTAGGGTTAGGGTTAGGGTTAGGGTTAGCGTTAGGTTAGGGTTAGCGTTAGGGATAGGGTTAGGGTAAGTTAGGGTTGGGGTTAGGGTTAGGGATTAGGGATTTGGGATTTGGGATTAGGGTTAGGGTTAGGGTTAGGGTTAGGGTTAGGGTTAGGGTTAGGGTTAGGGTTAGGGTTAGGGTTATGGATAGGGTTAGGGTTCGGGTTAGAGTTCGGGCTCGGGTTAGAGTTAGGGTTAGGGTTAGGGTTAGGTTAGGGTTAGGGTTAGGGTTAGGGTTAGCGTTAGCGTTAGGGTTATGGTTAGGGTTAGAGTTCTGGTTAGGGTTAGGGTTAGGGTTAGGGTTAGGGTTAGGGTTAGGGTTAGGGTTAGCGTTAGGGTTAGGGTTAGGGTTAGGGTTATGGATAGGGTTAGGGTTCGGGTTCGGGTTCGGACCCGAGTCCGAGTTCGGGTTCGGGTTCGGGTTAGGATTAGGGTTAGGGTTAGGGTTAGGGTTAGCGTTAGTGTTAGGGTTAGTGTTAGGTTAGGGTTAGGGTTAGGGTTAGGATTAGGGTTAGGGTTAGGGTTAGGGTTAGCGTTAGGTTAGGGTTAGCGTTAGGGATAGGGTTAGGGTAAGTTAGGGTTGGGGTTAGGGTTAGGGATTAGGGATTTGGGATTTGGGATTAGGGTTAGGGTTAGGGTTAGGGTTAGGGTTAGGGTTAGGGTTAGGGTTAGGGTTAGGGTTAGGGTTATGGATAGGGTTAGGGTTCGGGTTAGAGTTCGGGCTCGGGTTAGAGTTAGGGTTAGGGTTAGGGTTAGGTTAGGGTTAGGGTTAGGGTTAGGGTTAGCGTTAGCGTTAGGGTTATGGTTAGGGTTAGAGTTCTGGTTAGGGTTAGGGTTAGGGTTAGGGTTAGGGTTAGGGCTAGTGTGAGGGTTATGGTTATGGTTATGGTTATGGTTATGGTTATGGTTATGGTTAGGGTTAGGGTTACCGTTAGGGTTAGGGTTAGTGTGAGGGTTAGGTTTAAGGTTAGGGTTAGGGTTAGGGTTAGGAGCATACCCTATACTCCTATTTGGTTAGGTCCTGATATTTCTGAACTTGTAGTATGTGCAAAGGGTTGGAGCCTTCCCATCTCCATCCGTGAAACACAAAAATCATCCTGCTCTACTAGCGTTTGGAAATTCAATCCACACAACAACCATCACCTTTTGCTTGTCATTCTCTTGAGCGGCCAAGTTGAAACAAATCCTGGCCCCGCCACCAACTACCCCTGCGGTATTTGTAAAAACCAAGTCAAGGAAAACGACCACGCCCTCCTTTGTGATTCCTGTGATTTCTGGTGTCACATAAACTGCTGTGAGGTGCCAAAGTGATTATTATGATCAATTGTGTGATAAGTCAAGCTTTTCATGGGTATGTTACAGATGCGGCCTTCCTAACTTTAATAGCTCGTTTTTCAATACAGCCTCCATAGAGAGCTCAAACCCTTTCTCATTACTTGAAGATAGTTTGGACTCAAACATGGAGAACCAACAAACAAATCACCAACCCAAAACATCCACACCAACCCGCCCCGCATTAGACAAGACTCCATTTAAACCACCTCAAAATCGCAAATTTGGCGTAAGGGCTATGATTATCAATTGTAATGGCATCAAAAGCACAGCCAAACAAGCAGCCTTTCGTGCTACAGTATCCCACCATAACCCTGACGTCATATTTGGATGCGAGTCAAAAATTGACGACTCAATGTCTACATATTCAATTTTCCCAGACAACTACACTGTTTATCGCAAAGACAGAAATGCAAATGGGGGAGGGGTCTTTATTGCAACCAAAGATTGCATCATATCTGTGGATATGCCAAACATGAACTCAAACTGTGAGATTATCTGGGCCAAACTACATTTTGTAGGCACAAAGCCACTCTTCATTGCCAGCTTCTATGGTCCACAAAACAACAAAGGAAAAACAGTGGATGAACTGGCTGCCTCCATAAATGACCTAATGAACTCACACAGGAGGAAATACCCCAATATCCTTATTGGTGGAGATTTCAATTTCCCTGATATTGATTGGTCAACATGGTCCACCACAAACAACAGGACCAAATCAGATCATGGCAAATTCATCAATTTCTTGTTGGAAAACTCCTTGGCACAGCTTGTCACTAAAATCACACGTCCTGCTTCCAATAGCGTCCTTGATCTAATAGCAACAAGCTGTCCCCAATTAGTAGATAATATTGATGTTTTCCCAGGCATTTCAGACCATCTTATCGTCTTATTTAACATCAACATAAAACCAAAAACCCAAGCCAAACCACAACGGAAAATATACAATTTCCAGAAAGGTAACACCGAGGAGTTAAAACAAAATACTAAGTCATTCACTGAAACCTTCCTTGGTTCTGACCCACTCAGCAAATCTGTGGACACAAACTGGAAGCTTATTAGAGGAGAGCTCACAAAGTTAATGGACACACACATCCCGTCTAAATTGAGTAGAGGTAGAAATAGACTGCCCTGGGTCTCAACTGAAATCAAGAAACAAATGAGGAAGCGTGACAGATTGTATTGTAAAGCCAGGAAATCTGTTATTTCTCCTGACTGGAATTCCTTCCGCAAACACAGAAACAAAGTGGCAAAAGCAGTCAAAAATGCCCACTTAAACTACGTCAACAATGTTGTTGGAAACTCACTTCAAACTAAACCAAAAACATTCTGGTCATATGTCAAACTGATGAGGACTGAGAACCTTGGCATCCCAACGCTTCGTACCGCCAACAAATTATGTACATCGGCTGTTGACAAAGCAAATGCCCTCAACCAGCAGTTCCAGTCTGTTTTTAACAAGTCAACTGATATTGATAAGACCACCATCAATGATACTTCCCCGTATCCTAGCATTGGCCAACTCTCTGTCCACTGTGAAGGTGTGCGTAGCCAACTCCTGAAATTAAATCCATCCAAAGCAAGTGGCCCCGACGAGATCCCGCCTCGCTTACTCAAGACCGTAGCAGATGAAATTGCCCCAGCTCTTACCCTACTGTTTCAACAATCCATCAACAGAGGTGTTATTCCTGACCAATGGAAAAGAGCACTTGTCACAAGCATCCACAAGAAAGGCCCAAAATCGGATCCGGCAAACTACAGACCCATATCACTCACCTGCCTGTGCTGTAAAATCCTTGAGCACATCGTCCTTAGTCACATGTCGAAACATCTCAGCCTTCATAACATCCTACTAGACTCACAACATGGCTTTCGTGAGCGGCTCTCCACGGTCACCCAATTACTGTCATCTATCCATGACTGGGCAGCCAACCTTGAGGCACGTGGACAAACAGATGTTATTCTTTTGGACTTTAGCAAGGCATTTGACAAGGTTTCACATCGTCATCTATCCCATAAACTGGATCATTATGGAATCAGAGGGTCCACGCTTCACTGGGTTAATGCATTCCTCGCCAACCGAAAACAAGCAGTGGTAGTCAACGGCAAACACTCATCATGGGCACCAGTTACTTCTGGGGTTCCCCAAGGCTCAGTCCTAGGCCCTGCATTGTTCTTGCTATACATCAACGACATCCAAGACAACACAAAGTCAACCCTTCGTCTCTTCGCTGATGATAGCATCATTTACAGAGAGATCATCACTCCAGATGATCACAACATCCTACAGCAGGACCTACAGGAGCTCGCAGATTGGTCTAGCAACTGGCTCATGGAGTTCAACATAGCAAAGTGTGCAGTACTTCACATAACCCGGAAAAGGAATAAAAGCCACTTCCAGTACAGCATCTTTGGCAAGCCTCTTAACACTGTTGATCACCATGAGTACCTAGGCGTTACCATCTCAAACGACCTACGTTGGAATACTCACTGCGAGAAGACTGTCAAGAAAGCGAACAGAACCCTAGGTCTGCTACGACGCACACTAACACCATGCACAAAGGAAGTTAAAACCAAAGCCTATGAGTCACTAGTGCGCCCTCGGTTGGAGTATGCGTCTGAGGCGTGGAATCCACATGCAACATCAACAGTAGAAAGCCTCGAGCGAGTACAACGTGCGGCAGCCCGCTTCATACATCGTGATTATAGAAGAGAGACCCACGTGACACCCTTAATAACATCTTTAGGATGGGACTCGCTCCACCATCGCAGACTGCTTGCCCAATCAGTGATGTTTTTCAAGATCCACCACGGCCTGGTCAACATCAAATTTCCACCGTGTGTTTCACCTGCCACCTTCTTTGGAAGACATGATCACCAACTCAAATTCAGCGTCATCCAATGCACAATCGACCCCTTCAAATTCTCATTCTATCCGCGATCCATCCGCATCTGGAACAGCCTACTAGCCACTACAGTCTCGGCCCCATCCATTCTGGTCTTCAGGAAAGCCGCTATGCCATCCATCCGGGCGATGCTTCCCCCAGTTGGATCCAGACTCCTGTAAGCTGTCAAACCCCTGTATATAGTGCACCCTGAGTTTATTTCGTCTTTTTCGTCCAGTCATCACCATTATTTGTTCCGGCGATCGTCTTATTCTCTCTCCATTGTCCACCTTTTTACTTGCACAAACTTGCTGTATGACGTCATCACTGCACCACATCCAAGTTTAGCTTTACAGCTGTATATGGATTACACTACCAAGTAGGGTTAGGGTTAGGGTTAGGGTTAGGGTTATGGATAGGGTTCGGGTTCGGATTACGGTTATGATTTTTAATCATTACAACATCTAACTTCGATAGGCCGGGGGGAGCTGAGACTAGTACAGGTATACTAGTCTCAGGGGGGGGAGATCATAAAATTAGTTATCGAATAGGGGGTGGGGGGGGGGGGTATTGGTTATATATTATCAATGGCCATTGACATATTATTTGTGACCGCCCCCTGTGTCACGGGTGACATGTCTATAGTCCGACGGTTCTTTAGTCCGAAGTTTCTATAGTCCGAAGGGTTCTATAATCCGAAAAAAATACGATTCTATAGTCCGAAGGTTCTATAGTCCGAAAAATAATTAAGGTTCTATAATCCGAAAGGTTCTATAATACGAAAATAAAAAGGGTTCTCTAATCCGAACATGAAAAACGATTCCTTAGTCCGAATACTATGAACGTGTTCTATAATCCGATTTTTGAATAAGGTTCTTTAATCCGAACATTAAAACAGGTTCTCTAGTCCGAACTTGAATTAAGGTTCTTTAATCCGATTCATAAAAAAAGGTTCTCTAGTCCGAATCTTAAGAGAGGTTCTATAGTCCGAATCATATAGCGTGTTCTATAGTCCGAATGGGTCAAAAGGTTCTTTAATCCGAAAAAATGTTTTTTTCAGGTTCTACAGGTTCTAATGTTAATTTAAAATATGATAATATGTTGCGAAACTGACGTTGATTTAAAAGCTTCTTTATAAAAGAGGCAATGGGCTTTTCTTAATTCATCCTAGCATTCTATATGTTCTTTTCACAGCATCATCCCCCCCCCCCCCCCCCCCCCCCCGCTTGCACCCCCCAAATGAAATCAAGTAAAGCTGTAAATAAAATGTACAAAAAAAGTACACACCAAATCCCCCCCACCCCCCAATAATGACGTCGTGTCGGTTGAGATTGGCACTGTCGGTTCATTTGACGAAAGGAATCATGGAATTATGATGGTCAAAAGTACTCATATGAACATTTTTCGCGCGCTACGCGAGCATAATGTTTTCCAAAAATGAAATATTCTTTGGAACAAGCTTGTTTAGAGCCAAAATGAAGCTCAATCGTGCAAAAATTAGCTGTAAAGTCGAAAATTTTCGCGCACTACGCGCGAACCTCTTTACTCAAAAAATCTTGGATTGTCTTAAACCCCCCCCATTTCAAGCAGTGGGGTAACTAGACTTTGTCATTGGGGGGGGGGGTAGGAAGGGGCAGTGACTTGAAATGGGGGGCTCCTAAGACAATCCAAGATTTGTTGAGTACAGAGATGCTCGCGTAGCGCGCGAAAATTTTCGACTTTACAGCTATTTTTGCACGATTGAGCTAAATTTTGGCTCTAAACAAGCTTGTACCAAAGAATATTTAATTTTTGGGGAGACATATGCGCGCGTAGCGCGCGAAATTTTTTCATATATGTACTTTTTACCATCATAATTTCATGATTCCTTTCGTCAAATGAACCGACAGTGCCAATCTCAACCGACACAACGTCATTATTGGGGGGATTTGGTGTGTACTTTTTTTGTAAATTATATTTAAAGCCGTACTTGATTTCATTTGGGGGCAAGCGGGGGGGGGGGCAAGGGTTCCAAGTGGGGGGGGGGGGGGGGCTCCCGAAGATAGCAACTTACTCTGATAGACTTGCTATCTACTGAAGATACCAACTTACTCTGATAAACCTGCTATCTACTGAAGATAGCAACTTACTCTGTTATACTTGCTTTCACTGAAGATAGCAATTTACTCTACTGATGGACTTGAAGATAGCAATTTACTCTGATAGAATTGCTATCTACCGAAGATAGCAATTTACTCAGATAGACTTGCTATCTACCGAAGATAGCAATTTGAAAAATGACCTACGTGTTCGAAATTTTCTGTGAGAAAAGAGTAAGACTTACAGTTTAAGTATCATAAGTTTATATTAGTAACTGACACGTGTCACGGTTCAGAGATATGTTCAATGGTTGCAGGTATTTATTGAATGCCCCTCGTATGATGGTCAAAAGTACACACACGTAAACGCGCGCATGTGTCCAAAAAATTGAATGTGGATGATCGGTTGATTTTTTAAACTGAAAGCCCTATAAGGTGTACAAGAAGGCATGCTATAAAACGTGTATTTGAGCCCTTATCATCATTTTGACCTTTTTGACCCCTTTTTGACAGTAAATGCGTAGGCAATGCAGCGAATTTTGTTTCGCGTCATGCGGTATTCCACGGCAGCACTTTTTTGAACACTAAAGAGTAAAGAAATGACACTTTTCGTTAATTTGTGGAAAAGTAAGTCGGTGACCCCTATTTTTTATTTAAGAAATAAAACGGACACATAGTTGCGCATCTTTTAAACAAATATTACAAAAAATTGGTCAACGTCCTAGAAGAAAATTAACAGAGGCAAAGGAAATATGAAAAGAAGATTTAGACAATGTGTATGATGTATTAACAAAAACACCGAGTCTAATTAAACCATCGTTTTAAAAACAGTTTTTGGTAAAAAAAAAAGGGAAATTGCACCGACATTATTGTTGTGGTAAAAAGTCATCACTTTTGAATTTTGAATTTACGGTACTGGCGATGCGCCGAGCAGAAGCGTAAACTAGGGTCCTTGAAGGCGGCATGTCTGTGATGGTGGGGGGGGGGGGGGGGGGGGGCGGTTATACCAACTATGTTTTGTTGATTTACATAGAGTTAAATAGAGTTTTTCATTTCATTTGGGGTGGGGGGGGGGGGGGCAACAGGGGGAAGCCTTTTAATATGCCTATTATGGGTCAAGAGTCACAAACTTATATCTGCTGCTGACAGTTCATTCTTTTTTGCAGCGTCTACTCTGGAACAATGTCCCACATGTACATCTCTTCGTTCTGCGGTCTCTGTGAATGTTTTCAAAAAACAAGTGAAAACTCACCTATTTCCTTATTGATATTGCTCTTTGTATATAATGTGTTGTTTTTATCACGTTGTTTACTTTGCTAGGTTGTATGTTCTTTGTATCATCACAAACCGCTGTGATCTAAATGAAATGGCGGTATATAAAAGCTTATTGTATGTATGTATGTATGTATAATTATTATTGACAACCATTTCTGGTTAGACTACGACATTTGAATAGAGTGCTCAATACCGTAAACGGTAGAGCGTATAAAAATTCAGAGGTATAGACCTTCCGGAATATTATCGCTACTCTGAGTTTCATGGACAATCCCATACGGTCATTTTGTCCAATCATCAGGCGTATGTATGTATGTATTTTGCCCGGCATTTTTGCTTAAAGCTATTTCAATTAACTCTCATTTTAATTTTATAAGATATAATATAAGTGTCTGGTTGCTCAGCAAAAAAAAGGGGTGGGCTATTTGTATTTATTTTCAATCTCATTCCGTCTCTCTCTTTTTATCATCTCGATTTTTCTTCCTTAGTTTCGCCCTTTTTTCTTCCTTTTTTGACAGACCCGGGGTACACCCTATTATACACCCCCATGTGTTCGCGCCTGTGACAAAAAAAAGTGAGAAGTGGGAAGACCTCACCAGTGATGTGACCGGAAAATGTCGATTTTGTAATTTATAGGCATAGCCTACTGTATAGTTTTTAGACCATTTTTGTACATGCAATTTCAAGAATTTATCGAAAGTGCGCAGCGCATCCTATATAGATATCTGACATTTGACATTGTCGTGAACGAGAACGTCGTAAACTTTTTATCCGATTATAGATAATAACTTAAGTTTATTTAAAAATCAGCAGTGGCGTAACCAGAAGGGGTGGGGGGGGGGGGGGGGGGGGGGGCGGGGGGGGGGGGGGGGGGAATTTCCCCACCCAGTCAGAAGCCATGCCTCCCCGATGCCCCCTAAATGAAATATGACGAATACGCGTACGAAATACAATTTGTCCAGTGGCTTGACTTTTAAAGTAGAAAATAGCCCTAAAATGGTCTGAAATACCTACTTTTAGACCAAACACATGTATCTTGTGTCCCCCGTTTGCCAACCATTTTTTTAATGCTGGCGCCGCCACTGGATATGTCCCCCACCCCCCAACCCCAGTCAGAGGTCATGTTCCCCTGATGCTCCCCCCATATTGAATTATAGCTATACTGCCCTACCATGACAAAAGGAAGTAATGGACAACAGTAAAGTTTTGAGTTATAAGGCAAAACATGTTTTTGTAAAAAAATTCTGCAAACAATTCAAAAATGTACATTAAATGTGACATTAAACTGATATAACATTAGCAGAACATCACTCATCACTTTTCAAGGCTCTTACAAAAAATCATGATTTGCCTTGTATCTTGTATCTATGTTGTCCATTACTTCCTTTTGTCGTGGTTTATTTGGTAAAAAGTGAACATGCTTCCTTTTTGATATGCTAATTACTCATTAATTAAGAATTTTTGAGGGTTCCTGCTATGATAGAATTGTGTATCAATATTATTTCTATCATTTAGTATAGAAAAACCCATTTTGAAAAAAAGTGTCCATTACTTCCTTTTGTCATGGTAGGGCAGTATAGTTACGCCCCTACGGAAAATCAGCAAAATTAACACTTTCCACGCGGCTACCATAATTATACAGAATTTTCAAACCGTTCACATTTTTAAAGTATATCTCTGAACCAATACTAGGCATGTTTGTACTTATCTTGATTCATGTTTCACGGCGATTCCAAATATGGCAACGAAATTCAATATTTCTGACTTATAGCCTTATAGGGTATAGGCCTACGTAAACATTTTGTGACATTTTGGAATGTCGTCTTCAGACGCCTGCCACGTGGAAAGTGGCATTACATTTAAATCATTGACAATATTGACGTCTAGTGAAAATTGTGGTGATGATCTTACTCTTGAACAATGATAATTTCAAAAGATCAAGTTTAACCTTAAATATTCGTGAATACGCATGTGTCCAGCATCGTCTGCATCTGCCACTGCAGCACCCTCTGTAGGTTGAAATGGCGAATGTTTCGTGTTATATCCATAGAGGGCGCACTGCAAAATACGCTATTTCAAATTTCGGATTATAGAACCTTTATTTTGATTCGGATTAAAGAACAGTGACACCTTTTCGGACTAGAGAACCCTTTTTAAAATTCGGACTATAGAACCTTTTTTTTAAATTCGGACTAGAGAACCTTTTTTAACTATCGGATTAGAGAACCCTTTACCAGTTATCGGACTCTAGAACCCTTTGCAATATTCGGATTAAAGAACCTTTTTATTATTCGGACTAAAGAACACCTTCCTATTTTCGGACTAGAGAACCCTTTTTAACACTTTTAAAAATTCGGATTATAGAACCTTTTTATTTTCGGATTATAGAACCGTCGGACTGTAGAACCCTTTTTTATATTCGGACTAGAGAACCTTCGTAATAGAGAACCCTTTTTATCGGACTAAAGAACCTTTTATCTTATTCGGACTAGCGAATGGTAAATTACGTGCGTCGGACTATAGAACCTTCGGACTATAGAACCTTCGGATTATAGAACCTTTGGACTATAGAGACGTCCCCGTGTCACGATAGTCTTGTATTCTTCCCAATATGGCAACACTGTAATTAATTGCCTCTTTTCAAACCACAGATGGCGCACTAACCGTGCAGTGGCCTGATGGGATACATAACATTATCTATTTTGCCTTCTTCTCGGAAACACAGGATACTTCGCACAGATTTCACCGTCACAAAAAGCCACTGTAAATTTGCGATTTTAAGGATAAAATCACGGGTAACAGATTTGTACGTTGTTCCGTCGGACATCATTGTTCTTCTCCTGTATGTGGATCAACTCTATTGGATTATTATTGGCGTTTTACGAGTGATAACCGAGCGCTAGCTCGCACCATTGAAGAAGAGGAAACATGGAGGCAGTAGCTATTTACGATTTTAATGCCACCCAGCCTGACGAACTGACATTCAAGAAACATAATGTATTAAAGGTAAATTTATTTTGGGTAGGGCTTATTGAATGTACTCGGACATTTTATTTTGAATGTTAATGATTTGTGTGGGTATTAAAATAATCATGTGACGATAACTTGCGCTCTTTCTGATCTTTAGACTTTGTTTACATTTTGTCCCGGGGGGGGGGGGGGGGGGGGGGGGGGGGGGGGGTTGTTGTTTGTGAATTTCAATTGACATGCCAATTGCGGCGATTCTCATACAACCTCCCCATGCCTCCTTCAGGCCGTATAGATTGAAGTAGTCATGTTCAGCGCACCGTGGTTCGGAAGTCACATAGAAATGTACACGCGAATTCTACCCCGGGATCGAACGTTACGGAACCCCGTGCTGTGTGGTGGCATATAAACCCAATTTTCAGTGGTATGCACTTACCGTCAAGGCTACATTTGACGTCTTAGAAAATGTCACATGGGCTAAGCAAATACTTCAGAGTTACAGATATATTTCAAACATGAAAATCGTCGGATTACGTCAATTTGTATTTGAATAAGAGATCCGCCACTCAGTCGAACTCACGAAAATAGTGGTAAATAACGTGCGTTGATTAGACTCAATGCAGATTTGTTGCGTGAAACGCTGCTGTTTCCAAATCATTGGTACATGCGCAGCGTCCGTCTGAAACCACTGTCAAAGAGATTAAAATGCCGCAATGAAACCTCGCGAGATCTCGTTGGAAACGGCATTGCCACGAGGGAAAAAAATAGGCTGACTTATATGCTGCCCTCGAGCATGCATCGCTACATATCGTGTCGTCAGTATATTACTACACACGATAGCGGTTATTTTAAGATTCCGGGGACGTACACTACGTTAATCACACGTCGTGGAATTCAAGAACTTTGACAGTTGTTAACGACACACAGGTGGTCGCGGTAAACGTAAAGAATACAAAGGAAGCTGCTATCTTAATCCGTTTAGACGACATGTATTCACGAATTTTCATTTTCACACCTCAGATAATGCGCTGTTTTTCTGCTTCCGTTGTTCGGTTTTAAAAATAAGGTAGGTAGGAATGCACTGTAGGAAAACGTATTACTGATAATCTTATTTGCAAACGTCGAACCTTTGCGGTGTTCAAGAAATATTTCCATGAACATTTACTCGCTGCTGAGTCATTCCATGCCAATTGAGACAGGTAGTTCACCATAGGTCATGGATTTTGCTCAAATTGCACTCAAAGGTACATATTATGGTTTTGTAGAGGAGGTCGAAAGGAAAAATTCAAATTCCATTCGGTTCGGTCGCTATGGCCTTCCAAAGTTCGACGACCTTTGCTGAAAATGGTCTATTTCACTGTTACACAGTTTGAAGTACCTACTTTGAAGGGGGTTTTCTCAGCAACTAAAGGACTTGTGAGCTTTGTCTTAGGTTTTGGAACTGTCCACTCTGCTCTAATATAGGAAAATTCCCAAAAAATTGGGTTTTGCGCACTTCATAGCTATTTTAGGGGGGGTCAAAAATGGCCCGTAGAGCTTTCGGACATGACTTAATCACATTTTGACGGGTTGCTGTTGCAGTCTCTAGGCCTTTAAGGAACTTATTAGTCATGTTTATGTACTCACTGGTGCCAAATGTTTCCAAAAATACCAAAGAAACACAAATCAAATGTCCCCCCCTGGAAAATGGGACTCCCCAAAGAGGGGTCCAGCCACAAAAACGTCATAAATCGGACCAAATTCAAGTGGAAATATCTCAATGCGGCCACCTCGTATGAACTTCTAGTCTTTTGCATGCAAAAGAGTGTTTAAAGGTTATTAGAAATGTATGTTTCATTTTGTATTTCTGATGTTAAGACTATGAACAAGACGCCAGACAAATGGGTCAAATTCAAGAATTTGGCAAAAATGCTAGGTTTTGGCTCTTTAGGGGGGCATTTCCTCGGGAACTAGATCTGTTGTGACTTTTATTTTAGGTTTGTGTACTATACAGCCAGTCTATAACTAGTTAATGTAGAGAAAACCATGTTCACATACGTCATTAAGATTTAAAGGAGGGTCGAAAATGGCATCGTGTCCATATTATAAACATTATATCGTCCAATACGCAGTATATTTTACAAAGTACCAACTTTAGGATGGATTTTCTCAGCAATTAGATCAGTTGTGACTTTCATTTTAGGTTTGTATACTATCCAGCCAGCCTATAACTAGTTAATGTAGAGAAAACCATGTTCACATACTTAATTAAGATTTTTAAAGAAGTTAGGTATAATAGAAATGGTGGTCCTGTGTATCGGAAGAGCTATTAGTATTATATGAGCAACCTAGGAAATAAGCGGGCGACAAACGCCGTTCAGCGCCCGTCGGACGGCAAAAGGCGCCCGTATTGGCAAAAAATGAAGAGTATGGGCGCCTATAATTTCACCATTTTGGCGCCCGTTGTCAGACCTGGTTTGAGAGAACTGAGACCAATTTCTTCTTTTTTTCGTTCGTAAAAAATTAAGTTTTTGTTGTGTTGATAATCGTTTATCGTTTCATATCGCGATCGCACATGACATGCTCACAGAACCATTTTTCTGCAGCTCAGGGAGTTTAATAGCTGTATTCCTGTATCATCATTCATCGTGCACAAGTCTCAGTTCAGAACTCGACGGCCGAGTACGCTGTAGAAGTAGAACTGTGCCATCGAATCGGAGGATAAATACCGCGCGCAGTGCACCTTGGGATACATAACCGCATGTTACGGCATGATTCACAGGTCATCGCCTCCACGTATTATAGTATGCGTAGTATTAAGTGGACCTTTTGAACAGTGTCTCTATACTCTAATTACGAGCTTCATAAATTAAATGCCAGCGTGGGAATTGCGCCAATTTCTAGGTTCATTTAATAGCCTCGTGTGAGAACTTCGCTTGCCTTTGCCTAGACAAATACATAATTTGGAACTGTGTTTTTGGATTTCTGGATAGTAAAATAGTCGATACACGGGTCGATTTCATCAGTAGGCCTATTTCGATGTGTTCAGATGACAAAATGAATATTTCAACATTTCTTCATAAAACATGTGGGCATAACATTTTGCGTGTTTTAAATTTCGCGCGAAAATAAATTTCCACTTTTACAGTACTTTAGAATGTTTTTGAGGGTGTAGTGTAAATGAGTTGAAATGGTATTTTATAAAAACGGCCCCTAGTTTCAACAAAACGGCCCCTGGTTCATGACAAACCCAGTGAACCAGGGGCCATTTTTTTTCTAAAAGTGGCCCCTGGTCCTGTGGTCCTTATTTCCTAGCCTGTACCTGAGCATGTTAAAAATGTCACAGACTCCTTCGTAAAGAGTAGGGGATCATCCGGAGTCTGTATTTGTATTTGTACGCTCACAATGTATTCCTAGGTTCCAGGGATACTTCGTCTAGTTGCTGAAGGCGTTGAGGAGTACCAGCATAGATGTACATAGATGTAGATGTGACAATTACATACGAGGCCTACTTTTGATATAATTTCATGAAAATATCCCTGTAATCAACACATTTTGATCCCTGGTCTGGGTCAAATATTCGGCTTGTTTAATACTAATTTACAGCATCGCTAACCAACCAATGGTTGACGAGGCTTACATACATTTCCTAATATGTAATATGTAAGTAAGCCTACATGTACATGCAGTTTTTTTAAAATACATAAACATGTAGGTTAAAATTGGTGCCAGCTGTGGGATTGTTTGTTTGTTTGTCTGTGTGTTTGTGTACCCGGTTGGTCCGTGTACATAGTAGATCTACAGAAATTGCGTGGGGATAACTCATGCCTACTTTTAATAAAGTTCAATGATGTTTGTGTCCGGCTGAGTTACTGAAAGTAATTTTTCTAACTTTTTACCCCTGGGACAGTAAGACGGGTGCCCATCCTAGTCTGAGATGTAAGCTCAATTAGGGGGTGGGACTTAAATTGAGTATGGGATACACGCGTCAGTACGGTACATTGGCATTCACAAATAGCGAAGCGCAAACCTGTGTGAAACCACCAACCATCTTGCGCATCCTTTTTTTCAAAAATTCGGCAATGTTCCTTTTTTCTCTTAATTTCATCCATATTTTGTTGTTAATATATTTAAGAAGCTGACATCTTGGTAATAGATTTCTATAACCCAATGACCATTTAGAGCAGGGTCAGGTTACGCAATATCAATCAGGTAATGCCATCCATGGTGGTAAATGGTGATTTTGCATTGTGTATTTTAAAAAAGGAAACAATTGCCATCTTCCTCCTTTTTTCAAAAAGTTATGAACAGAAACTATGTTTTATTTTTATTTGGCCTCATATCAAATTTCAGTAATGTTTGCTCCTCCCCTAAGAAAATCAAGAAACCAACACCCCACCTCAATACCATCCGAAAGCCCCAGCCCAAACCCCACTCCCTTACTCCAACCACAATCCAACCTCATAAGTCACGGGCCTCCTCCATCCATCCCAACCCCACCATTATAAACTCCCCCACCATCAATCACTCCCAACCGCACCACAAACCCCATCCAACCACAGCACAAAAATGTATTACCCAATGGTTTGGTTATAAACCCAAAGGTTATAGTGGGTGGCAAATATGCCCTACCGGACTATTAATTTGTTCATGGACAGATTTGACCACCTGCACGGACTGAGACGGACCATTTAGTTGGGACGACTTTAAGGCCAAGGAATTCCATTTGTTACTATCGATACAACTCGGTTATTATCTAATATTGATTGAAATATCATTATTTAATGATGAAACACGATTGTATCCATTTGATATTGATTCTGGTTTGTGATCACGCGGATATTTACAACAGCAAAGCTTCCGAATTTTACTGACTGACGCCAGTGACGGCTATATTTTGAAGCAAAGTAAAGCTAAATATGCCACTTAATTTCTGGGAGAAGCAGCATAAGGTTTGAATTCATGTTAGGCCTAACTATGTCGTAGATCAAAAAGCACGGCAAAACAGTCAAAATAAAAAAGTTGGTTCAACGAAAGAATTGCTTTAATTGCTAGAATTGCTATAATGTCGAAGAAACGTGTGATGGAATGGAAGACAACGTGATGCATGAAATGAAGCTACATAATATAGGAAATATGTTTGTGCTACAACAAATATTTCCTTCGGACAAAATCGTGAATTAATAAAGTCGCAAAATGTAGCCTCCGTTTATTTGTGCTTCACTGCGTTCTGCATTTGTTCCCGGCATCAATTTGCTTCACAACATTGATCTTCAACATGAGTAAGTGCAGAGAAAGAAGGGTACCATCATAAAAGGTCACAGCGCATTAACATCACACGCAATTTTGTAAACCGTTTTCTATGTATTGCAGGCATGATTATGTTCAGGCTTTTGCCTGAATTCAGGCTATTTTGTTATTCCAAATTTCCGCACTTTCTTTTATTTTCAGCCCGTTTTTGGCCTTTATACATGTAAGCTGATTTCACGCACCTTTTCAGGCTATTCAGGTTTTTTTGTGCAAATTCATAATCATGCCTGGTATTGAAATGTATTGTCAGGTGTAACGTCTGCATAGTGTCAGTATCACTATCAGACACTGTTTTCTGAAAGGTCATTCTTCTTCCTTCTAGAGAGCGCACCGGAGTGCGCCCTCAAAAAGCATTTTGATAAAGCATGTTGACTGAATGAAATGAAAGTGTGAAGAGAAGAATGGGGTTGTGGTGTGGTAAAATAAAGTTGGTTAGTTCAACACTGAAACAAGATTTGTATAGTATGGACTGCTCATCCGGTTCTTGTAAAGTATTATTTGTATGGAATACGATAAACGACAATGAAAGAAGGGAATAGGATTAGAAATGGGGCTTATCTGTGATTCAGCATTCAGCCCGTTCTCTCTACTTCCTGCCATGTACAATGTACCCCCATTTGAACATTTGATAACACACACATGTGTACATGTATACTGTTATCCTAAAAGAAAATTTTAAAGTTTTCCTCATGAATAATGATGTCATTTTGAACTATAATTATGTCTTTATGCAGGTACTAGTCGTTGACAAAAAGGAAGGCGAGTTTTGGCTCAAGGCAGAGTTGAATGGGAAAGAAGGATTTGTACCAGCTAACTACATCAGGATGAAACCACATCCGTAAGTTTGTAATGGTAACCCACAGAGGAATGGGGAGGGGGAGGCACTCATCATCATATTTGATTGAGGTGTGCCAACAACATTATGTGTGGCAGTATTAAACATAGTTGATGTGTTGCAAGGTAAATTAGTGAAAGGCATCGGTTTTGGTATACTTGAGTTAATTACACCGACAGACCCCATCATCCAGGTGCCACATCCATTTACACGCCCTTATTCAGATTAAGGGAAGCGCGGGTGCCGAAGATATAGCGGGCGGTTAACCATCAAAGCAATAAATTCAAATAGCAAGAGTATGTCCTTGGTACCCAGGACTAGAGCCTTCCTTATGCACTTATCAACTGATGTCCCGGCCCCTGAGTACCTGGGGATGGCCGGGACTTGCATGTAAAATGTAGCTTAAAAAATGACATCTCGGTCAAGTCCCGCCGGGTGTGTAAACCCCCGCACAAGTCCCGGCCCCAGCCTGCCGGGAATTGCGATGCAACCCCGGGCCTTTCTCAGTACACTCCCCCTCCCCCGACCTGAATGCTCGATAGTGCTAGCCACGAGCATAAATATCGACTTATTTTGCAAGCACAACCCGTGCGCAGAACGTGACTTCTCAATATTTTCATTTTTGAAGGACCATTTTAAATTCGCGATAATGATAGATTGCCTCAATGAAAATGACTAAATTTGGTCTCATTTTAAAGAGGAATGTTCATTTATCCGTAAAAGTGAAATGTTTTTGTCATAATAGTGAATTTACCTGATATTTCTTCGCCCGATGAAATCTTGATTTTATAACACAGAAAAAAATTATTTGAGAGTAATTTTCACTTTTTTATCGTGATCGCAGAAAAAACATCCTGCTCAAGAACTAAGGTTCAACAATCTTAAATTCAAATAAGGCCATGCGTTTTGAACTGGGGGATTTTCTCGAGACGTTCTGCAATTTTCACAAAATCGCATGTTTTTGGTTCAAAATGATTTTGTTCACTAACCATATATGCCACCATAGTAAAAGTATACATTTTCTGAAAGGAAATGTCATGAGGAACTCAAAATATGGTAATTTTGAGGTAGGGTTAATGCTTACAACAATATCCACCTGAGAAGGAAGAAATTCTCACAAAAAATTGCAAAAATTCAGGTTGACATTTTGAAAACATGCATTACCCCTACATCAAAAAGGACTTCATTTCTGAGCTCCTCACATGAAGGCCTTTCAGAATATATATACTTTTACTATGCTATCTATTATTCATTTAAAATTGTGCGAGGTTCAAGTTAATGTCTTATCCCAAGCCGGTTCCCCGCTGTCATTTTGTTACTTACATGAGCATAACTCAAGAACTATAAGACCTATGTGCAAATTGTTGATGTCATTTTAAAGCACTCATGAATAGCTTTCATTTGATAGGTCATTTGTCTATGTAGGTACCTGCCTTTATGAAATAAATTGACATTTGGGGCGATACTCACGCACAAATGTCCCAGCTCCCCAATATCAAGCCACCAGTTCAAAACACATGCACTGGTAATTACAAACTTGAATACATTAAATAACTTTAAAATTGTATGTTTGATAAATCTAAAACACCATAAACAACTTTCTATTGGATAAAATAACTCAAAAAATTTAATTTAATACGTAGTCCTTTATTCAAAGCAAAATGTCTTATCCCAAGCCGGCCTACCCCAAGCCGGCTCCATGCTGTAATTTTGTTATTTAAATGAGCATAACTCAAGAACTATAAGACCTATGTGCAAACTGTTGATGTCATTTTAAAGCACCTGTTAATAGCTTTCATTTGATAGGTCATTTGTCTATGTAGGTACATGCCTTTGTGAAATAAATTGACATTTGGGGCGATAATCTCGCACAAATGTCCCAGCTCCCCAATATCAAGCCACCAGTTCAAAACGCATGGCCATATGCACTGGTAATTAAAAATAATTAACAACTTTAATTCATTATATAGCTTTATAATTGTATGTTTGATTAATCTAAAACACCACAAACAACTTTCCATTGACTAAAAGAACTCAAAAAATGTATTAAATAGGTAGTCCCTTATTCAAAGCAAAATGTCCTATCCCTAGCCTTCTTATCCTTTAGCCTGCTCCCCGCTGTCATTTTTAATTTTAAATTAGCGTAACTATAGAACCATAAGACCTAATATGCAAACTTTTGATGTCATTTTAAAGCATTCATTAATAGCTTTCATTTGATAGGTCATTTGTCTATGTAGGTACCTGCCTTCATGAAATAAATAAAAAATTTATGTGAAAATCTCGCACAAATGTCCCAGCTCCCCAATATCAGGCTACCAGTACAAAACGCATGGCCCTAAGTGAGTGAAGATCACGGCGTTTATAGACCCATATATTTGGCGAAGCTTTCAAAATGGCCATTTTCATACCCGATATCAATAGTGAATTGTTTAGCAGCACTTCCAGCACATGTGACTTCAGCGCGTACTCCGATTGGACGATGCAATCCTCTAACAAATCCCGGCACAAACAACCTACAAAACCTGGCCACCCTGGCACTAAAAATCAGTAAAATCTCGGCTAAGTGCGTGACAAGTCCTGGCCATCCCCGGGTACCCAGGGGCCGGGACATCAGTTGATAAGTGCATTAATACTATTGTCGGTGCCACGGTACCTTTAATATACCACGCTGTGCCATTAATAATCAAGGGACCCCATGTGCCCTTAATAATCAAGGTACTTCCATATATGTACATTTACCCTTGGTGCCCAGTGCCCTTAATTATGAAAGTACCATCCCATGTACTTTAATCCAGCTACCCCATGTGTTCTGATCAAATAGGACCTACCCACCCAGATGTGTTACTAATAAGGCCTACACAGATTCTTAATATTCTAGGTATCCCATGAGACCTGAATAACCATCCCAGGTGTCATTGATAATCCAGGTAGGCCCTACCATACACACCCTTAAAATCCAGTTATCACAGGTGCCCTTAATATCCAGTTATCACAGGTGCCCTTAATATCCAGATACCCCATAATTCAGATAACCCATGTGCCCTTAAATCCAGGTAGGCATACCCCATGTGCACATACATCTACATGTATCCTACTCATATCCAGGTACATAATTCAGTAGGCCTAGAGTTTTGTAGTGGTGTCTTACTGCATAATAATTGGGACTACATGTAAAATCAGATAAAGCAGTTGTCTTCATTGGACTCAATATTACCAGAATTAGGCCCCCCCCCCCCAAAAAAAAATGTTTGGTTGTCCTCGGGCGGGTGGGCCGATTTTTTTAATTTTAATTTTTAATTTTCTTATACCAGCAGAAGCTCAAAGTTCAGCCAACAAGAAGTTGAAATCACACTAAGAGTGGCACATATTTATGTAGAAACACTTAGTTTAATATCCAATGCCATTTTAATTGTAAAAAAAAAAAATCTGAAAAGGAGAAAAAAAAGTAGAAAATCTGACGAACGGGCGGTCGAGGACAACATAATAAGTTTTTTGTTTGGCCTCATGGCGGAGGTCTAAACTTTGTTCACCAAAACTGTAGCTAAAATTCCCATTTCATAATCATGCGAGTTTACATAACTTTCAAAAATCCTGCATCAATTCAAAGAATGAACTGAATGGACATGATTCCGGTGACTGACCCTAGTCCTACCTTAGGGCTACTCTATCTAACTAAGCCTAGAAAACTGCTCCCAATCCGAGAACCGCTGTCAACCCGAGAACCGCCCGTGGAGTACCCATTCTTTAGACTCGGCTACATGTAGGAGGATGGCTGACCCATTTTTTATTGTTTATAAATTAGGCTATATTAAAAAAATCTTTGGTCTCAACTCAAAGCTCCCGCGCGTTAGCTAATTGATACGCGTTAGATTTTCATAAAAGTAGATTTTTAAAAAATTAAATTAAAAAAATCCCCAAGCTTCACAGATTTTTCAGATTTTCATTGATCACATCATTTTAAATACATAAGATCACTTTTACAAGGATTTCAATATTTTATATTTATAAAAAACAAAACAAAAAAAACTTTAAAAAAAATGCATTCCGCATTAGTTTTGAAAAACTGAAGAGCTTTGAGACAAAAGATTTTTTTGATATAGCCTTATGTTGTCATTTCGTTTCATGCCAAGAGTGTAAGAGGTCGGGATGTTGATCTGCTGGAGTTGGTAAACAATTCCCCATCATCCCGCCCTCTAGGGTGTCATCCCGCCCTCTAGGGTGTCATCCCGCCCTCTAGGGTGTCATCCCGCCCTCTAGGGTGTCATCCCGCCCTCTAGGGTGTCATCCCGCCCTCGAGGGTGTCATCCCGTCCTATAGGGTGTCATCCCGCCCTCCAGGGTGTCATCCCGCCCTCCAGGGTGTCATCCCGCCCTCTAGGGTGTCATCCCGGGTGTGCGAGGGAGATACAGGTTAGAATCATGAACAACTGGCAAACCTGTGGCAGTGTTCTAATTTTCGACGTAAAATGTGATATTGATTGCTATTATCAATGGATAAACTGAGTATTTCACAAATCTTATCATAAAGATTTATGGTGTTTAAACGTTCTGATAAACTGTCAAGTATTAAAAATCCGAAAACACCAAAACTGGCACGTGCAAAAAAACAACCCACGTTTAATGTTATTTTTGTTATTTTTAAGGCAATTTTACACAATTTCAAAAAAATTCTAAATAAATAAAACATTGTGTGGGAAATTCCAAAAAGATGGCCGTAGAACAGGGAATTGATGATAAATTGATACATGATACCATGATACAGAGGTCTTGATGAGATATATAATGCCGAACAATGATTTGAAATTGATTTTTGTGTGACCTGGTCATGTTGGTGTCCAAATCCACATTTGATTTAAATGTGATAACGGCTTATTACTTCCTGAAGATTTGATAGCGCTGCACAAAGCACCTGGTTCCTAATGGCTGCACGGATACAATAGCCTAGATATTTCTGAGCATGCATGGTTTAGGTTGCACACAAGAATAAACCTTTGACACCAAAAAAAGAAGTTCTGTCTCACATACATGAAATTGGGAAAATAGCTATTACCGTAAACCGAGGTGAATAGGGACAATGTCCCTATTCACCCTGTTTTACGGTACACAAACTGGCCGGGTGACATTTAAAAAACTTTTCCCATTTTTGTCCCTATTCCCTATTCATTTACGGTACGCTAGTATTACACTAGCAACCAAAAGTATTAGGACGCCTTTCAAGCTGCAAATTGAGAGAAAACACTGGGAATCCATTGTTAGCTCGATGGCATATGGTTTATGGTATGTTATAAAATTAATGGAAAGTTCTTAAAAGTTAGTTAGGTAATTTGGGACATTCTTGAGACATAATTATTTAAATGGAAAACATTTCTAACGATATTTAAGTGATTTAAGTTGTTTGCATTGATATATTTAGTTATTTTAGAGTCAAGTTATCTTGACAAAAATGCCAAGTTAAGATGAATAGAACTGTGTATAATATAGTGTGCCGGGTGATGTGGGTGATAATGAGAAAGTACAGATAATTTGGATGGTTTCCATTTAAAATATGCAAGTAAAGGTGTCAAAATGAAACTACATTTCCTTCCCAAATATCTATTTTTAAGAAGATGAATAAAGGGATCAAGTGTCAATATCTGTGACGGAGATGAAAGGCTAGTGACAATATTGGGATTAGTCTTACTTGATTGAATCCATTGACAAAACAATTGATAGAAGATTTTTTTTGAAAGGAAGTCAAACTTGTCAGACTACGCACCAAGGCTAGGAATACAACCTACAATCATGTTCAAAACTGTTGGTACACTTCATGCATGTCCTGTGAAACGGTGGTCCCTCCCCCTAAACTCAATGTTGGTCCATATAAAAGCATCGTCCAGCAACGGGCTGTGTTATATATATCAGCCCCAACATTGTTTTTTTTTTGGGGGGGGGGGGTTGAGAGGGATGGCAGCTTTACATAAACTAGTTTTGACTATCATACTTTCAATTGACAGCTTTTTACTTATTTTGAAAGATATTTGATGCGCACATGTATAGTGTCCCAACAGGTTCGAACAAGATTGTATTAAAGCATTGTAAAAATAATGTACTAAATTCATATAAGTCCTTGTAACTGCATTAAATAAGTTCCAAATTATCTTATATTTGGCAATATTAGAGAGCGATAATGTGCCATTAGTATCGTTTATTTAAGAAAATAATGGGTTAGTAATGTCTTCAATTTAAAGGGGCATTGTCTGAATTACGCACCTAAATGGTACTTTTTAATAAAGACTTATTTCATAAGATAATAGGTAAAACAAATAATGTCATTAATAAACTAATGATTGTGTTATTGTGGTAGGGTGGGGATGACCGTTTATTTCAGATTAATATACTCTTAATTGAAGCATGTTAATTGAGACGCCATAATAATTAAGATTCGTATTCGTATAGAGGTAGATGTCAACAAACACAAAATACCCATTTGACAACGTAATACATCACCTATAAATCGCATGTTATTATTAAACATATTATACCAATTCGTAAGGTCCGGAAAAATGAAATCAACTTTAGAATGAAAAGTTACAAACATTTCCAAAATGAAATACAAAACTAAACAAACGAAAACAAAACCATAAAAACAAGAACCTATCGAGATTCGAACCAGCAATCTACTTATTCTAAGACAGGAAACATACCACTGAGCTAACTGGGGAGTCAGCTTTTTGAAGAGGCATTTTGCTTATTAACTCTAGCACTGTATTGATCAACCACGGTCAACCCATCAATTTCAATAGAACCCTATGTACGGTCTACCAGAATTAATAGAAAGGAAGTATTGATCATCTTTTAAGATATTATTGGTAGACCGTGGTTAATCGTGTTGAATTCGCAAAAATGATTATTATTTTGAACAGTATGAAAGTGTATATAATGTTAACCGTGGTAGACCGATAATAATAAGTGTATTTCCATACTAAATCATCTCAAG
>CM069444.1:50510217-50667269 GCA_035610835.1 Ophiura sarsii
ACACAACATGTCAATATAAATAATCACCCCTTTTTTAAGATCTATGCTACACGTGACTTGTTTTCCTAAAGCAATGTCATACACAAATATCTTTCCGTGCTTGGCACGGGCGTTCATGGTTCTTTTGATCGTAATGCATATTGTCAAACGCGGATTATATTATTATTAAACTCTGGTGCCATGTACTTTAACATTGCAGTTGTGTTCTGAGTGTATGGCCTCTCAACATGGCAGTTTTCATCCCTATTGCAGTGGTTCTGGCACACAACCTCGTCATATTCGCTTTGGTGTCCCACAGTCTTGTCAAAGGGAAAGGTATGAGCGACAGAAAGGACCTGTGGAAACGTCTTCGTCAATGCATCTGCATAATGCTTCTGTTGGGACTGACCTGGGTATTTGGGTTATTAGCGATCGGCTTAGCATCTGAGGTCTTTGATTGGTTGTTCGTGTTGTTTAATGCCTTCCAAGGTACTGGTATCTTTATCGTATTCTGTATTCTAAAGGACGATGTCAGGAAATCTCTCAAGCCCTACTTCACTTGGATGACGGCGTTTAATTTAAACAAACGCAGTGCTCCTGTCGTTACGGTTACTGAAAGATATCGTGCGAATAGTGAATTTTCTACAGCTACGACATCAACGAGCGGGACATTTTCTTCTTATGATGACAAAGACGATCACGATGGTGATAGAAATATCGTCTCTAATAAAACTGATGTACCTGGGCAGCTTGTCATAAAACCTGAATCAGTTGTCACCCATAATATTACATCCGGATGCTCAGAGTCTCTACCAAATAAAGATTTTACAGACGACGTTAACACAGGCAGCTCGGATGAAAGGGAGGCTCCATCGGCTTATGAAATTCACGTGGATTAAAGTCACGACATATGGCGTTGGAAGTCCTCTTCTGTGTATATAGGTGAAGACTAGTATATGCTACCAGGAAAGCCTGGTAACGTCGATGGTAATCCGGAGACTGCGCGGATTAAGAAGATTCTACAAGACAGCTCTACCTCTTAAATTGGGCGAGCTTTGTGCCATTCCAGGCTGCACTTCTTGTGAAAGAGAGTCTCTAAAATAGTTGATTTCGCTCCCACGAGACAATGATGTCATTGCGTCATTCACTGATTGCAGTAAATGCGCCTACACACGCATAGAAAGATGGACGATACATTACGCGTGGTACATTTTGTGCCTGTAAGAGCAAACGGCAGATTAAGATCATATTGGATAAGGCAACGAATATTGACTATTATTGGCTATATGCATGTGAGCATCACTGAGTGGAACTAAGTCTACATTATGTCTTTTTAGTACTTTTACAGAAAAATGTCCTTGTTTTTTCGCATAAAGAGATTTATAACATGTATAAATATTGATGGTGAAAAATATCCTCTATTTTCATTTTCAAAACGTGGTAAATTTCGAGGGTTTAGGGCAACAAAGGGCTATTGAGATAAAGTGAATTAAAGATTTGTACCCATCATTGTCACCTTCTGGTTTTGACAAGTTAAAAGAAATGCCTGATAGAGATGTTAACATTGATAAGACAACAGTAAAAACCTTTAAAAGAGAACTGATGAAAAAAGCGTCTGTGATTCCAATATGCCAAAATTTCTGGCAGAGAAAATATCCAAACTTCTCTTTTAATTGGAATAGAATATGGAATAATATTCCATCAACGACAAGAGAGGGCAGACTGGTATCACTTAATTGGAAAATCACTAGTAATATCTACCCCACAAAAATCCTTCTGCATAAAATGAAAATAGAAAATAATGATGTATGTGATATATGTGATGAAAAGGATTATGTAGAACACTTCTTCTTTTTCTGTAAGAAGATACAACCAATATGGTTAGAAGCAAATGGTATTATATCTCTAAAAGTATCAAAACGTGTAATTTTAACACATTTTGATGTACTTTTTGGGTTTCAACAATGTAAAAAAACAAAACAGAGATTTCATAACTAGTATAATTATGATAGCAAAATTGTCAATTAGTAAATTTAGATATGGGAATCATCCCAATCTTTTACTTCTTTTCAAATCAGAATTGAGATTCAGAAAATTAATTGACACTTAAGTAGCATATCAATTTACATTGATCAATTGAGATACAATGAGATATGTAACTTGAAATTATACCATATTTAGAATAGTAAGAATATTTAATAGGTTTGTAATTTAAACTGAACAGGTTTTTTGATATGTATGCGATTATGATAGAAAATAGTGTAATCAAGAAATAATTAATCATAATCATGATCAATTGAGATACAATGAGATATGTAACTTGAAATTATATCATATTTAGAAGCTGCACATCATAGAAGATACAAGGAATAGTAAGAATATGTAATAGTTTGTATTTTAAACTGAACATGTCTTGATAATCATGAAGATTTTGTAATCATGAAGAATTTGTAACGGAGTGAAGGAATGGTGATTAATAAATTTAAAAGATAAAAAAAAAGTTAAAAGAAATGCTATTCAAACCTTTTTTCTTTAGATACATTTACTATTTTCTTATAATGTCATCCTAATCTGGTGCGGATCAATGTGATACCAAAATGACTTTTGGCCAAAAATGCACTAAACACTCGATTATTGAATGACCTATGTACATCCGTTTAAACGTTGTGATTAAAGGAATATTTTGATATCTTAGAACGATTATGGAATGGCAGTTACTGGTTCACGTATTATGTTATAAGGGGGTTTTGTTGCATACAGTCAAGTGCTTACCTCCTCGAATCGCCCCCCACCCTCATAAACATTTTATTTGATTCTTATCATGTTCATAATCGCCGCTGGTCGGCTTTCGCCAATACACCGTGTACTCCAATTGATGTAGTTTATAAGGATTTTACACCTATTAGGTGTGGGTGTGTGTGTGTGGGTGTGGGGGGGGGGGGGAGGGGGGAGGGGGTATGATGGTGGAGTGTAGGGGTGTGTGTGGGGTGGGCGGTGTAAAGGACACATAAGAAGGCGGCATCAGTTATATTTAAAGAAAGCGCTTGAAAGAAAAATCTACATTTCGAATGAACTTTTAATGGTGCTCTTGAACAGGGAAACGTACGTTATGAATGATCGCTTAAAGAAGCTCTTGAACAGGGAACATATGTTATGAATAATCTCTTAAGGAAGCTCTTGAATAGGGAAACATACGTTATGAATTATCTCTTAAGGGAGCATTGGAACAGGTAAACATACGTTATGAATGATCTCTTAAGGAAGCCTTGGAACAGGTGAACATTCGTTAGGGGAGACCCGTAAACTAATCGGATATGCTAAGTAGATATCTGATTCACATATCGACATGGCTTATGCGACAGGGAAGAGATAAAAAGTCGATTTTGAAGTCCACTTTTAAAATGCTTCTGATTCAAGATTTCGACTGACTAGCAAATCGTCTTCCTTCTCAAACAGTTTCCTTTCAAGTCAAATATTGATTATCAAGTGCTACTTATAAGACTACAATAGGAGGGTACTCAGCGCGTGACGATGGCGATATTAAATCGTCTCGAAGTTTATCCGCATTATTGATTGAAGGGGCGATCGTAATTGGTGTTTACTGATCGCTATATTGACTGAAACGCTTAGTTGTACAAGCTAATTAATTTATTAATCACCATTATGGATATTGGTCACCATAACTGAATTATACATTAAAAAATGCCTCAAAATAAGTCCAAACATGAAAAGTATTTGTTATGTATTAGGTCAACCGTTTTAAGGTCTTATAACTCCCATGTCGCTAGATGGCCGTCTCAAATAAATATAGATACTATCTCAAAGTGAGTCTATTGTATGCTATATGTAATTACTATAATAGCTCTTTATTCTTTCATCTTTTAAATCTTATGTATATAGTATGAACGCACCGTTGGGTAGACGGGTGCAGCTGTTGTGAAAGTGTATCTTCAAATAAATAATCTGCAGAGGGCATTCTAAAATTGTACAAAATGTTTCAAAAATGTCAAAATGATTTAATTTGAAGTTTTATCACCATATTTGGAATCGCTATGAGAAATGCCTTCAAATTGGCCGAGTATTTCTTGAGATAAGTCTTCGGAAATTGGAGGGAAAAATCTAAAAAAAACCCCAGTTTTGTACATGGTATAGCCGCGTGGAAAGTGTTAATAATAAAGATACAAGGCATTTATTTAGCGCCTAATCAAAAATGCCAAAGCACTTAACACTTTCCACGCGGCGGTACAAAGCTTGACCATGGCCTATCGGTCTCATATACATATGAAGGAGATAGCATGTGCAATAAGGAATTCTGCAGAAAAGTGTTCCAAAGCAGAGCGGATCGCGACAGACACGAAAAACTGATCCACTCGGAGTTGAGATGAATGAAAGTAATTCTTTCCTGACATTTGCGTTATATCAAGATGACCCGGGCTCAAAGACGATGATGTTTATACAATTTTTGTTTTGTAAATAAGTTTTTAATACTATCTCCAAATGTGAAGACAATTGGTTGAATATTACGCCTTCTGTGGCGAGATTTATCATGCATTATTTCAGACTTTTTAAATGCTTTGCTTGTTTAACACTTTCCACGCGGCAGGCGTCTGCAGACGACAATCAAAAATTGTACAAAATGTTTCAAACATGTTAAAATTATTGAATTTCATTGTCAATATAGGAAATCACCATGTGAAATGCATTCAAATAATACAAACGTGCCTAGTATTTGTTAAGTTATCCATGAGATATACATGAAAGTAAGGAAAGGTTTCTGTACCGGCAGTTGTAAAACCGCTAACAGTGACTATAGCCTCGTGGAAAGTGTTTTAAGATTAGAATAATGTGTATTGAGCGCGCTACATTGTGTTAGAATTTCTTGTCATGATTTTTTGAATTTAAGTTAGATTCGAGCATTAACCAAACTCTGAAGTTTAACATTAGGTCAAATTAATATGACTAACACTTCATGGACGCCATCCATAATACATGTATTGCATTTTTTAAATAATTCTATTTCTAGGCGTTTAAAGCTGTTAAACTTCCCGAAAATGAGTATTGTTTTAGTAAAAAAAAGTACTGGTTTGAACTTTCACTTCTAATTTCTCAAAGACGATGATGTTGATACAATTTCTGTTTTTGTTTTCCACAATATAAATATGTATTTAATACTATCTGCTAATGGGAAGAAAATTGGTTTGATATTATGCCTCCTGTGATGAGATTTGTCATGAAACATTTCGGAGTTTTTAAACGGTTTTTGTTCTTATAGAATGACGTGTATGCATTATTTTGTGATAATTATGGTGTTTGACTGTAACATGGTAATGCTTTATGTTGTTGTGAAAATAAATGCTCAATATCATGAATATGGGAGCGCTTAAATAAAATAAAAACAAAACAAAACAGGAGAGTTATACATAAGTTCACATTTGAATAGCTAACAGAAACACTTTAGGGATACCATTCATAGAAGTACAATTTAAAAATAATTCTATGTGTAGACGTGTAATGATCTGACTTGAATAAATAAAGCTTGAGACGAATGATACATCATATTTATTTTCCTAACGGCATTTCCTATCTAAAGTATGGGAGTTTTTTTCCCCTCAGCAGTACCATAGTACGTTTATACACATGATACGAGTGCTTTTAGATGTTTAGATTCATGTTATGAAGTGTGGGTTAAATCTAACATATTTATGATGCACAAAGTATACACGCGATATTTTCGTATTTAGACTTGTTTTGGGGTACTTTTTAATGGAATATACGTTATGGAAGCTCTTAAACATGGAAACATACGTTATGAATGATCGCTTAGGGAATTTCTTGATCAGGGAAACATACGTTGAAAACGATCTCTTAAGGAAGCTCATGAATAGGGAAACATACGTTATGAATGATCTCTTAAGGAAGCTCTTGAACAGGGAAACATACGTTATGAATGATTTCTTAAGGAAGCTCCTGAACAGGTAAACATACGTTATGAATGATTTCTTAAGGAAGCTCTTGAAAAGGGAAACATACCTTATGATTGACCTCTTAAGGAAGCTCTGGAACAGAGAAACATACGTTATGAATGATCTCTTAATGAACCACTTGAACAGGGAAACATACGTTATGAATGATCGCTTAGGGAAGCTGCGACCATAAACGACTCCAATTATGGCACAGCCTATACATTATAAGACCATCGTATATAGCAAAACAGCTACGAACAGTATTTTATTCTCTAATTGTTGCTTACAGTCAAGGGCTTAAATGCAACATTAATAATATGGCACCAATCTTCTGGGTATGGGATGGAAACGTCCCGAATCGCCCCCACCCTCACAAACATTTTATTTGATTCTTATCATGTTCATAATCGCCCCTGGTCGGCTTTCGCCAATACACCATGTACTCCAATTGATGTCGTTTAAGGATGTGACACCTATATAAGGGGGTGGGGGTGCGTTTGTTGAGGGGAGTGTAGGGTGTGTAGGTTTTTATTGGAGTGTAGGGGGGGGGGGGGGGAGGTTGTAAAGGACAAAAAAAATAGTTAAAATGGTGGTATCAGTTATATTTAAAGAAAGCGCTGGAAAGAAAAATCTACATTTCGAATGATCTTTTAATGGTGCTCTGGAACAGGCAAACGTACGTTTTGAATGATCGCTTTAGGAAGCTCTTGAACAGGGACATATACGTTATGAATGATCGCTTAGGGAAGCTCTGGAACAGAGATCACGTTATGAGTGATCTCTTAAGGAAGCTCGTGAACAGGGAAACATATGTTATGAGTGATCTCCAAACGAACTTTCTTTCTCATAAACTCAAACCTACCACTGGACCCATTATACGTTAATCATCGGATACTTCTCTCTTCTCACTACTCATATGGGGAAGAATCGTATTGGGGATAAAGCGTTCTATGTTTCTGCATCCCCTAACTGCGGAACAGCCTCCAAAAATCACCAGGGAGGCATGTACAACGCCTAGTTTCAAGAAGATCATATCATGGAAGTACGATATTGACTCAGTTTGCGTTAGTGCTTTTTTGTGTGTTTTGTTGACATTTAGTTTCATGGCGCTTGATCTTTCTGGAAAGGCGCCTTATACATGTTGTTTATATACACGTATGGATAGAGACAGGCAGCTGTAGCAGATAATTCATTATGTCCAATACATGGTGTGTGCAGTCTAATTAACAACATGCCCCCATTAGAGAACGTAATATTTCTTCCAGGTGATGTATACACCAATTCGTCAAAAATTGTTAAGCTGTATTTGGCCCTCTAGCGGTGAAACTACAATTCTTCTTTTACCGCGGGACAATTCAGCAAATCAATGAATGGATTACAATTACATACTACGCCTTTCACATGTTTCACGAAACAATACTTTGCAAGTAGAAAATGAAAAGAATCCCGGGATTGATCTATGAACCGTTTTGTCGATTGTAAAACTGTTTATCTAGCACAATAAAATGATCTAAGTTTGGTCTATTGTATGAATCAATCACGATTCTTCGATCTCGTGCTCCAAGTTTTCGTCTTTTTGAGGCTTGTAAAAAGCAATAGACAAAGCGAGGAATATGAGACTTAAAATCTTCATGGTGAGAGTTATCAGTAGAAAGGAATAGGCAAACCATTTGTTGTCATACAACCAACAGGTAGCGGCTCCGTCACAGGTGTATTCCCATATTAGGCAAGACCTGTCGATGAATACACCGTAAACGATTGGTCCCGGAAACGTACCTAAAATAGGAAAAAGAGTATTATGATTACATCTCGATAATGTACAAGGATTGCACTTATGTTATAATTTAAGACCCATTTAATTTGGATTTTCCACAAATCAAACGTGAGAACTTATACGTGTTAGATTTAGACTTGTCTTATTATTTAATATAAATTAATTTCCCGCATTAGTTAATTCCAAAATCCATAAATAATATATCATATGCCAGTAGAATATGTCATAGTCTATATTGAATTGACATCAAGTCGATTCAATTGTTTTAACGAACAGACCTTAATTTCATTATACCTTTCCCACCGCTTGAAGGGGTAAACTACGTCTTATTAGACTTTTCCTGCCTCGAGAGGGGGGTGAATTTACATTTATTTACCATTCTTTACCATGTTAGGTAACAATCCATCGCGTTGCCTTGCTTTCTTTCATTCTGACAGGGTCGCTCTACATCCTTCAAATAACTTCATGTTTACCCCCCCCCCCCCCCCCCCCCACACCCCAAGCGGAGGGTAGGGTCCAGTTACGAACAAGGTCTATCGCTTTGACCAATCTTTGCAATACATTACTTTAGGCAAGTCGTTACCGGCTACAGGATCAAATGATGTCAATATCTTAACCAGAAACAACCAAGAGAGTATAACAACAATGCAAGTATAATAATAATTCCATTTACCTAACAGTTGGTACAGAACTGTCTGAACTCCTAGTGCAAATGCTCGTTGTGAATGAGAAACGCATCTGGAAATACAAACAATACTAAAGACGTATGAGCACTTTCAGGTTTATCATATTATAAACACTAACAAGAAAAGGTTACTTTACTGAAGTCCCAGAGATGGCTCAACAACAAGACTGCGGATACTATTTCCATTTATCAATTCAGCTATTCAGGATCAAACCCATAGGAGGCGGCTGAAGCCAGCAAGGCATGGGAACACGTCCTACCCCAAAATGTCATGTGAGGGCGGACAAGTTTCGTGTTATCAACGTCATACATTACAGGACCATTATAGTATTAACATTTTTGCTACGCGAGAATTTGTAACAATACTTTCTTGAAAAGGCTCATTTTGTCACAGAAAGTGGCTTAAGGACCGTTTGACAGGACCAGTTTAGCTACACAACTTTATTTTTGTGAGCGCTTCGCACGAATAATCGAACCAGACGCAGCAGATTGCTGCGTTGTTCCCACGGAACGAGTCAAATAATTGTACACATTGCCGGGTGTGTGAAGTTCATTCTAAAACATAAATTGAAATAATATAGCATAGATTTAAAAGACAAAGGAAAGAGAAAGGCGTATTAGACGAGCTTTATCGTAACATAACAAGATGATCATGAAGATAAACAGTAAAGATTCATGGAATAATTTCATCAGTAATTCAGAAGAACATAATATGAATTTTCGTTGGAAAACTTACTATTTTTCCATACGGGTTTCAACCATCAATATATTTTCACCCTCGGTGAATTGTGTTTGGTCCAGAACCAGTGTTTCTAGAATTTTTCTTGGTGACGTCCTCTGATGGTTTTGATGACGCCTGATTAGTGTGTCGTAAAGGTGACTGAATCATGTGAATTGGTACGTCCCTCGTCAGCATTCATACCCGTATGGAAAAATAGTAAGCTACGTACATCGAACAAAGTTAAAGATCCAAACCTCATAAGAATCAAGGTGAAAAATAAAGGCAGACATTAGACATTGGACATATGATTGCCTACCTCATTGTAGCCGTCCAAGCTGGAACACCGGAGGCATACATTAGTGTAAACAGACATAACATGAGTATCATAAACCCCCATTGCCACTGGCATCGTTGATCACATCGTCCGCCTTCTGCGTGAATTACGTCACTTGAAAACCCAGCCTCTATCACACAAGTGCAATTTGTGTAAAGCTGAAAGTAGCCAATAATTCCATCGGGTACGATATATAGGATTGAACGTCGAAACGTTGAACAGTATGGTTTTAAGCTGGTTGGATATGAACGTTTTTAAAGACTTTTGGTTGCTTTGACCAATGAATTGAACGTAAATATAATGTGTTTGTAACATTGTGTTTCACACTTTATGAGAGTGTCAGAATCCTTATGATATGATGATATTCTTTAAGGTTCTGTGATTATTCAGCAAGATACACACTTGACCCCTTTGTGGCCCTTCACAGATCCCGTAAACCCTTTTCAAAGGGGCACCAACGTTTTTTTTTGTATGTAACCATCTTAGAAGACAAATTGGCAGAGACACGAATCTTCGCTCTCCACGGTCACCTAATAACTGAAGATGACAAAACTAATATGATGAATACTTACCGGGTTGCCTTCAGATTCGATCTCTACATGACATCCTGCATGACAAGCAGTGTAATACATGACATTATCAACACCACACACTGGATCAAATGCCGTCTCACAATTACAGTCAAGATTGCAGGATGCCGTGATGTTAGGCTCTTGGCCACGTTCGATTGGCATTGAACTGTATGAATACAGAAAATATTCAAATATTCTTATTGAAACATTATTGTATATAGAATTGCTTTGGGTGATACAAAACATTCTATGCCAACCCCAGTACAAAATCTTGAATTCAATTGCATAATATATATTAAATCTATTAAACGAATACAGGCTTTTATTTAATAGAGTATTTCTTAATTCACTAAATTAAATGTTTGACTCCTGCAAAGTCTATTGCCCTTTTTGTGAAAGCAGTTAAGATCATGAACAACTATATAACGCTCATATTGTTACATAAAATAATCTAACATTTAACCATGGATGACGAGTAGTCTGAACTATATAACATATACAATTACCTAGAGTATTACCTGTTTTTACCATATTGAACCGTAATACCAGCGAACCGTACTTCGTTACAGTTTATGATGAAAGCAGAGACAAAGAGCAGAGATATACTGACGAGAATCATACTAAACTTTAGTAATCCTAGGCAATCAAGTTTGAATCGCTTTATCACCCAACCACCGAAAAGAGATCCTGTTACACCAGCAATTAACGATATAACACCTGAAAATGAAAGTAAGACGGTTTACCAGATAATTAAAGGTGGGTGAGGAACGAAAAAGTATTGAATGACCCCCCCCCCCCCCCCCCCCAACAAAAATGATTAACCACCCAAATTTGTTTGCCTTTTCTATGGGCAAATTGTAATTGTGTTTCTATCATGAGAACACATGGGAGTAATTCAAGACAAATGTTGTGATAAGAATGTTTATGATGTGCCTTAATTTAGTTTTACCAAAAAATACAGTATAAAATTCGGGTCATTCACCTTAAATTATAAATTAATTAACCCTAGGTAAAACACTCATACTGCCTGATTTGTATTCAAACTAAGCAATCGGGGAACGATGGGCCAGCAGATCTCTTGTTCGGCCGGGGATTGAACCCCGGACTCGTACGTGGCGGCCAGTAATACTAGAGTCTGTCCCTGATATTTGACCATCGCGGTACATCGGTGTCAGGAAAAGGTTATCAAAATGATCTAGGACATACCTGTATAAAGTGCTGCTATGCTGACCGATAAATTAAACTGGGATTCCAAGTATTTTGGTGCAAAGGCACATAATCCTGCAAGGATAAACCCCTCGGTGGCCGTTGCTCCATTCAACATCATGAATGGCATATTTGTAATGAGTTTCCACAGAGCAGCTGGAAAATCTTTCACAGCTTTGATTGTACCTTGTCGATCGGTGAATTCCCTATCATCACGATCACGTTGAGATTCCGACTTACGAATCTTAGTTAACTGTTTGGAGCCTGCAACACAAATTATTTCACATAAGGTCACATGTCATGAATTGGTGTATCAAATAAGGTCGAATAGTAACACATGAACAGTGTTTTTGTGTGATTTAACATTATGTAGTTAATGCATGCCAGGACCTATACTACACTTTTCCCCTTCCCTTCTAATCTAAGAGTGGATCTTTACCTGGCGGTGTAGATGGAAATCCGAGAAAGAATAATGATGTGGTGAACAGAATTCCTCCAAAGACAATAAATCCAAGCCACCAAGCTCCAACCCAAACTGGACTGTCGGGTGAGATTGTAAGTCTGTGGATGAGTTAAGTATCTAGTATTATTCTAAAGATTTGTATAAAGATTTAAACAAGAATACTTGTCTCGGTTTCCAATGGCTGTCATTGACACAATTAAGGCTATTGTTTCTATTCATGTTTAACACTTACCCCTAGCAGTGGCACTACAGGGAGCAAGGGGGGGGGGGGGGGGGGGGGGGGCATTTGCCCAAATAAAATTGTTTGCCCCCCCCCCACTCCCCCCTCAATTTAGGTAAAATTAGAAAAAATAGACAATTTTAGCATAACTAGGCATTTTTTGTCCGCGCTTTGCGCACATTTTCTTACTAAATTAGGTTAAATTATACCATTTGTTGACAATTTTAGCATAAAACAGCTAAATGTTGCGCGCAAGTGCGCATTTTCATACCAAATTAGTTAGTATTAGACCAAATTTGACAATTTTAGCGTAAAATGGCATACATTTTTTTCGCGCCCCCTAAAAAATGTCTTGCCCTCCTCCCCCCCCCAAAGTATGAGGCTGGTGCCGTCACTGACCCGTAGGGATGCGTTGGTAATAAAACTCACATGAGAAATAACATGCCATTAACGGGGTGGGTCGCAAAGCGAGTTCCACCGGGACCAGGAATCGAACCCGCATAACACCCATACACACCACTAATTTGATCGAAATGGCTCTCAGTGGTTATTGTTCTCCGTATCCAAGGCCCATAGCACTATACAGTCATCCAAAAAGTAACTGACCCGGTAATAACTATGCTTATATTTTAAAAGTACAACCCCTTCTTAAAAAGGAGTATCCTTATAGGGGCATTAAGAGATATGGTGGAGGCAGCGCCCTCAATTACAAAAATATATGATAAAAACTGGGATTTGTATATTTTTACAATTGTATTACATGTATGAACTTACACCTATAAGGAAGAAAAATCAGCCCTCTTTGTACAACAAAACGTCGATTCAAAAATGCGGGTAGAGCCGCAACCAGCATTTTACATGGTGGTTGGCCGCAACCAGCATTTTACATGGTGGTTGGGTTAAGGGTGTATTCCAACATATTTAAAACATTGTTTTAATCAAGTTTTTCTGGGTTTTAAGTAGAAACAACAATAATGGCAATTTTTAATGTTCATCTTGAATTCTGAAGTATATTAATTAAAATTAAAAAAATCAACATGACATTTTGTCCCTTTAAGGATGTTTACTCTAGTTGAACGGTTAGCAACCGTTGTGTGACAGGAACTTGTGATAATTCTCCCGACATTTAGCTGTCGCCAAAGAACAAAATAGTAGTGTGTGTGTTCCTAACGCGGGCACCGGCGTTCAAGCAAACGTATGTTAATCCATTCATCCAAAATATAACATAAACTTCACCTATTTTTGTCAACTAATATGTCTGTATAGACATTTAGTAATAGACCTCCGAAAAGATAGCCGATAGCTGGTCCAATTCCACAAGCTGCATTGAATATTCCTGTGTGTATAAATGTGTACAGAAAAAAGAATCATTTTGGCACGTAGAATGATGGAAAGAAGAATTTTTCTACTACACACGGTCACACATTTTATCATAGCTTGAAAACTCAACATACTAGCTAAAAAAAGAAATCTTCGAGTTGACCCCAAATTATCAAGTGCGAGGGCGCCCTTCGGTACAAAAAAAATTGATCAAATTACTTAGATCAAAATAAGAAGAGTTTATTCACGCCGAAATATAATCAAAACAAGACCTTCGATCGTTGATCAATTAACATGCATAATTTGAAGTATATGTCCCTCCCCTTCAATATTTTTTCCAATTAAGTAATTTATAAAGACAAGTTTACCCTGAAATGTATGAAAACATGCGGCTACATCAGAGTGAAAATTGACATGAACGGGATGAGACGGTGTCGAAATCAGATGGAAAATGTCCGTGATATACGAGAGTGGATGACTGACAACTTTTTGAAAATGATAAAAGCGAATTCATTGTATTTGGATCTAAATACCCCATTTTCGTATTGGGAATTCTTCTATTGTTCAAGCAAGTAAAGTTCGCAATTTAGGCGCTTATTTTGATATGGACATCGACATGACACTGAATCATCATATTTCTGAGATTTGCAAATCATCTTCTTTTCATCTTCGTAACATAGGACTTATCAGAAAATATCTCACAAATGATGCTAATGAACAACTCGTCAATGCGTGTGTTACATCGCGCCTTGACATGGGAAATTCTCTGCTTTATGGACTCCCGAATCTCCAGATCAAGCGTCTCTACAGTGATCTACATTAGCTTCCAATAAAGGACAGAATTATCTTCGAAATATTTATTTATGTTTATAGATCAACTATTAATATGTCACTATTGTATATCTCAAATCTTCTAACTCAATATAGGCCTAAGCAAGAAACACAATTGCGTTCGAACAGCAAAATACTTTTCACTGAACCGCGATTTGCAAAATCCTATGGATCACATTCTTTTCTATGTGCTGCACCTCGCTTATGGAATAAGCTTCCGGAGTGTGTCAAAACTGCAGAATCTGTGGTTTCATTCAAAACATTGCTAAAGACTTTAATTATAAAATCTGGTAGTGCTTTCTTTGATTAATGTTTGTGAATTCAGTATCATGTTCTTAATGTGTATTATTTATGGCTTTGTACAGATTGTGAGTGGGGGATTTGTCATTAGTTCAACGCTCCCACTTTTGTATTGTTGTGTTGATGTGATAACGGTTCTCCTTCATTCACATTTTGTACCATTTTTGTTTTGCAATGATGTGTCGATGCGCCTGGAGCAAACAGTTTTGTTGAATGTTGGCGCATTATAAGTTGCCATTATTATTATTATTATTATCATTATTATTTAATACCTTATTTTTGAACGCCGTATAAACCAGTTCACAGGATGATAGATTATAATGGATAAAGGATGTTTCATATTCCCCCTTTAAGATTTTTTTTGAGTGTTTAAGACAAATGTTGCTGCATCATCTTAAGCTCTAATCCAATATCAAAATTCGGAACCTTTGACAGTACACTTCAGCAATCACTAATCATGTAATGGCCATGTCGCTCACTTGAATGGTCCGCCTGGTTCGATTGTGCTCAGGTTATTCCTTCACCCACTCAAATACTAGTTTCAAAAGACACATTACACATAATAATGCAAAGCAGGTGTAAATGCAGTAAAACATTGTCATAGTCACTGATCCCGAGTATAAGTCACTGATCCCGAGCATTACATGCCGAGGTAGGCCTATCGCTTTGGGATTATAGACCAGTGGGGATCTATTAACTTATGAAAGAAATCAACCAAACGATCATATATAAATTAAATATAAACAAATATAATTTATAGCAAAAAAACAGCAATATTGATTTTGACGACGGAAGAATAATCATTATGACATTGTGGTCAGCAACAGGATCGAACCACGGACCTCTCGTTCTAGAAGCGAATGCTCTACCAACTGAGCTATCAAGGGAAACTATTGTTACCGATGTAAAGATTCAAACGCTTTATAAATTGTGTTTTAGAGCCACATAATGCAAAAACATCATAATTCTGTTAAATAAAAAGGAAATCACAGTTTTTAAGTTAGTCAGTTGAAAAAGATTTCCTCGAAAGTTGTTCAATGCACATAGCCTGAAATCCGTACAAAAATGAAAATATAACGCGATCGCACATGAATGGACAAATGAACAAAATGCCAATGGTTCCAAATTTTGCTCTCACTTAAAATTACTTCTAATGTAATTAAATGGTCACGCCGTAAAATGGATTTGAGAATAATAGCTGGTGAAACCCTCATTTATCTAAAAATTGTGTACTTTCACTGTTTAAGACAGCTGTTTGGCATATTAATGTAGACACTACTTTGACGCATTTCATTTTCGATATCGACGAATTTTTAAAATACCGATGTGAAATGCTCTGCTTGTAGATATCATAGACTGGATTCAATAAGTTTGCAAGACAGGTCCTCTTATAAGGAGTATTTTAAGACCTTAATCTGAATGAAAGACTTTGATTTCACCTCACTTGAAACCAACGCTTCAATTTCCGCGGGAGTTTAACTCGGTGTTAGTAGTAGTAATAGTGTCGACGAGCGAAGCGTGGAGACCTATTACGTACTAATAGCACAGCACTACCGTTCGATATGCCATGTATGTGACAGCTACCGTTCGATATGACAGCACTACCATTCGATATGACAGCACTCCCGTTCTATACGGCTGTTGGATATGACAGCACTACTGTTCTATATAGCATGTATTTGACAGCTACCGCTTGATATGTGTGACAGCTGGGAGGTTGTATTTCTTCACACATCTTTAATGTGACAGGTTGGGTCTCTATAATTGTAGCGGTGACAGATCAGCTAAATGTTATGTCTACATGTTGGCAGGTGTGGTCTAGGCATTGAACTTGGCTTTTGAATGGTCAAAATACAAATGTGGTGTGTGGGAACCAAATGTTTATATTACTCTCTTCCATCTCTACACCATAACAGCATATGATCTATATACTATATTTTAAGTGTAAAAGCTAGGTATGTGCCAGATACTACCATTCGTCACATTAATACCAGGTCAACAATTACTATTTTATATGCTCATGTCACAGTGTCCACATCTCAAATTAAAGAGCGCTGACAGGTATTCAAACATTTCAATTAACAACAAGGGCGGCTTGGTATGTGGCCAGTTACTGTCATATTTAATGAGTTCCAAAGTGAATAAATCATTCACACAACCATTAATTTCTTATTTATTAACATAACATCTCAGATTAATAGGTATACGCTTACGAAAATATAGTACACCAGTTCGCCCATGATAGTAGGCTATAAGTAGTAGTAATAGTGTCTCCTCGCGAGCACAGCACTACCGTTCGATATGCCATGTATGTGACAGCTACCGTTCGATATGACAGCACTACCATTCGATATGACAGCACTACCGTTCTATACGGCTGTTGGATATGACAGCACTACTGTTCTATATAGCATGTATGTGACAGCTATGTGTGACAGCTGGGAGGTTGCATTTCTTCACACATCTTTAATGTGACAGGTTGGGTCTCTATAATTGTAGCGGTGACAGATTAGCTAATGTCTACATGTTGGCAGGTAAAGTGGTCTACTACGGCATTGAACTTGGCTTTTGAATGGTCAAAATGTTAGAATGATACATTTGAACTTCAAGTATAAGCTAAACAAGATAGGAGTTGGATTCACCAAGTATTTTGTTGTTGTTTATAATGGTCAAAAGCGGGGATCAGAAGACAACCGGAGAGAAATGGCAACCACTAGTGAGGGTTCCTGCAGTTTTTGCCAGTGATTCCAAGAAACAATATATACACAGTTGAAAGTGTTTTATAACAAACAGCACAGTTGAAAGTTATTTACTTGTGTTGAATTTTTATTGTTGTCGCAACAAATATAGAACATAAACTAACACTACTATTCCAATCACAAAGTCCACAGTTGAAAGTGGTTGTTCTTTAATAGCAAACAAAAAGGTACATGTAAAATCCAAACAGAATATATCGAACAACAACTAAAACTACTATATACAAGAATCAGCAGTAACAATAACAACAACATTAAAGGTATATGACCCGATCACATTTTCATAACACAGATTTTTCTCAAACATATGGAGATTTTCATGTCATATGAAAGATCATGTTTTTCTGATTAACATACTGAAATTTGACGGTCCAAATCAGTAGGATTACGAAGAAATCAGTGAAATAACATCGAATTAACGCGAAGGGTGGTTAACCACCAATATAGTTTGTAACTTTAATCAATGACGCTCTTTACAAAAACCTCCCAATATCATTAACAATTACTGTTTTATGTTCCTATTTCATACACTACAATGTTAATGAGCTTCAAAGACTATAATTCTGTTCACACAACTATTACACTTCCATTTTAATGTATGTATTATTTAAAAAATACATACCCACCTCACTCAGAGTATATGAGTTCATGGTTTTTCTGTAACTTTCAAAGTCACTTTAATACACAGGAGTCTGGTCATCTCAGGTTATTGTTTATAAGTTTCAAAGTCAATAAGTTCAGGGTGTTCAATTATCAACAAGGGCGGCTTGGTATACATGGCCATTTACTGTCATATTTAATGAGTTCCAAAGTGAATAACTCATTCACACAACCATTCATTTCTTATTTATTAACATAACATCTCAAATTAATAGGTGTACGCTTACGAAAATATAGTACACCAAAAAGTGGTGTTCGCCCATAATAGTAGGCTATTAGTACCCAAAGTGCGCGGTTCGTTTTGGCGATAATTGACCTACGGCTATTGTTCGCCGCTAACTTGCCAATTAGCTAATACATATAGGCTAGAGTTAGTGGATGTTTCTAGTATTACACATGGTCACACATTTATCAACTCAACCCAGAGTTAGAGGATATTGTTGCTAGAATCTAAAATCCAAATCAAATCATCAATGGCTTTTTGCTGACAAAAGTTCTTGCGTAACCGCAAGGTGAGTTTGGTAGAAAAACCATTGATCATCAGTTCATGCTCCGGTCTGTTTAAAAGGGTTTTTTTCTTCTTCTTATGGTTTTCGAGAACCTCCGCCATTTCGTCATAAAGGGTTAAAAAAAGTAAGACCCCCTGAAACTAGATCACCTTTGTTACATAGCTTCCTACACAATTAGACGTTTTGAAAAATTGAAACGATTATGAAAAGAAAAAAACTCTTGGCTACCAACAGAAAGTTTTTCTTTTTCGATATTACGTTTACTTTTCCCAATACAGTCACATTTCCCCAAAATGATGTTTTCAGAAAAAGTGGCTCTTTGTCCTATACCAGTAAATTCAAAAACTCTCTCTCTGATTTTTGTATGCAAATTAGACTAAGTTTGTTTGCATAACTCCGCACAGAACTTGTTTTTTTCACAAATTTAAAAACTTGTGAAAAGAGAAAGGGCTTGGCTTCCCACAAATAGTTTCTCCTTTTCAATATCATGTTTACTTTTCCCAAAATTGTCTCATTTTACCAAAACTATGTTTTCAGAAACAGTGGCAATTTTCAAAATCTTATACAATTTTGTTTGCGTAATACCCCCACACAATGAGATGTTTTACCAAATTGAAACTTTTTTGAAAAGAAAAAACGCTTAGCTATCCGTACAAAGTTTCCCCTTTTCAATACCATGTTTACTTTTCCCAAAAAAAGTCAAATATCCCCAAAAGTATGTTTCCGTTAAGATGAAATTGGCCAAAATCCAATACAAGTAAGTGTCACCTTTTCTGAAAACATCATTTTGAGGATATGCGACTGTTTTGGGAGAAGTAAACATGGTATCAAAAGCAAAAACTGTTTAAATTTCCCAAAACGGCTCATCTTATCTGGAGTGATGCACACAAAAAAATCTAGAATATAGGAGTGGGGGGGGGGGGGGGGGGGGGCTTACTTTTTAAACCCTATATTACACCAGGCAGACATTTTATTCTTTTAAATCTAAAAAATGATCGATGAAGATTGTACCTAAACTTACCCATATACAGACCAAACTCTTGCGGCAGCATAGATTCGTCCATATATGTTACACCCAGAGTGGATAACGGTGATGCCCCCAGCCCCATAAGCAGGTTTGCAACCATAAAAATAAATAGATATTTTGATAGCCCTGAATTGTCCACATCTAGGTCACATTCTTTGGACAGCGTTATGTTGGCATCGCAAGTATCGAATTCTCTAATCTGATTAATAAACAAATCATTCAATTAACAAAAATTATCCTTAACTTCTTGAATAGCGGGTGTGGCAATGTACGAGTATATTGTGAGAAATTGCGTTGATTTTGGACGGGCTTAATTCGTAAATTAATGAGCATCGGCATCGCGAAGATGTTTTGCGCGCCCTATAAAACAAATAGCTATTTTGATCCGAATTGTTCACATCTGGGTCACGTTCTTCGGACAGAGTTCTGTTGGCATCGTATGTATCGAATAATGTAATCTGCTTAATAAACAAATCATTCGATTTAGTTTAAGTTATCCTTAATTCTTGAATATATGGCCTTGAATGTCAACAATCAATCTTATGTTGTTCTCTAGGTATTGAATAACCTACCAGTCTGATTAACCAGTCTGTACACTGGTTCTGAACACTCGATTCATGGCCCGTTCATACTCCCCGTCGTTGACCATCGCGCGACGTCGGCGAATAACATTGCTTCAACATGCACACCGATAATACGTGTATACGTCGCGGCACACGATACCAGAGTTAGGGTAAGGGTAAGGGTAAGGGTAAGAGTAAGGGTAAGGGTAAGGGTTAGGGTTAGGTGTTAGGTGTTAGGTGTTAGGTGTTAGGTGTTAGGTGTTAGGGGTTAGGGGTTAGGGGTTAGGTGATAGGTGTAAGGTGTTAGGTGTTATGGTGTTAGGTGTTAGAAACAGTCCCTGGGTGGACAGTCCCAGGGTTGTTTTAGAATGAATATAGTTTCCAAGGTGTTTTTTTAAACAGTATTATGCGGTTTATTCCGTGAGGGCGCTATTGTAGTTCACCCAGAGTTGGTCGACTTAGGGTTGATCAACCCCGGGACTGTCTACCTCGGGACTGTCTACCTCGGGACTGTCTACCCCGGGTGGAAAGTCATGTGGGTATTTCCATCGCTGCATATAGATACGTCTACACATGCGTAAATGTCATGCTTGTAAAGTTATCACTGTGAACATCAGTTAGTAAAATGGACTAGATTAGATATAAGACAGATTAAACTTACCTCGAAATCGTAATCGTAAAAATGAGGCAGTGAGAATAGTATGGCGCCAGACGCAAATATGAGTCCTCCCCAACCGACCCATGCTGGCTTGTTTCCTCTTTCTCCAAAATAAGTCACAATTATGATGACGGATAAACCTGCTATATCGTAGCAACTAACTAAAATACCTGAGCTTGTACTGGATAGGTTGAAACGTTTCTCTAGCGTTGTTATAGCCACGTATAAGAAGCCAAATGAAATCATGTCTTGCATTAGACCCATGAAGCTTAAGAGAATGAGATATCCTTTAGTGTTGTTGAATACCTGCGCCCAATCAGGTCTCCACGACCCCCAGTCATATCGTGCAACACCTCCATGGTCTTTATCCTCCTTTCCGAGAATAAATCGATTATTATCGTCATCGTTGTTTCCTTTCTTGGTCTCCAGCAGTTGGTATTCCTCCTTGCTTTCATCATCATGTTTTATATTATCACCGCCATTGGTACTAGCCATTTCGTAATTATTGTGCTCAAATAACAATCACAAAGACGATCACAGTGGAATTAATTTTTTGATCCGTGGCTCCTACCGATATAGGAAACATTTTGTGACGACTAAAGATTGAAAATACCGTTGATACCCTAATATTGGTGCTATTACTGGTTTACTAGATAAAAGGCTTCGGTTTTATCACACGGTAGGCGTAGACTAAATACTACCTGTAGACTGTAGAGTGCATGATGACGTAGGTTGGGGTTCACTGATTCCAGAAACAAGATTTTTCAATACAGTGAGAGATTTGGAGTTTTGGGGACTTTATTTTCACCATTTGGTTCAACAAAATATTTAAGTTTTCCCATACATTCTCAGTATACAAAATCACAATGAACGGTTTTGTTTACATTTGATATCTATTTGTCCGATGACTGTTAATTAATTAGCCCTATCTATGTGTTATCATGTACAGGGCCACAGTTCAATTTCCATGATATTTATAATTTTTTATCAGCTAAGATCATATAATAAATTTAGCAAGTAAACACAACAGAAATCAAAATCATGATCTGTAGGCATTCGTGATTCATTTAGGTTATGAATTTTGTAAAAGCTACTACGTTGTCATTAAACTGTGTATGCAGGGATGGGGCGGTGGATAGAGTTTTAAATTTTAAACTAAAGGTCAACATAACACAACATTCAAGCATATCATTTGCACACCCAATCTAAAGTGCTCAACAAAAGAAAGTCATACACTTTGTTTAGGTCCTTTAGAGTAACTTTCGATCTTTTTATGATTAAACAGACTAGATAGACATTTGGATGAATCTTTCCGGCACAATTTGATACCAAAATTGCCACCTAACAACAAAGATAAACCATGATTAGCACCATTTGAAGAAAATTAGTCACTTTTCAAAAGTCACATTTTCAACGCACGCAAGCCGCGAGAAAATGCTGTGCGTGGCACTTGAATGACCGGGAATGAAATGGATATTGATCACGTCGTGCCTGAGCGAGCGGGCTATTTGATTATGAACAGGTAAAATGTGGTCTTCCCGCGTAGTGTATTGAAAATGTGACTTTTGAAAAGTGACTTATTTTCTTTAAATGGTGCTAATCATGGTTTATCTTTGTTGTTAGGTGGCAATGTTGGTATCAAATTGTGCCGGAAAGATTCATCCAAATGTCTGTCGAGTTTGTTTGGTCAAAAAATAATCGGAAGTTACTTTAAAGGACCTAAACAAAGTGTATGACTTTCTTTTGTTGAGCACTTTATGTAGTAGAACATGTAAACTAACATAGGATATTGATACAGTATCACATGATTAGTATCATGTCAAAGTATACTCTAGTACTCCAGAGTACAGTATCTCATGATTAGATTTATTCCGTCTTGGCGCCCTCAACGGAATAAAGCGCAATAACACTGACAAAATATAAAATGTAAAAAGATGAATCCAACGGAACCAGGAACAAAACACACCAAGGATCAGAAAACTGATACAAGAGGATATCTCGAAAATGTAAAAATGCTAAGAGTAAAAGCAAGATATACCAACAGGGTGTGGGGAAACAGGTAATAACAAGGGAGAATAACGCGATAAAACAGATAAATAACAAAAACAATAACACACGGAAATGCACTGGGACAAGCAATATAAATTGCTGTGCAATGAAACAACAAAGATACATGTATATGGTAACAATAAAGACCGACGTTTTAAGTGGATATACCACCCTTCATCAGGGACAAAATATAAAAACAAAAGTGTTAAGAACTGTAAATAAGATAATGCACTATACAAGTCCACCACTGTAATTATAGCACAATGTCAGTAATAGATGTTGACTACTAGACATCCAGGTTGACAAAATAGTTTAAGAATGTAGGATTTCCCATATTTATAGTTTAACGGGCCCTCACATGTATCCGTGTGAGCTGAGCGGGCCCTTACCGTGTGAAAAATGGGTGCGGACGGCGACACACACGGTGGGCCGTTTCCCGTCCCTTGAACACGTTCAGGGGACTTTGCCGGCCACCGGAGTTTTGAACATGCTCAAAACTCCTGGCGGGTGAGTAAAAGCGGCGGGGAACGATGAGAGCCCGGTATGAAGACGGTATAAGGACGGCGCACCCGTTCGCACCCATTTCGCACCCGTTTCGCGCCCATTCGCAGGGCGGTGATGGACGGTTGTGGACGTCGACCATCTTAGCGACGGACTGCGAATGGCCGCATGCAACCTGGTAACCGTTCGCAGAACGGACTCTCAGCAGGCATGTTGCAACTCTCTAAATGTAAAAGAGCTAAAACTCACTCTTTCGAGAGCTCTAGGAGGGACAGCTCTTTTTTAGGAGTGAAGTTTACTCTTAAAAGAGCGATTTTCACTCTAAAAAGAGTTAAAATCACTCTGAAAAGAGTGACAAATCACTCTTAAAAGAGTGACAAATCACTCTTAAAAGAGTGACAAATCACTCTGAAAAGAGGGACAAATCACTCTGAAAAGAGTGAACTTCACTTCTTAGAAGAGCCGTCCCTCCTAAAGCTCTCGAAAGAGTGAGGTTTAGCTCTTTTACATTTAGAGAGTATTATAGATGTTGGTCGTACGAATTCCGGAATGCAAATGAAGCGGTGAGCTTGAGCGCTCAGCTTGAAAAGGGCGGTAGAAAAATGTAATCAAGACGTTTCGGCCGGTACCCAGGCGTTCCGACTGGTTATCAATTTTTACTGATTGTTTGGACTCTGTTGTTTTTCTATTAGACGGTAAGGTGGCCGCCTACCATTACCGCCCTGCGAACGGGCGCGAAACGGGTGCGCCGTCTGTATACCGTCCTCACACCGGGCTCTCACCGTTTGCCGCCGCTTTTACTCACCCGGCAAGAGTTTTGAGAATGGTCAAACTTCCTGCCGGGCGCGGATGGCCGGCAATGTCCCCGGTAACGTGTTCAACGGACGGGAAACGGCACACCGTGTGACATCACCGTGTGCCACCGTCTGCACCAATTTGTCACACGGTAATGGGCCGGACAGCTCACACGGATACATGTGAGTACAAATGTATTTTACAGAGATTCCCGGAACGTGAGCGAAGCGGCGAGCTTGAGCGCTCAGCTTATACAGGGCAGTTTGATGACGTTATCAAGGCGGTTCGGTCGGTACCCAAGCGTTTCGGCCGGTGAGGACCTGGTGAGGAGGTGGTATGAGCCCAGTTCCAGGCCGATATGGACCCGGTATAGAACAGTATGAACCCGGTGACAAAAAAAAAATCAATGCGGCCGTTGACATTTGTTGCCCTTTGTTCACCGTGTTGGACTCTGTTGTTTTTCTATAAGACGGTAAGGGGCCGCCCAGCTCACACGGATACATGTGAGGGCCCATAAGCAAGTGGTCATCCTTGTTTTTACCTCCCCGACCACCAACCCCCTAAGTGTTTTGACATATACTTGTTCATGAAAATCATTTCAGCGGTGTCAAATATATATACACTTTCTATGAGGTACTATTCTCTGGAGTACTAGAGTACACTCTGACATGATACTAATCATGTGATGGGTAGTGTACGCCCACCACGTGATTTTCATCTTTGCGGCCAATGGTCGAACTTGGCGAACAAACAATAGATACAGTAGTATGTCACAAGCTTCCCACGTTAACGTGACAGGATCACCGTAACATGTTTGTCAACTTATCATCCAAAAACCAATTTTACCTCACAAAAGTGGATTTTCTTCCATTTTTCATATTGATTTTTTTCCAAAGATATTAGCAGAGAAGGTATTAATTATATAAATCATCAAAATTATCATTACGTAGGTATGGGATTGATTTTGGATTTGACGCAGTTAATAACCCATCAACTATGTGGGGTATCCGTGGTATAGGTCAATGCACTTATTGCGCTATATGGGGCACATGCGCCCTATGATGATGGGGCAGGTTCGCCAATAGGGATTTATATAGTAATGATTTTGCATATCTTCAAATTAAATAGTTATCAGGAATGGAGTAACGCTAATGAATATTAGAGGAGAATATTTCAAAATGTGGTATTTGTTATTACTTTTAAATTCTGAACAAGTATGTTCCGCAAAAGTGCCCCACCCTATATTTGTTACCCCTTCATTTTATTTTGGAATGAAATAACGAAGAATAACGAATCTATATGTATTGGATATTATGGTACTTTGTGTAGCCTAATTCTGAGCATACAGTGCAACAGAGCATACATTACCAAATATTGAATTCTAAATATAGTGCCTCCTGAGTGTTGTACAACCATGAACATTTCAATCCTAAGTATGTGTATCATATCAAAACAGCTTTGTTTTAAAGTAACCTTTAGTGTCATTGTATGATTATCAGAATTGTTACATTTCTTATTAAACCTGATTTCGGATTGGCCAATACTTGATTATTCGTACACGTTAATCCAACCAGCTACTTGCTACTTGCTTTTATGGCCATGACTATTAAGACGTAGTACAGGCCTTTATAATGTTCAAGCTTGCATGTCAGCACACCCCCACCTAAAGTAACATACACCATTACGTTTAATTCATGAGAAAAACACAATTTTTTTAATTTATTTTTTAATATAGCAAATGTTTGGAGGAAAATATTTTAAATACTAAAGGGATATTGAATTATCTGCACAGACCATTGTTTGATGCACATCTTTACCTTTAATTTGATACCTTGCAAGTCTGGTTTTGATACACAGTACTGCTTAATAATTTCAATGAGTTTGGTCATTGTTGCCAGACACGAGGATTACATGATCAAGACGCAAACGCAAAGAGTCATGTGGAGCGTAAGCTGTTAGCATACCAGAAGTGCATTTAATGTTATCATCACTAAACCAAACCTCACTCCTGACAAAGGAGTTGATAGAAATGCACATTCAAATTTTATTTTCAAATGTAATTCATGACATTTGTATAATTAGATGATAAGCTGACCTTGAAGGTCACTCTATTCAAATGTGTCCATAGATTTAAAGGTTGTAGTGACACATATTAGCACATTTTAAACGTACTTCAAGATTTGGACAATTCCATTAAAAACCTGACCTTAAAGGTCACACACCATTCTATTGTGTCTATAATTTTACAGTTCGTAGTGACATATAGCATTGGTTGCTGTGTAAACCCGACCATTTGGTCATTCTGTTCATTGTTGTCCGCAGACAAACAATTGTAAACTTCATTGATTGACATCAAATTTAATTAAAGTATTGGACGATTAAATTTAACCAGGGAGTTGGGATGACTAACAAGCCTTAACCTTTCCAGATATTACCTGAGGAAGTTATCGACCGAGCATACTTTTTCACACCGCAATGGTATTCATAATAAACATTCATGAGCCTACTGGACAAGATAGAACCGGGGATAGAACATGGGCGGCGGAAGAGCTTGTCCCAATTTCTCCCTAGATTATTACTACAGGCTCTAGGAGGTAATACGTGGCCATCTCTTAATTACTCTGTCAACCATGATTTTATTGATGTTCATATCAATACTATTCAGAAAAGTTTGGGTGACAAGCCCGAAAATGGTTAACTTTTTCTACAGAGGGCGTTTTTCAAAATGGTCGCCAATAATCTTATTTTATACAATAACTCAATTTCTAAGGCACCTAGAGACCTGATTTTGGTGTCTAAACATATGTTTTCAGGGTCAAGGAAGCTCATAAGACCAGTAACTATGACATTGGCTGCTTTGGTAAGAGCAGCCATTTTCAAAATGGCCGCTCATATTCTTATTTTATACAATAACTCAATTTCTGAGGCACCTTGAGACCTGATTTTGGTGTCAAAACATATGTTTTCCATGTCAAGGAAGCTCATAAGACCAATAACTATGACATTGACTGTTTAAGTAAGGGCAGCCATCTTGATTTTTAAAATGGTTGCCAAGAATTATGATTTTTATCCATAAATTGGTCGTTGAAACACATAAAGACATAATTTTGATGGGTATATCCATGTTTTCAGAGTCCAAGGATCCAACGAGAACATTACAGTTATTAAACATATCATTTTGTTGACAAAATGTTAAACCTGATATTAACATGGCATCAACAACTACAAAATGGTTACCCAATACCCAAAGGCTATACCTGAAAATGTCATCATTTATCTTATATATAGTTGTTATGCCAGCAATTCGAAGAGTACCGTTATCTGGACTCTCAAATTTGTCTGAACTGCTTTCAAGGTTTACACATATGAACAGGTTTCTAGGTACCTCAGAAACTGATATATGGTATAAAATATAACATTATTGGCAGCCATTTTGAAAATCAAGATGGCGGCTCTTACCAAAACAGCCAATGTCAAAGTTATTGGTCTTGTGAGCTTCCTTGACCCTGAAAACATATGTTTTGACACCAAAATCAGGTCTCTAGGCGCCTCAGAAATTGAGTTATTGTATAAAATAAGATTATTGGCGGCCATTTTGAAAATCAAGATGGCTGTCCTTACCAAAACAGCCAATGTCATAGTTATTGGTCTTATGAGCTTCCTTGACCCTGAAAACATATGTTTTGACACCAAAATCAGGTATCTAGGTGCCTCAGAAATTGAGTTATTGTATAAAATAAGATTATTGGCGGCCATTTTGAAAAACGCCCTCTGTAGAAAAAGTTAACCATTTTTGGGCTTGTCATCCAAACTTTTCTAGATAGTATTGATATGAACATCAATAAAATCATGGTTGACAGAGTAATTAAGAGATGGCCACGAATTACCCCCTAGAGCCAGGAGTATATAGCTCTATGGGAACCTAACTTGCCATACGAGGCTAACATTGTTATTAACAAAGCCTGGACAGCGGGAACACGAAACCATACCCCTCTCCAAGGAATTAACGGTAGAGGTTACTAATAAACTTTTGTCAAATGTATATTGTTCTCAGAAAAGCAAATGTGAAATGGACAAAAAAGAATGATGATGTAACTCGGGTAATCAACAGGTGTTTAGCAACCTGCTAACCCCGATGGATATTAAAACAAACAGTGTTACCAAAAGGCATACTCCTCCAACCACTTGTAACAAGGATGAGAGGGTGGGGCATTTTCTCAGACCCTTCTCGTATGAATCGCAGAAACGATATGACCTGCGAATGAAGGCAAGGAAACAGGGCTGTGTTGAGCCGGACACGCACGGCTGAACAACAAAGCAAAAAAACGCGGGATGGCAGTTCCTAACTTTTGATTGGTCCAAAGGAATCAAGACAAAAGCCACCTGAAAAGCCAGGGGGAAATGAACTGGCAATCCCTAGTGCTTGAGCAACTCAGAATTATGCTAGACAGGCAAAATAATTCTTTAATTAATTAAGCTTATTTAAGACAGATTTGGACCTAAACCCGGCGTCGAGTAAGTTCGCCTTTTTGAAACACCTGTCTTTATCATATATCATGGTGGTATGTAGCTAAGATATTAATCCTTCACATAATATCAATAGGTCCATTCAATCTTTAAAATTGGCGTCTCTAGACCTCTTCAAAGGAAAATGAGGCGAACACTCCCCGCTCTCTCCTACTGTATTAATATCACATGTTATTGTACATGTTCTACTACACAGATTGGGTAATTTGCATGTGACAAAAATCCATATATCCGGAAGGAAAACATGCAAAAGAGCTTGAAATACATTACCTTATTTGCAGGGTTAAGCTCATTTGGCTATGAAATGATATCACTCTTTCTTTACTGAACAAGCTGGACGGATCAAACCTATAATATTTGAAAACAATTCTACAGATGAAACTGGATGGATCTTTCTTGTTAGCCAGACATTTACCAAGTTTGGTGAAATAGTCATTAAATGTCGCAGTCATCTCGTGTGGATAACTGCTGAAAATGGTTGGGGTGTACAAAAAGACCATATGGCAAATATGGTAGAATGACTTTCACCCATCGAGGAGTTATAAGCAGGTAAGTTTATTTAATTTGCACAATAAATCCAATAATTTCATATACATCTAAATGTATCACTTGCCCCCCCCCCCCTCCCCGGTTCATCTTAGTATACACACAAAGGACATTAAAGAGGACACATAGACACTTTAAATTTCTATCATTACAACTGGTCAATTCATGCTTCCAAGGCAATGAAAGTTTTAAAAAAAAGAAGATTTTTTAGTCATTTTAGAGACTTCAAATAATTGATTAGAATTGCTTAGACCTAGGCTAGGCCTGGGCAATCTACAAACATGCGTATCTTTGACGGCGCATATCTCGACAATTTTGCCTTGACCTTATTTTATTTTTTTTACAGGAAAGCCAAGACCATGATCTTCACACAGAATGCAAAGTTGTTGTTTTTTTCTCTTTTTATTTTTTCATCTGCTATGACAAATCAAATATACAAAAAATATATGTTTACAAATCAGTTAGAATACACAATGTGTGTGGATAACTGTAACATCGATAAGTAGACTATATATCGCATGAATATGGTTATTATGCATAATTACAGGATGATGTATTAAAACATACACTACTAAATTACAAAATATAATATATTTAAATTATACAAAAAGCATGTGGAAAACGTCCCATTTTTTTAGGTAGAGAGTATTCTTGTGCAGATTCGTCTGCACCCCTCCTTAGAGAGCTACACTGGTTACCCCTCCTTAGAGAGCTACACTGGTTACCCATTACATCAAGGATTACATACAAACTCATGTTGTTCACCTTCAAAAGTTTTCATGGCCTTCTTCCTATGTACCTGACAAGCTTTCTCACTCCGTACATATCAAAGAGACCTAATCTGAGGTCAGGTGATGACAAATTACTTCTCACAATCCCTCGTACGAAGCGTGCTCTTGGAGACAAAGCCTTCTACGCTATTGCTCCACGTCTATGGAACTCTCTACCTGCCTCACTCCGCAATTGTTCTACTATTCATAAGTTCAAAAAGGCTCTCAAATTTCATCTATTTCCTAAGCATTAATCCCCGCCTCACGGATTCCATTCTGTTTTTTAGCTTTGTATATTGTGCTGTCATATTTTGTGTATGTATAGGCCCTTTTTACTTTGTACTGTATAATAATATGTTGCAATAAGATATAGTGTTTTTGTGTATTTTAAGATTTTACTATTTTGTACAGCGCTTTGACCACTTTTGATTAGGCGCTTAGTAAATGCTGCTTATTATTATTATTATTATTCTTAAGAGATTTTTTCCACATGTGTCTTTCAGTGTTATGGTACTTAATGATATCATGTTGGATATTTTGAAATGACGGTTTTGAACCATTGCACCTATTTCTGTATACAGCAAATTTCGCAATCAACAAGATGTTATTGAGACCAGTATGTTTACTAATGGGGAATTTGCCAAAGAGAATGTTATTATCGCACAGCGACACCTTAATTTTACATTTACATAGTATCCATTCCTCGAGCTTTCTCCAGATGGTATTAGTAATAGGGCACATACAGAATATATGGTAAATTGTTTCCTGGACCTGATAGCAAAAAGAACATCTATCGTCGCTGGAAATCTTTATCATCTTAAGGAAGCAGTTTGTGCTCAGGATACGCTGAGTTATTCGAAACTGAAACCATCTTAGCTTGATATCCCAGTACATTTAAATGGCGCGTTGCAGATAGTTTTCCATTTGTTATCGTCGATGTACTGAAGTTTTTGCGACCATTTTAGCTTGGCTTTATTATTGGAATTGGGTAAAAGGATTTTGTAGATACGCCTACAGCCCTTTTTGTCTTTTAATAGAATATCAATGTTTATAGGAATAAATGGTTTAGCAACCGGCTTAGCATTAGTAAACAATCACACATTTCTAAAACTCTCAATAATAGTACGTCTGAGCTCATGGTACTCAAGAAAGTTAGTTCTAAGATTAACATATTTTCTCCTAAGTGCCTCCAAAGAGTAAAATCCTCCCTCTGGGTCCATGAGATCATTAATATAGAGAATGCCATTTTGAACCCAACTGGAATAGAAAACAATATTTCCACCAATATTAATCTGAGGATTGTTCCAGATACATGACCGTAGAACTTCGCTGCAATCGTTTAGCTTCTTGTGTTGCTGAAACGAATTCCAGGCAAGAAGGACTTCCTTCCAGAAGGTATTGCTCATCTTATTAATAAAATTGGTCCACCTACTGGTGCCGCAGATAAAGTTACCCATGTCCTTCAGCTGTGAGAAATACAGAAACATGATAACAGCTTTATTGGAATTACTAGCCCTTAAAAGACGTCTAATCCATGATATTTTCAGAGCGTTGAAAAATATACCAACTTGGATCATTTTTGTACCCCCTTCGTCATAATCGCCACACATCTGGTCCTTGCCAATCCTATCCGTCTTGCCTTCCCATATAAAATTGAAAAACATATTGTTAAGCTCATGTATCAAGTTGCAATCTGGATTGGGAATGGCCAGAACCAGATGACTGAATCTCGAGATAATCTGCTATTCTACCCAGATATTCTACCCAAGTATCTCTTCGACCATTGTTTCATCGATTTGCGAATATCTTCAACAATACTAGAGTAGTTTAATGCTGGCATCTCATGCAGATCAAGACTGAAATCAACACCGAGCATGGAGAATCTATTCCTAACCCAGTTGAGATGACTACAAGTACTTAAAGGCAGCTCCTTCCGCTTAGAGCCTATCCAAACAACATTTGTTTTATTGCTATTTATACGTAACCCAGACATAACAGCAAATTGATCGAGAACATTTAAGGTTTCTACAAGCGACCTCTCACTACCGTCAAGAATAAATGTGGTATCATCGGCGTATTGTGTGATTTTAAACTCCTTGTTATCAATAACAATGCCCTTCATATCATGGTTGTTTCTTGCCATCGTCGCAAGTACTTCAGCACACAGTAGAAAAAGGTAAGGCGAGGGGGGATCACCTTGACGGCAACCCCGGTTGACAAAGAATCTATCAGACATATTGCCGTTAATAAGCAGGCTAGATTCAGCATTGTTATAGAAAAGTCTAATCCATTTCTGAATTGAAGTACCAAAGCCATGACGCTTAAGAATTTTGAAAATGAAACTATGAGAGACAGTATCGAAAGCCTTTTCAAAGTCTATAAGAAGCAGCATCCCAGGTATTGATTTCTCTTCAGCGTGAAAAATGATATCATAAACAATTCTAATGTTTTCACCGATAAAACGACCAGCCATAAAACCATTTTGATCGTCCTCAATAAGCTTTGGGAGAACACCCTTAACTCTGTTAGCAATGCACATTGAAGCGAGTTTGTAAATTGAGTTCAGTAAAGAGATTGGTCTCCAATATTTTAGGTGCTGACGCGGCTTATTGCCTTTCGGAAGAAGCGTAATAACACCTAAGTTTTGAAAATGTGAAAAAGATACCCCTATCAAATGCACTGTTCAGCGCACGAATGATGAATGACGAAAGATCTTTCCAGAAAAACTTGAAGAATTCAACAGTGAAACCATCCGGACCTGGTGTTTTGTTATTTTGCATCGACTTAAGAGCATTGAGAACTTCATCATATTCAAGGACACCATCAATTTGGCTGGATTCGTCTTCCGACAATGTGGGTATGTTTGGAATCGTATCGAGCAACGACGTGTCGATTTGCATTTCCTTATCGCTGTATAAGTTCTCGTAGAACGTCTTGGCTTCATCCAGTATTTCTTTCTGGCTGTTAGTTTTAATACCATTTTGTTTTTCAAGAAAATTGATCGATTTGTTGACATAGTTTTTCTTTTCAAGATTAAGAAAGTATTTGGACGGTTTTTCGCCAAATTCAAGATTCTGCACTCTGGCGCGGATTTTATCTCCTTCCATGTGGACATCTCTTAACTCTTGTAACTTTTTGTTGGCCGATTTGAGATCTTCCATGAGCGTGTCTGCCGTCGTATGTGTAGGATTTAGATCAAGCGTGTGATCAATTCGGCTAATCTCAGCTTCAAGTGATTTTATCTCCTTCTCTCTTTTCCTTTTCATATTTGCACCATACGGAATAGTTTTGCCTCTAATGTCAACCAAGATCATATCAAGTAGAAGTTGATCGTTGATGTTGAATTGCACCTCTTTGCCCGGGATATTTTTCATGTTTTCTCTTAAGTATGGGGTCGCAGCATACTGTTTGACAACTTCGCCAATAGCATCTTTCACTACCTGGCTGTACTTTGAGTCCTTAAGTAAAGAATTGTTGAACTTCCAATAACCTCTACCTCTATGAGGCGTTTGCTTAGCGAAAGTAACTGTTGGAATCGAGTGGTCAGACCTATAGCCAGGCAAGATATCAGTATTGCCTACCATTGAGAACATCTCGTGTGAAAGGAGAAAGAAGTCCAGTCGCCCTTGTTTAAAGGGGGTGGGTTGACGCCATGTGTATCTCCGGGCTGTCGGGTTATTTTCCCTCCATGGATCAATTAAATCGTGAATATTCATCATATTAAGAATTTCTTTCCTTGCCTTGGGATTACCTACACTATTGTAGTTCATCGTATCCATATTTGGTTGCTGGACTAAGTTAAAGTCACCGCAGATAATGCTATGTGCGTTATTGTAGCTCTCAATTTCATCCATGATATTTTTGAAGAAACTTGGGTCGTCTTGATTTGGACCATAAATGTTGGCTAAAGAAACCCTAAGATCTGAAAATGTAATGTCAAGTATGACCCAATTTCCGCCTGGATCACTTTTGTAACCGTGAGCCTCGAATTTAAAGTTATCATTGAGAAGAATTGCTGTACCTCTAGAATTGCTGGAACCGTGACTGAAAAAGCAGTCATAGCCCCAATCAAGTTTAATCTGATTCTCCATTTCGCAAGTCCAATGTACATCCTGAAGACAGACTATCGAGAACTTTTTCGTATTTAGAAAGTTCAACACATCAGCCCGCTTACGTTTATCGCCAAGCCCTCATTGAAAAGTGTAGCACTGTAGCAGGAGAATGTCATAAATGACTTCTCCAAAGGCGTACTCGAGTAAAGAGTAAGGCATGTTACTACTTTTGAAGATGGGTAAAGTCATGATGTAGTCATCCACCTTTGAAACATATTTGAAAATACCAATCAAAGAAAATTCACTGTTGTACATAGCAGAGGTTTTAACTATAACAAATATACAGTGTTTGTTCGTGGCGCATAGGGACGTATGAAAGAAAATAGGTCCGTCCCTACCCCGGCGTGACACCCAACAAGGTTTGAATGAAGCCTAATTTAAAACCGTGATCCCTGTGACCTATGTGCTGAAATCACTGGAAAAACATGACTGGCTACAACCGAATATCAAAGAAATTTGAACAAAAATGAATCAAGCTGCGTGACTTTAGAAAAAGCTAATATCACAAAGGTTATATTGAGACTATACATATTTTAACTGTGAATCATACGGTAACAAACATAAATACAAAATCAAACTAGATCTTGCTCCGGTCCTAGTGACCCCAAATGATTTTTAATTTTAAAAACCAATCTTTTGTATATGCGTACGGTCAAAAGGAATATGTGGACCAATTTTGACGATCCTAGGTCATTTCACTAAATTGGAAATGCGTTTTAAGTGAAAATCACCTTTTGACACCGAGTGACCCCTGTGTGACCTTTGACCCCAAACTGTGAAGACCCTATATGAAGGTTAGGTGGGGGGGGGGGGGGGGGGGGGGGGGTTCTACTGACCAAGTCTGGTGATTGTAGCATGTAAACTGTAGGAGGAGATGCATTTTGTAGATGGGTTTGAGGAAAGAAAGAAAAAGAAGAAGAACTAGATATGACTCCGGTCTAAGACCAGGGGACCTTGATTTTTGTCTTGTTCCTGACCGTTTGACCCCAAGGTCATGATTTAATTGAAAACCGAACTATTATATATGCATACGGTCAAAAGGCATATGTTGATTGATTATGACGATCCTAGGTCATTTCAATAAAATGCAAGGGCGTTATGTGAAAATCACGTTTTAACCCCTGTGTGACCTTTGACCCCAAACTGTGAAGACCCTATATGAAGGTCAGGTAGGCGGTTGTACTGACCGAGCCTGGTGATTGTAGCATGTACACTGTAGGAGAAGAAGCATTTTAAGTTATAGAAGTGAACATTTTGACCCCTAGTGACCCCAAATATTTTTTGATTTTAAAAACCGAACTATCTTATATGCGTACGGTCATAGGGAATATGTTGACCAATTTTGACGATCCTATGTCATTTCACTAAATTGTAAGGGCGTTTTAAGGGGAAATCACGTTTTGACCCCTTAAACTGTAGAAGGAGAAGCATTTTAAGTAATATAAGTGAAAATTAACATTTTGACCCCTAGTGATCCCTTCTTGACCTTTGACCTGGTCAATATGATTGACTTATTTTCTTGGCTCATCAAACCAAACAAGATGCAACAAACCCAGTCCAAATCGGAGCATGTCTTAACTTTTACCTCTGTAAAGTTCAATGACCCCTTACGACCCCTGGGTGACCCCAAACTGAGAAGACCCTATATGTAAGTCAGGTAGGGGGTCCTACTGACCAAATCTGGTGATTATAGCATGTAAACTGTATGAGGGGAAGCATTTTAAGTAATAGAAGTGAAAATTAACATTTTGACCCCTAGTGACCCCAAATATTTTTCAATTTTAAAAACCGAACTATTGTACATGCGTACGGTCAAAAGGAATATGTTGACCAATTCTAACGATCCTAGGTCATTTCACTAAATTGCAACGGCGTTTTAAGTGAAAATCACGTTTTGACCCCTTATGACCCCTGTGTGACCTTTGACCCCAAACTGTGAAGACCCTATATGTAAGTCAGGTAGGGGGCTCTACTGACCAAATATGGTGATTGTAGCATGTAAACTGTAGGAGAAGAAGCATTTTGTAGAAATATTGCCAGAAGAAGAAGAAGCAGCAGCAGATGAAAGAAACGGCAGAGATAGAGTACCTGGATTTTTGAAAAAATCAAGGTAAGAAGAACTAGATCTTGTTCTGGTCTAAGACCAGGCTACCTTGATTTTTTTATGAGAAAATGATCCCTAGTGAACTCTTCTTGACCTTTGACCTGGTTATGATGATTTACTTTTTTCTTGGCTTATCAATGCGCACAAGAAGAAAAAAGTCCGGTTAAAATAGGAGAATGTCTTCAATTTTACCCCTGTATAGGTCAATGACCCCTAGTGACCCCGTGTGACATGTCACTTTTAGTGCAGGAGCAACCTATAACATTGATACGAGGAATCCTTTGACCAATTCTGACATTCATCAGTCATTTCCTCTCGGACAAGTAGCATTTTGAGTGAATGGAGTGAAAATTTACATTTTGACCCCTAGTGACCCCAAACATTTTTCGATTTTAAATATTGATGGGGATGGTAATCGTGAATATGTTGACCGAGTCTGAAGTTCCTGTGTCGTTTCATTAAAATGCAAGAGCGTTTTAAGTGAAAATCACATTTTGACCCCTAGTGACCTTTTCTTGACCTTTGACCACAAACTTATGATTGGCTTTTTTTCTTGGCTTATCAATGCGCACAAGCAAAAAGGAATTCCGGTTAAAATCAGAGCATGTCTTATGTTTTACACCTGTATAGTTCAATGACCCCGTATGACCCCGTATGACATGTCACTTTTAATCGCTGAACACCCTATGTGTGCATCGACCCAAGGAATCTTTTGACCAATTATGAAAGTCATCAGTAATTTCCTCTGAGACAAGATACATTTTAAGTGATCGAAGTGAAAATTAACATTTTGACCCGTAGTGACCCCTTCTTGACCTTTGACCTGATCAATATGATTGACTTATTTTCTTGGCTCATCAAACCAAACAAGATGCAACAAACCGGGTCCAAATCGGAGCATGTCTTAACTTTTACCTCTGTAAAGTTCAATGACCCCTAGTGACCCCGTATGACATGTCACTTTTAATCGCTGAACACCCTATATGTGCATGGACCCAAGGAATCTGTTGACCAATTGTGAAGGTCATGAGTCATTTCCTCTGAGACAAGATGCATTTTAAGCGATCGAATTGAAAATTTACACTTTGACCCCTAGTGACTCCTTTTTGACCTTTGACCTGGTCAATATGATTGATTTATTTTCTTAGCTCATCAAAACAAACAAGATGCAACAAACCCGGTCCAAATCGGAGCATGTCTTACCTTTTCCCCCTGTAAAGTTCAATGACCCCTGGTGACCCCATATGACATGTCACTTTTAATCGCTGAACACCCTATATGTGCATGGACCCAAGGAATATTTTGACCAATTGTGAAGGTCATGAGTCATTTCCTCTGAGACAAGATGCATTTTAAGTGATCGAATTGAAAATTTACATTTTGACCCCTAGTGACCCCAAATCTTTTTTAATTTTAAAAACCGAACTATTATATATGCGTACGGTCATAAGGAATATGTGGCCAATTTTGACGATCCTAGGTCATTTCACTAAATTGGAAATGTGTTTTAAGTGAAAATCACCTTTTGACCCCTAGTGACCCCTGTGTGACCTTTGACCCCAAACTGTGAACACCCTATATGAAGGTTAGGTGAGGGGTTCTACTGACCAAGTCTGGTGATTGTAGCATGTAAGATGTAGGAGGAGATGCATTTTGTAGACTGTGTGTAAGGCCCGGTTTGAGGAAAGAAAGAAAGAAACACGACAGATAGAATACCTTGATTTTCGAAAAAAATCAAGGTAAAAAAACGGCAGAGATACAGAACCTTGATTTTTGAAAAAATCAAGGTAATGAGATCGTAGATCTGTGACCCGAACAACTCTATACCTCGATACATGTTGCGCACAGAAGAGCAGAAACGCCCGAGAGGGGATTTCACATGCTCTGCATCATGAGACCCAGAATTGTTGAGATCACCGAGACTATTATGGTATCAAACTATTATGGTATCAAACAATAATGTACATTCAACTGATCGGTTCTGTGACCGTAACCTTCTGTTCATGGATGCTTAAACAAAAAGCGACTGAAGATCCAGGAGGCGGGAGAGCACAGAACTAGTTGAAAATAACGCTAATGTTAATGCAAATGACATGGTATCAAACAATATTATAGCGTCAAACAAGATAAACAATCTGCGACTTGAACCATCTGTTCATATATGCATGTTGGCGAAACAAAAGGAACCACCACAAAGCGGGAGCAATGCATTACATGTAACATAGAATGATTAAAATCGCATGAGCAATATAATAAGAAAGGAGAATAAACCACCCGCCCCGAGCGTTGTGACCCGAGCCGTTTATTAAAGATGAATACAAGGCAACAGGAGAATGTGACAGTAGACGGCTAGGGTCTCAAGATGTAACCGGGAGGATCATGTAATCAATCAATCAATCAATCAATCAATCAATCAATCAATCAATCAATCAATCAATCAATCAATCAATCAATCAATCAATCAATCAATCAATCAATCAATCAATCAATCAATCAATCAATCAATCAATCAATCAATCAATCAATCAATCAATCAATCAATCAATCAATCAATCAAAATAGTATAATATGGCCGTGTGTTTTGAACTCGCCACCCTTACCGTGGCATGTCCAGATTTTTACATTTTACACCATCTGAGATTCGAATTAGCATATCGCAATAAATATTTGTTCTACCCCATATAAAGTATGTATTTTCTGAACGGTAATCTCACAAGGAATCCAAAATGCTATTGGAATTTAGATAAGACCTAGTGGTAACATGTTGTGATTAAGAATGTTCAAAAAAAGGTCGATTTTTTTCATATTTTGATTTAAGCTCAATAATAATTTGATACCTATCCCAATCATAATTTTACTGTGCATATTTAAGTTCCTCATGCAATTACCCATCAGAACATAATAGTTGTTAATGGTAAACATGTTGAAATATATACTATATCGAGAAGTAAATGAGCACAAACGTTTAAATTTCATAATTATTAGAGTTTACAAGGTTTTTTTGTATGCACCCTATCCTGATTTAAATGGCATTTTTGAATTCCCCTATTTGAGAGCTTTCCAAAAATGTATAATTTTGCTATCATCGGTTAAATATTTCTTTGGTTATAGTCATGTATGTAAAACTGATGAATTAGGGCAAGAAAAAGCCAAGGACAACGCAATCGATTCATGATTACAATTGTTCCACAATAGTTGTCACATTTGTTGAAACAGAATCTTATAGAATATGATAAAATGAGAGCAAAATCATGTTTGTACCATACAGAAATCAATCAATCAATCAATCAATCAATCAATCAATCAATCAATCGATCGATCAGTTGTTTTATAAGCGAGAAAATGGCGAATAATCATGGTCCATTTTACACAGTAAGCAATGGGGAATGTATTAGTGGTGTGTACCCTACAGGTGCTATTGAAACACATACTGTATATATATAGTATCAGTTCGTAACGACATTTCAATAAATATTATCATCCCTGTAATAGAAAATGTTTGATATGTACGATATTATAAATTAAGTATGTTAAAATAAATTAAAAAAATTACGAGAGTGTATGGTGTTTTAACTCGGTCTGTGCCAAAACACTCATCTATCAGTTAATTTAGCCAATAAACAACGTATTCTTCTAGAAGATGTATGAACCGTTTTGGCGAGCAAAACATCAGTTTATCTACATAATCCATTTATTTATTCTACGAATCGATCACGCACGATTTTTCCATTTCGTGCTCCAACTTTGCGTCTTTTTGAGGCTTGTAAAAAGCAATAGACAAAGCGAGGAATATGAGACTTAAAATCTTTATGGTGAGAGTTATCAGTAGAAAGGAATAGGCAAACCATTTGTTATCATACAACCAACAGGTAGCGGCTCCATCGCACGTGTATTCCCATATAAGGCAAGAACTGTCGATGAATACACCGTAAACGATTGGTCCTGGTAACGTACCTGTTAAAAGGAAAAAAATAGAAATATGATTGCCTCACCATATGTACAATGCAAAGAGTATGAATTGTGCTCATGTAACAATTATAGAACTATTTACTTTTGGATTTTCCACAAATCAAGCGTGAAAACTTCTTCCCAATTTCACTCCTAAAAAAATAAATAATTGTAATATTATCTCAAACCTTCTCCATATAACTGGACCTTTACAGGGGGTGAACATGAATTTATTTTCCATTCGTTACCGCATCAGGTGAAAAGCTATATTGTTGCTTTCGTTCTGACAGCACATCTGTTACGGTGCCTCAATAACTTCATGTTTACTCCCTCACGCGGCGTGTGGAGTTCAGTTACGAATAAGGCCAATCGCTTGACCAATCGTCATAACGGCGTTTTCAGTGGAAAATGTAAAACTTTTCATCAGAAATTACGAGAGAGTAGTAATAATGTTCTTTACCTAACAGTTGGTATAGAACTGTCTGAACACCTAATGCAAATGCTCGCTGGGAATGAGAAACGCACCTGGAAATAAAAATCGATAACAAAAACGTATGAAAGTTTAACAGGTTTATCATAGTATAAATACTCGAGAACGAGATATTTTGCTTCGGTCCCAGGTCCTTCCATTCCGTACAAGACTTGACATATGCCTATTAACACTATTTCCATTTATCTATTCAGGATCAAACCAGACAAAGCAGTATCGTAATTGGAGATTACTGAATTGGTTACCACTATATATTAAGTTCCAACTTGCACACATTGAATTCAAAATATAAATTGACATAATATAGCATCAATTTTAAAGAGGCAAAGGAAAGAAGAGGAAGATTTAACAGACGGGCTACATCTTACGAAGATGATCATGATGATGATCATTTAAGATTCAGGGAATAGTTTAAAAGTGTTTCTAGGATGTTTCTTGATGACGTCAGCTGATGATGATGATGTCCTCTGGATCGTATGGAAAATTACGAGTTTCCTAAAGGGAATTTTCGAGATTCAACCTCAAAAGCTATCCAGATGAAAAATAAAGGTACAAATTAGACAGTGAAAATATAATTGCCTACCTCATTGAAGCCGTCCAAGCTGGTACAACGGCAGCAAACATGACTGTAAACAGACATAACATGAGTATCATAAACACCCATTGCCATTGACATCGTTGATCACATCGTCCGCCTTCTGCGTGAATAATGTCACTTGAATGCCCAGACTCCATCACACATGTGCAATTTGTGTACAACTGAAAGTAGCCAATAATTCCATCGGGCACGTTATAGAGGGCGTGTCAAAAGTGTTCAGGTTGCCAAAAATTAGGGCCATTCCCCCCAACTCGAAAAGTGGGGAGGGAGTGGGCAATGCGCTGCGCGGTGTGGTGTTTAATAATGATAGGATCTATACCCTATTTCTCGGTAATTCTCTTCCGGCTCCCTGTAGTTGTATATCATTCTCTCAGTCTCTCTTTTCCCTCCTTATCTATTCCCCTTTTTGACAGACCACCATCTCCCCCTGCGAACGCGCCTGCTTACATGTAAGTAACACAAATAATTAAAAATACATCCCATGTTTCTCCGTTTAAAAAAAGAGACCGTTGGTAAATCCTATTAATACTCTATCAAATACACTTGATCCCATTAAATTAAACCACCTAACCCCTTGATGATCAATTCAGTAACAAGAGTGCGAATCCCACTTTGGTATAATTTTAGGTTTCTAAAAGTTTTAAGATTTTACTTTGTAAAGCGCCCAGAGGCCTTTTCTTGTGTTGGGCGCTATATTAAGTGCATGATTATTATTATTTGTTCTGAATCCTTATGAAATGATGTATATATTCTATGTGATGTGGTTATTCACCAAGATACACACCTTGCGTTTAACCCTTTATAACCCTTCACAGCTCCCGCCAACTCTTTTTAAATGGGCACCAACGCTTTTTTGTATGGAACCATCTCAGAAGACAAATTGGCGGAGACACGAATATTCGCTCTCCACGGTCACCTAATAACTGAAGATGACAAAACTATACTATGTATACTTACCGGGTTGCCTTCAGATTGGATCTCTACATGACATCCTGCATGACAAGCAGTGTAATACATGACATTATCAACACCACACACTGGATCAAATGCCGTCTCACAATTACAGTCAAGATTGCAGAATGCCGTGATGTTAGGCTCTTGGCCACGTTCGATGGGCACTGAGCCGCATGTACATGATTATTGAAATCAATATTATTTCATTGAAATAGTGTTCTGATAGAACGTACAGTCTTTGGTGCAAGCACAAGGCAGAAAAAATATGAATATAATTGCAAATAATATGTAAAGCAAATTACAGACTTTCATTTAGTAGAGTTTTTCCTAGTTCACTAAATTAAATGTTTGACTCCTACACAGTCTGCAATATTCTTAACATATGTGCTCTTTTTATGAAAGCAACAAAACTTTCGTAAACGTGTACCTCCTTTAACATTCATATAGTTCAACGAATGAGGAGTATTCTGAACCAAATAAGATACATGATTACCTAGAGTGTTATCTGTTTTTACCATATTGAACCGTGATACCAGCAAACGGTACTTCGTCACAATTTATGATGAAAGCAGAGACAAACAGCAGAGAAATACTGACGAGAAGCATAGTGAATTTGAGCTGTTCTAGGCAATCAAGTTTGAATCGCTTCATCGCCCAACCACCGAAAAGAGACCCAATTACACCAGCGATTAACGTTAGAACACCTGGAAATGAAAGTAAGAAGGTTCACCAGATTACAAAAGATCACATTCGTAACATTTCGCGACTTTTATTTATAAACGCGAATACAAGTTCGTTTAATTATGGATGGAGGTGTTCGTTGACTAGATTTACGTTATTTCTTTAAAACTACTCAACCAGTGCAATCGAATGATTGCACTTGACGAAACTATAATATCCCCCTACATTTTGATGCTAATTTTAGAACTTACGATCATTCAAAGGTTAGTTGTATTTTTCCTTGGTACACCCTGTATATACCTTCCCCTGTTCTTTGTTGGGCCAGGTAAAATAAGAAATAGAATGGTTATTTAAATGGACATACCTGTATAGAGAACTGCTATGCTGACCGATAAGTTAAACTGGGATTCCAAATATTTCGGTGCAAACACAGCTAGTCCCGATAGGATAAACCATTCTGTTGCTGCTGCGCCATTCAACATCATAAATGTAATATTTTTGATGAGTTTCCACAGAGCAACAGGAAAATCCTTCACGGCATTGATTGTTCCTTGTCGAGCGGTAAATTCCGTACCACGCTGAGCTTCTGACTTGCGAATCTTAGCTAACTGTTTTTCGCCTGCAACACAAATTAGAGTGTTGGTTTATTTGGAATGGGTGTTTGATAATATACATGATAGCACAAATGTACATGTATGTACACGAAGCACGTAGTCATTTTTGTTGGTCGTGAGGAAGTGGGGTGGGTTCACGTCAGGATCGTCCCCATTTACGATGCACATAATCAGTCAAAAATACTATTCATACCTTGATTCCCCTTAATTTGTTCCTCTCCCTCCTTTCCTCCTCTTCAGTGGCGTAACCAGGGTCTTCAATGTTTTTATTGTATTTTTTGGAAGGGGAAGGCATGAGAGGGGATAACCGACTATGTTTTTGTTAATACACATAAAGTTTGTCATTTCATTGGGGGAGGTAACAGGAGGAAATTGCCTATCTACCCCCTCTAGTCATGCCCCTGCTCCTCTTTCACATTTCAATCTTTGCACTCCCTCTCTCTCTCCCTATTCTTCTTATCCTTCTTCTCGTCCCCATCCCACATAACTCTTTAACGTCGTATCAACTCGTACGGGGCATGGGATTTCCCCCTTCCCACCCCCCAATGTCTACGCTACTGACATGACTAGGTATGCTCCCTTTTCCATCTTTCCTTTTCGTTAAGAAATATTTAGGATACGCCAATGGGGCCAAAATCGTTCTGGCGTAAATTTGATACAATTCGGATACTGCGAAATCAGCCCGAGGATCAGGAGAGAATTGGAATCATTTGACTCTTATAAAGATCATTACTTTATGTTCCGTGTATAATTAATGCATGCCCGAACCTTTTAACGTATTTACAAATACGACATTTCCCTCCTGATCAAAGATCGTATCTTTACCTGATGGTGTAGATGGAAATCCGAGAAAGAACATTGATGTGGTGAACAGAATTCCTCCAAAGACAATAAACCCAAGCCACCAAGCTCCGACCCAAACTGGACTGTCGGGTGAGATCGTAAGTCTGTGGACCAGTTAAAATCAATTTTCTAAAGACATTATTGCAAGAATTAGTTTGAAGAAGTGGCGCGTAGTCAAACTTAATGCAGTTATTCAATCTTCTACACGCTTAGAAATGAGTGTCAAATTTTGCTGGGTACAAAAGAAATGTGTAGTTTTTAACCCAATATTGTGCTAAACATCGCTTTTGCATGTGTAACTTTTAATACTGCAACACCCAATATTTTTACATTATTGTTGGGATGAAACTTCCAATTTATACCTCCAACCCCTTTCTTTCTGTTTTCTTGACTCAATCCAAAGTGCATCGCTCTTTGTTTTGTTTAGATGTAATCCAGAAATAACTGTAAAATTATCAAGTACATTTATGACATTATATATACAATATAAAATTTGGACTTGATCCTGTTACATGGTTTTACAGATCTGTTTCGTAAGGACCATTAGGTCCTCACTCGTCAGAAACTCAATACAGAATGATGTTATAATTATATACACACACTAATTCACCCCTATATACACATGTTTTACGCATAAAAACAGCACATTCTTCCTTTCTTTGTTCTTAAAGCTGGAGATGTTCCCAGAATAGCGTGATTTGAAGCTATTACAAGTAAGTCCTACACAATGTACATATGGTCAGAAGTCACAAACTGGTCCCAAAAAATGTTTCACTTCTAATAATGTTGAGAAATGCACCAATTCTTATTAAACGGGACAAAACTTAAGTTTTACATACTTAATGACCCACAAACTATATATTGTTGGAAAGCTTATGATTCAAGGTTTTTCATTTTTGCAAAAAAGAATCAAATTATACAGGGTGTGTAAAATTGTTATAGGGTGGAAAATAAAAAGTTGATAGTTTTTGCTCCTCACAAAATATTTTGATAGTTACAATTAGGGTTTAGCTGAAGATAGTCACCAAAATCAGAACAACCGCAGAAGGTGCTACCAAATTTGCTAAGAATCACTTGCCCAAAATGTACACAGGAAAAGTACAGGGTGTCTAAAATTATGATGAAATAATGCATAAAATGAAGGTTTGTATATAATATTCTATGAAATTAAGTTAGCATGGACTATTTAATTTAAAAGAAAATGGTTATCAAAATGAACTACATGAATATCGTTAAAGTTCCTTTTATTTTAAATACAGGGTGGTCCAAAATAGGTCCAAATAGCAAAATTTTCATAAATCTATGAACAATTCTGTGAAGAAACACTTCTGGCTTTTTTAGTTAAATGTTTTACTACCCAGGGTAGAAAAGGACCGAAGAGTCACACAAATGAAATAGAGAGACTGCGATTTGGCCATTGTTTAATCAATAAAATGAATAAAACTGTGTATTTTTTACATTAAAAAACTCCCTGAATTGAACATCATATTCTAGTAGAGAATGTCTAGATAACAATTCAATATTATTATTCATAGTAGCAGGCACATGTTATTAACACATGAGAAGTTTGAAAACTTTCCTATGTATACCTTTAAAATGGCATCAATTTCAAAAGTTCTAGTTTCCGCTATTTTGTGTAGAAACCTATGGGCGCCACATCCACCGGCGCCACATCCACCGGCCCCACCCTTGACTCACTCGACGTTTAGATTGATAACTTCACTGTTGCTAAACATGTGGCTTTAATCCTTTTTTTATTCGGTAGCTGGATAAATTGTCTTTAATATGATACCAAAAATGTTATGTTTTTTTGAAAACTTCTATTTAAAATAGAGACACGTATCACGATTTTAAGGATTTTTGAAACGGCCCCACCTTATTTGATATACCTATTAGTGACCTGTGACCCTATGTATCGTCGTTCATGTTATCCTGACGGGTAACCGTGGCCTGATATATAACACCAGTGCAGTGTTGAGGCATTTTCCATCTAATGGGCACTGCCGGTTAGCTCTGCAGTTACAGCTGTCAGGTTCAAGTTTACAGATTTGTTATGGGTAGATATGATCCTTTGCATATTGGGCATACAACTATAGCTGAGTTTGATGGTGTTTCTGTTGAGAAGTTGATGAAGTTGATGGCCCTGTGGGAAGCATTTGTCCAAGAGGTGAAAGAAGTTTTTCCCAATGTTTGAAGAGACACTGTCATTGTAGGGGGGATTGAACCATGTTACATTTCTGATGCGTTTTCTCTTAGTATCTTTACCCTGTTGTTTGTGTGGGGCATATTTGATTGAGTGTATAATTATATCCGCTTTTTTGTAATGCTTCTTGATAAGGTGGTGACGCTTTGTTAAAAATGGTTTCGTTGGATGAGATTTGGAAAGTCTCTTGTTGATGCTGACATTATATATAGACTTTTCATCCTTTACAAAAATAGTAGTATCATCTGCAAATTGTGTTATCTTTACCTCTTTGATACCATGATCTACATAAGGTAATTCAATTCCTCTAATTTCACTTGATTGTCTTATCTTATTGGCCATGATTTCAGCCGCTATGATAAACAACAATGGTGCTAAATTGCAACCTTGTCTAAAGAAATTTGACATGTGTCCATTATGAGATATTCAACTTAGAGTATTATAAAACAAAGTAGTTATCCATTTTTTCATGGATTACCAAAGTTAAAACTTTCAATAGCATATAAAATAAAATCTCTTCTTATTGTGTCAAAAGCTCTACGAAAATCAATACAAATCATAGCACCTTCGATATTATTTTCTTCGGTATATCTTAAAACATCTTCTATCAATCGAATACTTAATGCTGCTCCGCGCTTACATAGACAACTGTTTTAATCTGAATTTATTATAGTGGGTAATATTTTATTTATTCTTGAAGCAAATGTTTTTGCTGCAATCTTGTAGTCTATATTCAAAAGTGTAATAGGTCTCCAATTATCAAGATTGTTTCTCGGAAGTCCCTTTCCTTTATGAATAAAAGAAATAATACCACGTTTATGTGAAGACGAGAGTTCGTTATTTTCATATGCTTCATTGAAAGAATTAACGACCAATTGGCCTACAAGATTCCAGTGACTCTTGTAAACTTCTACTGTTAGACCATCACGACCGGGTCTTTTACTGTTTGCCATTTTATCCAATGATATTTTACACTCATCTGAAGCAAGAAGCCCCTCATATGATTCTTTATTACCCTGAGATAACCTTTTTATATTTATATCTTTAACGAAAGTTTAATAGGAATGTTTTGAACTTGTACCAGTATTTTATATATATCCTCGTAATATTGTACTTGCATCTTAATAAGATCATCTTGTTTTTTCACAACATTCCCATTATTGTCAATCAAATCGGTTTACTAATTTGTTGCTAATATTTCTTTTTCTAGGTTTATAAAATATTTAGAACATTTTTCACCTTCTTCTGCCCACTGCACTTTGCTTCTGATGATTAAACCTTTCATGCAGTGATGATAAAGTAACTCGTATTCCAATTTCTATTTTTCATATTCTTCTGCAAAATATATATTTTTAGGATCTGAAAAGCAATGTTCAAGCTTTTTTCCAGATTGCACATTTTTAAATCGGGTTTTTTTTGCTCCCTTTTGTAAACTCTACTGAAAACGTTCTAATTTTGTTTTTGCATATATCCCATAGTTGCCTTGCATTAAGAATATCTTTAAATTCATTTGTCGTTTCATTAATGAGATTTTCAATCCCTTCATTATAATTGTCTTTTTGTAATAGGCTATTATTGTTCAATTTCCAGTATCCGGGACCTTTTTCTTGTTTTTGTATCTGTAATTTCATTTCTACAGCCATATGATCGGAACCATATCCTGGAATAATTTCAATATGCTTTACAAAATTCTCAAATACAGAAGGTATAAACCAATAATCTAAAGTTGATTTGACCTTAGACGACCTTCTACTCCATGTAAAACGTTTGTTATTTTCATGTTTTTTACGCCAAATATCTACTAGACTGAAATTATTGAGTATTTCTTCTATTTTACTAATACACCCGCTGCATATTGTGTATTAGTACATCCACCTAATTGATCAAGAATTGGATTAAGCACAGTGTTAAAATCACCACCTAATAGGTTTATACTATTTATACCGTGATCCAAGATACTTTATTTCAGAAACTCAAAAAATCTTTTTCGGTCTTTAATCTCGTTTGGAGCGTACACATTCCGAATGTTAGTAGTTTCCTGTTCTATTTCCACTTTTACTCCTAAAAGTCTCCACAACTCACTATTGTTGTTTTCATGTCGTTCGTATGAAATACTAGGCGTCAAATTCAAAAGTTATTCAACCAAATTTTTAGTTGGGTAATGAAAGTTTTTAAGGATTAATTAAATGATATCATACAAACCAAAACAGCAATGTCTATCATTCTCTTTCTTTTCACTTCACTTTTGTTTTAAATATTATCAGGTACCTCTTCCGATTCCTATCTTTATGGTTCTCGCTTCCTGCTACCTGATAGTGGCTCCAATAATTGACGAACCGACTCTAGAATTTCTCTACGCAATTTTATTTATCATTGCCGGATTCATATTTTATATTCCATTTGTGTACTTCAAAATATAAGCTACCGTATATGGGTTAGTATAGTATGTTTTTCAGCATGGTTAGATCATCATTGGTGTGTTTTAATATTATGTATGTTCACTTGGTAAAGCGCTGCGTTCTTTGTGGGGCGCTATATAAATGTTCGGTTGTTGTTGCTTACCCAACTTCAAAGAAAATTTGTATAGTGAGTTACCGCTTAACGGATCATTATGAACATTAAACTTGTTATAGGAATACTTTAAGACAATGACCGTTGTGAGCTGGCAATGGACACCGTGCCAAACTATTCCTACATCATGAGATCTGCGGATGTGTAGAAGCACATTTATTAGATCCATCACTCAAAGCATGAGTTGGAGATTACTTGAATTGAAATTCAGTAGGCCTAGTGTATGTTATAAAAGGGACCTTAATCATAATAATGATTCAATAACATTACTGTTTCGCCAGTTACTTTTGGTAAAACCACTAGTAATAGTTCTGACATTTTAATATTAATATTAGAGCTACAGACGTTTACTTTTAACTTATATCTGGATTTGCAATATTGTCAATAGTTTGTAAAATATGTGTCTCCCTCACTGCAAATTATTTTTTTTGTCTTTCATTAATCATAACCTTATGTAATTGTTAGTTAACTACAAATGCTTTGTTAACTCTTTACAGATAAAATTACGAAATATTTTCAACTATTCTTTGAAGCTGTCCCATCTGGGTATAACATGGACTAAGCTTAAGGACGTGAACACCTTGTTTGAGTGATGAATACAGATCCTACCAGTAACTCAATTTGAAATACCAACAGCACCCAGAATGGTTCAAAGCATCAATAGAATCAGTGTTCTGAGTTCGGTACTCTCAGACAAATAGTTAATGACATATGCAATAAAATGTGATGGTCCACTGTTATAAATGCTGGCAAAACAACAACTTTTTGGGACTCTTTTGATATCAGAAAACTGAAAGATATTGCTAAGGTAACGAGAAAAAGAAACCCTGTTCTACGGGCGAACGGACCTCAAGGCTAGGTCGATTAATTTTTCGCACTTTGCAGATTATGAACTATAAATGTGTCATTTGTAGCTTCATCACATAGACCTACATGCAAAAGAAATATATTTGTGTGTTATTATTTTCGCGGTAGCTCATTCGAGCGCAAAAATATATGTAGAACGCGGAAATTTCCACTCTTACAGTCCGTCATCACATCCAATACAATACTATAAGTGACACAATACATGACATCAATACCCTGTATCTTATTACACCCTGTATAAATTAGCAGGCCCATAGCCGGCCTAATGCGATGCCTTATAAATCACTAACCTACACTTTACTACATTGTCTGATTTCACAAAGTGAGTGGTCCTGTTTACAATATTATACAATTGTATACTCGTTGTCAATAGAAATGTGTTGTTTAAAAAATGAAAAATAATTTGTCGATATTTTAGTAACGGTATTAATTAAACGTTATTGTTTATTTTGTCGATAGAAATAGTAGCTAGTTCTTACGCTTTGTTGATTATATAGTCAAATATTTATATTCTTGTCAATAAAATAAAAAATAAAAAATTGACACTTATTCCATTAATATTAGTTCCATTTTCAATTTTGTAAAACTGTCATTTTTTTGAAAATAAATTGGATCAATTGTAAAATTTCATTAAATCATTTATCTTGTTCGACAACAAAATAGATCCACTTCTTCTCAATTCATCTCTCTACACTACCCCATGCTTATCATCTGGCTACAGACCAGAGCTTAACATGAGGACATAGATAAGTCTTAGCGAAGAATTTCTTTGGGGTCTGGCATTTGTCATTCATGTCCTTAGAGAAATTTGCTTACAATAGCAAGGAGCAATATTGGCCCGTGGTAAAACTGTTTCTGATTTCAGACCCAATTTGTTACATGATACATCCATTGCATGAGCTTGTAGTACACACAATAATATATCAAACGTTCAACAACTCCCCCATACCTTAAAGGAAATCCGTGCCATGGAACTTTAGCGCTCAGATATGTAGCATTATTATTATGCAGACTACTACTGAAGGTTAAAGTTTTTTAAAAGTACCGCGTAAAGACAAAATCGGCTTTAGAAAGAAAAACAATCACATGCATGGACGTCGCCATATTGATCAAAGCTATGACGAAATACTTACGAGATGTCAGTATCTCTGTTTCATATATTGATATTATCGATTTATGCATTGAATTCCTGCGTGATACTGTCCAGCGACATGTTGCTGATGAGGCGGTTTTAGTGACGATGACATCATCGACCCGGACAACCGGGCGCGAATTTCAAATAATTACAGGTCGGGGAATGGTGCAGTTTTGATTCGTTTTATTGGATATTATAGTTCTGTGTTCAATTAAAATGGTCAATAAACATTAGATAATTATTTTCCTACCATAGAATGCATGGTTTAATGAATAGAACGGTATTCCTTTAAGTACAGTAGCGAAGCGGTGTTGATTTGAGTTAAACAACGCTGCTATGGGCAACCATCGCGCCGATATCCTTACCACGCGGATAATGTTTTCACGCGATACGCGATCGCAGTCGCAATGTGTGTTGTTTTTGGAATGACCATGCCAACTGTTTTCATCGAGTTTTGAAACTTACAGGAACTTAATTATAGGTTAGTTTGGTCATTTCAGTTTTTCGAAAATTGAATGAAATTGTTAATAATGAAGTACCGTAGGCCTGCTTTAAAATATGTTCTTATTTGCATTGTCTATTTATGAAATAGCGTTCAAATCCCAGTCGTTGTTGAACGGGATTAAAGGTAGATGTTCCGATTTTCAACTTGAAGTTTTCTATTCTACATGAAAGGTCATCCTTAAAAAAGTCGTGCTCCAAAGTTTGAGTTGCATAGCTCTAATGGTTCTTATTTTAGACGCACAAGATGCTGTGAACTGCACCCATTGAGTAGTACACAAACTATATCGGTGGTTACCACCATTCGCGGTAATTTCGACATTTATTTCATCGATTTCTCCGTGATTATACCGATTTAGGCCGTCAAATTTCAGTATGATGATGAGAAAAATACGAGCTTTCATATGATATGAAAATCTCCGTATGTTTGAAATAATTCTGTGATACGAAAATGTGATCGGGTCATCTATCTTTAAATCATGTTTCAGCGTTGTGCATCACCAATCGACAACTTGCGTTCTGCGCGTGCTGCGTGTTTATTTCACTCGGGCGTTGCCCTCGTGAAATAAACCACGCAGACGCGCGAACACCGTTGTCGATTGGTGATGCACAACGCTGAAACTTGATTTAATCCCTTATTAACAAACACTTGTTACTCTTTGTTAACACTTTCCACGCTGCAGTTGTCACCACACGACAGTTCCAAAATGTCACAAAAATGTTTCAAAATGTCAAAATTATTGAATTTCATCCCCATATTTGGAATCACTATGAGAAATGCATCAAAACAAGTACAAACATACCTACTATTGGTTTAGTAATCCCTTAAAATAGACTTTGAAAGTTGGTAAAGGTTTCTGAAAAATCTGTGTTGTATTATGGTAAAACTAATAGCCGCATGGAAAGTGTTAAGATCAAAATTGGTCCCTTATTACAGACATAATATGAAAGTTACTCTCAACTTGAGTGACAGAACACGTGGCTGCATTATTCTTATTTGTATCCAAAACGTATTTGGTTCATCAGTATATTAGTGACACAATTTTGGTACAGAATTTATTGGTATATAACAAGCAGAATAACTCAAGTTGACCTAATAAAGACACTTGTCATAGCATCCTATATAATTGTTGTCCTGTGTTGTGTACAAATAAGTGTTTGTCAATAGTCAGTGTATTACTGGAAATACTGTAATTCATTTTCCTTTCTTGAGACAGTTACGTCATTCTATATACACACTGAAACCTAATATCTCAGTTCGTATTTTAGTACTGTGATAAGTCAATGAACCAGTAACTTCACATGACATAAATTGCCCGCTTAGGAGCGATCAATTACTATACGAGAGGATTTGCCCAGTGCGCGTGTACAACCAGGCAATCATATTTAAATTCGGGGCGTGTACGATCGGTACTACAAGCTAACTGCATGGGTGAGTTTCCATTGTGTTGCAGCCGGTTGGTTGCACACGAAAATTATGTCATATAGCAACCAGCTTTGATGGAAGGCGAATATTTAAATTTGGTGCCGGTTTTAGGGCACCAATTTACATGAATTTATAGCGCTGCTAAGCGGGCCTTGTAGCCTAATGCTATATCAAAGAAGGTAAATAGGTTATTAATATGTATACGGCGACAAGGAAAATAAACCCTGTTCTACGGGCCCGACCGACCTATTTTTGTACACAAAAAAATCAAGTGCAAATGAATACTGACCCCTACCAAAAGACCACCACAACAACAAACAAAAAACAAACAACAACAACAAAAACAAATCTGGCAACATTTTTACCGATATTTGTCATTTTGAAGGGAAAAAAGAAAATAGAAAAAAATCCCAACTGACCGACCTAGCCTTGAGGTCCGTTCGCCCGTAGAACAGGGTTTCTTTTTCTCGTTGCAATAGCAATATCTTTCAGCTTTCTGATATCATAAGAGTCCCAAAAAGTTGTTGTTTTGTCTGCATTTGTAACAGTGGACCATCACATTTTATTGCAGTCCGACATATGTCATTAACTATTTTTCTGAGAGTACCGAACTCAGAACACTGATTCTATTGATGTTTTGAACCATTCAGGGTGCTGCTGGTATTTCAAATTGAGTTACTGGTAGGATCTGTATTCATCACTCAAACAAGGTGTTCACGTCCTTAAGCTTAGTCCATGTTATACCCAGATGGGACAACTTCAAAGAATAGTTGCGAATATTTCGTAATTTTATCTGTAAAGAGTTAACAAAGCATTTGTAGTTAACTAACAATTACATAAGGTTATGATTAATGAAAGACAGAAAAACTAATTTACAGTGAGGGAGACACATATCTTACAAACTATTGACAATATTGCATATCCAGACATAAAATAAAAATAAACGTCTGTAGCTCTAATATCAATATTAAAATGTCAGAACTATTACTAGTGGTTTTACCAAAAGTAACTGGCGAAACAGTAATGTTATTGAATCATTTTTATGATTAAGGTCCCTTTTATAACATACACTAGGCCTACTGAATTTCAATTCAAGTAATCTCCAACTCATGCTTTGAGTGATGGATCTAATGAATGTGCTTCTACACATCCGCAGATCATGATGTAGGAATAGTTTGGCACGGTGTCCATTGCCAGCTCACAACGGTCCTTGTCTTAAAGTATTCCTATACCAATTTTAATGTTCATGATGATCCGTAAAGCGGTAGCTCACTATACAAATTTTCTTTGAAGTTGGGTAAGCAACAACAACCGAACATTTATATAGCGCCCCACAAAGAACGCAGCGCTTTACAAAGTGAACATACATAATATTAAAACACACCAATGATGATCTAATCATGCTGAAAAACATACTACGAGTATACTTACCCATATACGGTAGCTTATATTTGAAGTACACAAATGGAATATAAAATATGAATCCGGCAATGATAAATAAAAATGCGTATAGAAATTCTAGAGTCGGTTGGTCAATTATTGGAGCCACTATCAGGTAGCAGGAAGCGAGAACCATAAAGATAGGAATCGGAAGAGGTACCTGATAATATTTAAAACAAAAGTGAAGTGAAAAGAAATATAATGATAGACATTGCTGTTTTGGTTTGTATTATATCATTTAATTAATCCTTAAAAACTGTCATTATCCAACTAAAAATTTGGTTGAATAACTTTTGAATTTGATGCTTAGTATTTCATACGAACGACCTGAAAACAACAATAGTGAGTTGTGAACATCTTGCAAACTCTTTGAAAGGAGATTCCGTTGCCTAGGAAAAAACTTGTCCATTTAAAATAAGTTTCCACATGATCTTAACAGATAATTCTTTCTGAACGTTCCCCGATACCTTATTGTCCCAGAAAGCTTCTATTTACATTTGTATAGAAACAACGATTTGTGTACAACTGGGTACAACCTAACGTTAGGGGTATACCGTTTCATCTATTCCGGATAGATTAAAGATGGCAACAACGCTTTCAAACAAATGTGGGGCGAAGCGTACATCTTTAGCTTTGCTATCTAGTAAGGATAACAACAACACGTTCTTTGGTTATCCTGTTACTGCGCAATCAAAATATATACAGTATAGGAGGTCTGCTATCTACTGAAGATAGTAACAATTCCTCATTACATTGTTAGAAAATATAAATAGGGATATACCTTTTATCTATTCCGGGTAGATCTATTCAAGACAGCGATAAGGTTTTTAACGCAACTTTGGTGCGCAACTTTAATCTATGGGAGCTTCGCTATCTACTGAATATATCAACAACAGGTTCTTTGTTCATCCCGTTGCTGCGCAATCAAACTATGTGATATAGAAGTTCTGCTTTCTACTGAAGATAGCAGCAAACAACGAATTATTTGTTCATGCTGTTACTGCGCAATCAAAATAAAGTGATCATCAAAATAAAGTCGTACACTTTGTTTAGGTCATTTAAAGTAACTTTTTTTAGTATTATTTTTCTACCAAACAGGCTAGATAGACATTTGGATGAATGTTTTCGGCACATTTTGATACCAAACATAACACCTAACAACAAAGATAAACCATGATTTATAGAAAATTAGTCACTTTTCAAAAGTCACATTTTCAATACACTACGCGGAAGAAAACAACAAATGTTAACAAGCACATAAGCCGTATCAGTCCCGTGTTGATTGCTGCGCATTTTCCCTCAATGCGCGGGCTAATTCAAATTCAAAAAGTGTCATGCATGGGTGAGGGATATGAATGTAAAGGATTGTTATGGAAAGGAGAAACGGCTGCACTGTGTGATCGATTGCCCGCTGGTCAATCCTGGATATAACAGTGTCACACACGGGGTGAACCTCACACACACATTTTCCTCCCGCGTAGTGTTTTGAAAATGTGACTTTTGAAAAGTGACTAATTTTCTTTAAATGGCGCTAATCATGGTTTATTTTTGTTGCTAGGTGTTATGTTTGGTATCAAAATGTGCCTAAAAGATTCATCTAAATGTCTATTTAGCCTGTTTGGTAGGTAAAAAAGAATCGAAAGTTACTTTAAATGACCTAAACAAAGTGTACGACTTTTTGTTGTTGTTGAGCACTTTATATACAGTATATGAGGTCTGCTATCTACTGAATATAGCAAACAATTCCTTATAACATTGTCAGTAAAATATAGGCCTAAGTGAACTATCAAACAAATGAATAGATCACCTTAATCGGTCTTTCCCACTCTGGATGTGTATATCGTAACACTAATAATCCAGCAAAAGCACTACCGTAGAACATCCAAGAAGCGAAACTGAAATAGTTAATAAGCTCATCAATACTGGCAGGGATTATCATCATACAAGCAACAAGGCCCTGTAAAGATATTAATCGTTATTCAAATGTGGTCAAAAGATTATGTTGGTATACTTCTTTTACTGTAAATATATCAATTGTATTCAAAATATGGTTAGAAACATATCTCAGTTTACCTTTAGAGCCTTTGCAGACACAAATACAACATAACAAAGGATTAAAAATACATTATCTTAAGGTAACAATCTTTAATGTAACAATAATAATACAAACTGCTTTTAGAAGTAAATATTCGAATTTTAAGGAACTGAGCATCAGCACCACCTTCAGATACTATACAATTTAAGACAGGGTAACTTAAGAAAAGTTACGAGTCGTTGAAACACTCATGCAAATCACAGTTGATTGTGACTTTTTATGAAATCAACAAGAGTTCACAATGTATGCTGTGCTAAGCCAATGATATTGTTTCACATTTATTATAACTTGTACTTACGACAAACAGCGTTGAAGGTACCGGAGTAAACCGTCTAATGTCAACCATAGAGAGTAAACTGATCATGTGACCTTCACGTGCAGCTACGTAGGGTATCCTGAAGATTAAACATAGTGAACATGTGATCATCGCGTGCAGCTACGTAGGGTATCCTGACGATTAAGCACTGTGAACATGTGTTTATCACGTGCAGCTACTAGGGTATCCTGACGATTAAGCACTGTGAACATGTGTTTATCACGTGCAGCTACTAGGGTATCCTGAAGATTAAACATAATGAACATGTGATCATCACGTGCAGCTACGTATTGGGTATCCTTCAGATTAAACATAGTGAACATGTGATCATCACGTGCAGCTACGTATAAGGTATCCTGAAGATTAAACATAGTGAACATGTAATCATCGATTGCAGCTACGTAGTGTATCCTGTAGATTAAACATAGTGAACATGTGACCATCACGTGCAGCTACGTATAGGGTATGTTGAAGATTAAACATACTGAACATGTGATCATCACGTGCAGCTACGTAGGGTATCGTGAAGATTAAACATAGTTAACATGTGATCATCACGTGCAACTACGTAGGGTATCCTGTAGATTAAACATAGTGAACATGTGATCATCACGTGCAGCTACGTAGGGTATCCTGAAGATTAAACATAGTGAACACGTGACCATCACGTGCAACTACGTAGGGTATCCTGTAGATTAAACATAGTGAACATGTGATCATCACGTGCAGCTACGTATAGGGTATGTTGAAGATTAAACATACTGAACATGTGATCATCACGTGCAGCTACGTAGGGTATCGTGAAGATTAAACATAGTTAACATGTGATCATCACGTGCAACTACCTAGGGTACCCTGAAGATTAAACATAGTGAACATGTGATCATCACGTGCAGCTACCTAAGGTATCCTGAAGATTAAGCATAGTGAACATGTGATCATCGCGTGCAGCTACGTAGGGTATCCTGGCGATTAAGCACTGTGAACATGTGTTTATCACGTGCAGATACTAGGATATCCTGAAGATTAAACATAATGAATATGTTATCATCACGTGCAGCTACCTAAGGTATCCTGAAGATTAAACATAGCAAACATGTGATCATCGCGTGCAGATACGTTGGATATCCTGAAGATTAAACATAGTGAACATGTGATCATCGCGTGCAGCTACGTAGGGTATCATGAAGATTAAATATACTAAACATGTGATCATCGCGTGCAGCTACGTAGGGTATCATGAAGATTAAACATAGTGAACATGTGATCATCATGTGTAGCTACGTAGGGTATCCTGTATATTAAACATATTCACGCGTCCACGTGTGATCATCACGTGCAGTTACGCAGGGTATCCGGAAGATTAAACATAGCAAACATGGGATCATCATGTACATTATGTCCAGCTACGTAGGGTATCCCGATGATTAACCATAGTGAACATGTAACCATCACGTGCAGCTACGTACGGTATCCTTATGATTACATATATATTATGCTATAGGAACAGGTTTATGATTGATCTTCACGTGTAGCTACATTTCATATCTTTACATTGGTTAAACATTGCGTCGGTCAAAAGGTAAGGAGTTATTAAATTCCCGTCAATCTTTTACAGCAGGTGTTCTAACCATGGTCATGGTTATGTGTTGAATAGGGAACCCTACGTTTCTTAGAAATGAAATATACTCTCAACCCCGCTCTTAAAGTTAAGTAAATATTATTACAGACCTTCCCGATGTGTAAGTTATAACTGTTGCAGATCCAAAAGTAGACATTACAACGGCTAACGGTACAATCCACGCCATAGGACCGAGTGTTCTGCTAGCAAATGTCTGACAAATGACAGGATATTAATACGATTATTTTACTACCACTAACAAAACCAAAAGTTCTTGCATCTACAAGAGCTGGACACTAGCATGTTTTTAGAAATGGAGCAGTACATGTATGAGATAACAGCATCTTACGGTCACGCGCGGCGGGTCTCAGGCTTTTAGTGACCGCGCTGTTACATTGCCCGTAATAAATATGGCAGTAACAAGACAGTGAAGTATGCAATGTGGGTGCGTCATTGAGATCAGCTAATAGAGCATGTCTGAGTTGATAGACTCACTCGACTTTATTCATCTAATGATGTCAATGCATATTTGTTCTGCCAGTGCGAGATAATAAAATATGCGATATTGGTTACGCCATCAAAAACAGCTGATTATAGAGATAACTCATGAGTTGATTCGTCATTTTTTATTTCCAAAGTCAGAGCTTTTTAAACTCACCGATGCTACTGCGTTTGACTGTAATAATTCTGCCGGTGATAATACGGTGAAGTATGCTATGTTGGTTAGCATGTAGATGATGGTAACTAGCGGTACTCCAAGTATTATAGCAAGTGGAAGATTTCTGAAAAACAATAAGTAATCGATGTAGCCCGAGTTGGTTATATTGGTTAAATATTTTCTTCGTTTTAAAAATCGTGTTGATATGATTTATATCTTAGGTATTTATCAATTCCTTGTGGTATTTATAACAGCAGTACCCTACTCTGAGTAAAGTTTGTTGATTTTCGATAGAATAGTATTAATTCTATGTGTTTCCCTAGTGTATAATCATGTTAGATATAGATGACTATGATGAGCCGTGTAGCCGAGCAATGCTTTTGACTCATTAAACTACACTAAAATTTAATCGAAACTCGAATTAATCCACGGAGACAGTTCCTTTCTCTTAGTACTTGGTTGGTATTCCTCCAAAATACTCCAAAGAAGAGTTTTGACTGGAGGTGGCGGAGGGTGGACTGTTAATTCTGGGGGAAAAGTTCTTTGGTGACGGCGGTTTTAAAAGAATGTGCGCTGGTTTTGTCGACGGTCGTATATTGTAGGGTGTTCTCTGTCAACACAGTCCTCGGTAAAAAACGAATTGGAGTAAACGTCTGATTTGGTGTGGCGGATTTCAAATTGGTTAGGGTGTCCTCGTCTATATCTGTTTGGTTTAGGGTTGGTGTAGTATTTGAAGTCAATGTCAAGTTGTCCATTAATCATTTTGAAGAGGCAGGTCAGGCGGTGAGCTTCCCTTCTGTCTTTAAGGGAACCCCATTTAAGTTAGTTGAGCATTTTAGTAACACTGGTGTCCCACCCATAGGTATTTGTAACGAAGCGTGTAGCTCGACGTTGCACCTTTTCAACGGCAGATACATTTTTGGAAGTATATGGGTCCCATTCTGCGGTGGCATAGTCCAGATGAAGACACACAAGAGTTAAGTACAACTTTTCCTTTACAGTAGATGATGAGTGATGGAAGTTACGTCTGAGGAAGCTGAGGTCACCTGTAGCTTTTCCTGTTGCATGATGGGTCTGACTATTCTCATTATATTTTCTTTATTTTGTACAACAATCAACATTGAATCTTGATTTTATCAAGCTTTTTTAACGTGCGACTAGCTTTCACGGAACATCAACGGAATGTAAATCTTAATTCATAAATTGCATGTCATCGCAAGTCATGCCCCAATCTTTTTATCTGCGCTGTGATTGGCCAATGCTCACAGCCCGTAATAACAAATACCTAGCTACGATATAAACCGTAGACTGATTGGTCCTCATTACCCAAAACGTAACAACAACTTTGATTGACAGTCGCTAAGCTTATAAGGGAATTCCCCTACTATCTGAAATACTGCAATGCTGTCGTACTACCGGACTTACGTTACTCTGCGATAATAAAATATAATCGTATTTATTTTTACGATTCTACTTTATTATCACACACGTGGTTTTCTATATCATTATAAACTTTAATGATAGTATCGTCGGAAATAAAGGAGTCTTACCTCATTGGATTTTTAAGTTCTTCAGTTATAAGGTTCAGCTGATTCCTGTATGCAAAATATTATATAGTCAGAAAAACTAAATACTTCATTTCTTACGCATGTGGTCTGGTTATGAAAGAAGTTTCATATATGTATGATGGATATAATATTACTATTTGAAAGGCATTTCAAGATTTTAAATACACAGTTTTGACCTCTTGCATTTGAAGATTGAATAGCCTACATACGTAAATTCTAATGTTAAATTGTGTGATAGGCAACATTTCTATTGTCATTACTGAATTTGCGTATATTGCAAATGTTGAATGATCCTATAATTTGAAATCAATAATTTGACTGTTGGATGAAATGAATTAAACAATGTATGAATTATTCAGACGACAGGATAAAGGTGCTACTCTGAAATTGAAAATAATTATAGGAATTGTGTGACAAATAAGCGCCCACTCAAAGTGATGTTTCTAAGCGCCCTTAGCACTTATAAGGGACAATTGAGGGTACTACTTTTTTCCATCATGCAACTTGGTACACATGTACAAAGATGCTAGAATGCTAACGTGTATGTGCTCACCATCCATCATACGCCCATAAACACTTGATAGAATGCTAACGTGTATGTGCTTACCATCCATCATACGCCCATAACCCTTGATAGAATGCTAACGTGTATGTGCTTACCATCCATCATACGCCCATAACCCTTGATAGAATGCTAACTCGTATGTGCTTACCATCCATCATACGCCCATAACCCTTGATAGAATGCTAACGTGTATGTGCTTACCATCCATCATACGCCCATAACCCTTGATAGAATGCTAACGTGTATTTGCTTACCATCCATCATATGCCTATAACCCTTAATAGAATGCTAACGTGTATGTGCTTACCATCCATCATACGCCCATAACCCTTGATAGAATGCTAACGTGTATGTGCTTATTATTCATCATACCGCCATAACCCTTGTAGAATGTTAACGCGTACGTGCTTACAATCCATCATACGCCCATAACCCTTGATAGAATGCAATTATGCAAACGCGTACGCCGTATGTGCTAACCATCCGTCATACGCCATAACCCTTGATAGAATGCTAACGCGTATGTGCTTACCAGCTATCATATGCCCATAACCATTGATAGAATGCTAACGCGTATGTGCTTACCAGCCATCATACGCCCATAACGCTTGATAGAATACTAACTCGTATGTGCTCCTGGGATGTACTTACCATCCATCATACGCATAACGCGTATGTGCTTACCATCCATCATATGCCCATAACCCTTAATAGAATGCTAACGCGCATGTGCTAATGCGCATGTGCTAATCATCCATCATATTATGCCCATAACCCTTGATAGAATGCTAACGCGTACGTGCCTCTATTCATCATACGCCCGTAACCATTAATATAATGCTATAGCGTATTTGCTTACCATCCATCATATGCCTATAACCCTTAATAGAATGCTAACGCGCATGTGCTTACCAGGGCTCAAATTACATCGCGGCCATCGCGGCCATTGCCGCGATGCCCTCGCATCTGGCCGCGATGCCCTCGGATCAGTAAAAAATTCACGGCCATTATGGCCGTGCCCTATTTTTAACAGAGGCCGTGTGTGCCCTTGGTTTGGCCTTGGTGCCCCAGAACATGGCCTCGGTGCCCTTCGAAATGGTATATTCTTAAGGCCAAAGTGGCCGTGCCCCTAAAATGACGAAATTTGAGGCCTGGTGCTTACCATCCATCATACGCCCATAACCCTTGATAGAATGCTAACGCGTATGCCATCACATTGGAAGAGGATCCTTTGAAAGATACGCTGGGATCAATGTATTGTGTGTTACCTGAAAATAAAAATAAAAAACACATAAATGGAATAGATCAAAGTGTATTTTGTTGAGAAGGCCAAGGTGAAATGCTAAACAGGCTTAGAATTTTAAAGTGTCTGGTTCGTTGCCGATGGCCGTGAGGTTCGGTTGGGATGTAGAAATCCTTTCTGTCCATTCAAGATGTCCATGATTACGATGATTAGAAACTTGTATAAAGTACTTATTATGATTTGTTGATAATTAATAATGATTACATGATGACGAAAAGATTCTGATACAAAGGTTATTACATGATTGGTGATGATTCCGATTGCTTGATTGCAGCAGATTCACGGGACTATTGACAGCAAATTACAAAACGTTAATATAATCAAGATCAGTTTTTATCACGCCGTAATTTCTCCCATCACCCTGTTAGCTAGCATGAACTAGGGCGCTAGCATGAACTGTATGTTCATGCCAGTAGGGACGGATCAGACACTCAATTTTACTACACAAGTAGAAATATTCAATAATCACATGATGGAATAGGACGCTAATACAATTAATGCGAGAGTGGAACCTGGGTTTTTGTGACTTGATACGCTAAATCCGGCTAGGGTCATCGACCTTAGTCCGGTATTATTTAAACGGGCACCCCCTGGTTGCTGCGCGCGATGGCGCGATCTCGTCCTTGGCCGACCCTCTTTTGCCATAGTTTTCAACCCATGTGGACGTTCATACGCTTCTCGCTTGCTGAATACTTTTACCCACCATTCCCACCCTTTTTGTGAATGTCGCATTCTTTTATAAAAAATCACATGAAATCTGTCTGATGCTCGATAATAACGCGAGCATTGTTTGGTATGAATTTAACTCGTACTCAGTATTTTGGCAGTTATGTTATGCTCCGTTTGTGAGCTTTACAATGTTCCATGTATCTGTCTGGTGCTCGATAATAACGCGAGCATTTTATCACCTATTATTAATGCGTTTCCGAGCGCGATTTTTAATCGGAGCAAAACATGTGCAACTACAAACGTAAGATAATATTCCCACACGGGTGAATGGTGCATGTAAATATAACCTGCATTACATTATTGGCTTTGATAGCTTGCTTACCTTTGCCCAATTCTATAACACCCACTATTATGATTATGATGAGTGCTAATATCTTGGCGGTCGTAAAGAAATTGATGACAAATATTGTCCCCTTAGCGCTCAAACAATTCAGTCCTATAATTAAAACTGAAAAATATTTTTATAAATCAAATAGAACCGTTCGATTAGATTTTGGAAAATGGAGATTTCTTGAGAAACACCAGTATCACATTTTCCGTTTCATTCTGTATCCAGTAGATCTATTTACGGGTGTTATACAGGGTGTCTCAGAATGATCTATACCGGGTATCAAAAATATCTAAAAAATATAAAACAAATAGTGTTCCAAATTCAAACACTTGCGATATGATGGTGGAAATGTTTCCTACTTATTCCGTTAATTTAAGTGAGATATCTCTTTTTGTTCCGCTGTGGCAAGACATAATTGAAAATCGACGATAAACGTATTTTCATATTTTGGCTCACATATTTCACCTTTATACAGCTATTTTCTCTAGCACTACCAGCATTTCAAACAATGAACCTCACACCTCATAAGTTATATTCAAAACTCCCGCCAAAGAAGGGAAGGTTAAAAGCACTCAAGCAAAATCCTGCCCTATTCAATCGAAGCTTTCTTTTCTATACACAACAATCAATTGTTATCAAAAAGATAATTAAAATATGAAGAGGTTGCAATAATAATGCGAATAACGTTTCAGAAATAATTTAATGTTTAAAGGGGTTAGTGATTTTATAAATTTTCATAATGGATCATTTCAACAAAAACTTGGAATCTACTATCGTTACAAAAAACTGTATTTTCCATCAGAAATGTTCGATTTTCAAAAATCTAAAATTCCTAAGAAAGCTGGGCGTTTGAAAACGATTTAGACAACGTCAATCAAGTTCATACCGAAACAAATCGTATAACCTCGGTATAGATCATTCTGAGACACCCTGTAGTGGATGAGGCGATCTCAAAAGTATTTTTCTTTTGTAGAAGTAACCTAATTAACACCAGATTATACAGCATGAATATAAAATAATTAAAGTCTGTGAAATGTGGAATTGTTTGAAACGTTTTCATCCTAAATGAAATCAGAATATCTTTTCCTATATGATGATCTCTTATACATGTTATAGAACAACCATTGATACTCTCACATATACAATACCCTGCTACCACTGATACTCACATATACCGCACCCTCCCACCATTGATACTCATACATACCAAAACCCTGCCATCATTGAAACTCACATATACTACACCCTCCCATCATTTACACTCACATTTATACCACACCCTGCCACCATTGATACTCATATATACCACACCCTGCCACCATTGATACTCACATATACCACACCCTGCCACCATTGATACTCACATATACCACACCCTGCCACCATTGATACTCATATATACCACACCCTGCCACCATTGATACTCACATATACCACACCCTGCCACCATTGATACTCACATATACCACACTCTGCCACCATTCATACTCATATATACCACACCCTGCCACCATTCATACTCATATATACCACACCCTGCCACCATTTCATACTCACATATACCACACCCTGTCACCATTGATACTCACATATACCCCCTGCCACCATTGATACTCACATATACCACACCCTTCCACCATTCATACTCATATATACCACATCCTGCCACCATTGATACTCACATATACCACACCCTGCCACCCTTGATACTCACATTGATCCTCACATATTATACTACACCTGCCACCATTGATACTCACATATACCACACCCTGCTACCATTGATACTGACATATACAACACCCTGCCACCCTTGATACTCACATATACCACACCCTGCCACCATTGATACTGATATTTCCACACCCTCCCAGATAACATAACAATATTGGCCCAATATTGATTTTTCATTGGCCCAATATTGGCTTACAATATTGGCATAATATTATTTGGCCATTGGCCCAAGCTTGGCCCAATATTGGCACTCGCCAATGAGGGCCAATATTGGGCCAATATTGGGCGATCTTGGAGAAATGTTAGGTAGGAAGCCAATGGTGTTATTTCCCGCCCCTGGTATATTGCGCCCATTATTGGACCAATATTGGTTGCCAACATGATGCCAATTGAAGAGCGCCAATGTAAAACCAATATTGGTCCAATATTGGTGACCAAGAGAGTACCAACCGTGCCAATGCCATTGGCACTCACTTGGTCACCAATATTGGTCCAATATTGGTTGCCAACATGATGCCAATTGACGAGCGCCAATGTAAAACCAATATTGTGACCAAGAGAGTGCCAATGGCATTGGCACTCAATTGGTCACCAATATTGGTCCAATATTTGTAGCCAACATGATGCCAATTAACGAGTGCCAATGTAAAACCAATATTGGTCCAATATTTGTGACCAATAAAATGCCAATGCCAATATTGCCAATGGGGAACAAGATAATGCCAATGCCAATATTGCCAATATTGGGCCAATGTAGGGCCAATATATGTATGTTGTCTGGGCTGCTACCATTGATACTGACATATACAACACCCTGCCACCCTTTATACTCACATAAACCACACCCTGCCACCATTGATACTCACATTATACCACACCCTGCCACCATTGATACTCACATATACCACACCCTGCTAACATCTTAACAACCATTTGCGGTGGTCCACATTCTGCTCCTTCATAGAAAGGTTGCAAAGCATATTCCGCACATGCCAACATAATGATAGCCAAAGACGATGGGTTGAGTACGATATTGAATGTCCATGCGAAGATATATGCTGCTGCATCACCGAATGATGCTTGTAGATATGCGTACTGAGCCCCGGATTTGGGAATTATTGTGCCTAGTTCAGCAAAACAGAGAGCACCTGATGAAGAGAAAGGTGAATGACACAAACCAGTTCTCTTCAAATATCTAAAAATATTAGATTGAAAATGAACATTGACGGGTGGGCGTATATGCCTAACTAACACTAGCTGGATTGGCGTAAACTGAAACGATGTGTCACTCAGTGGCGTAGCCAGAGGGAGCGGGCGAGGGGAAGGGGCAATCGCCCGCTAATATTTGATTTGAGTCGTGTCGTTTGAGATTGGCACGTCACAACCCATACCTCTATCTGTAGTGACATACCTCTATCTGTAGTGACATACCTCTATCTGTAGTGACACACCTTTATCTGTAGTGACATACCTCTAGCTGTATTGACATACCAATATCTGTAGTGACGTACCTCAATCTGTAGTGACGTACCTCTATCTGTAGTGACATACCAATCTCTGTAGTGACATACCCCTATCTGTAGTGACATACCTCTATCTGTAGTGACATGTAGTGTCATACCGCTACCTGTAGTGACATACCTCTATCTGTAGTGACATACCTCTATCTGTAGTGACATACATCTATATGTAGTGACATACCTCTATCTGTAGTGACATACCAATATCTGTAATGACATACCTCTATCTGTAGTGACATACCTCTATCTGTAGCGACATACCTCTATATGTAGTGTCATGCCGCTACCTGTAGTGACATACCCCTATCTGTAGTGACATACATTTTTCTGTAGTGACATACCACTGCTTGGATCGGAATACCACTATCTGGAACAACACACCTCTACTTGAAGCAACATACCTCTACTTGGAGCGACTTACCTCTATCTGGAGCAACATACCATTAAATGGAACGAAATACCTCTTTCTGTAGTGACATACCACTACTTTTGTTTGTTTGTTTGTTTAAACGGTCGGTCCGTACGGACACACGCTTAGGTCCTGAAAGGACCAGGTTCAAGCAAAATGCTCGGGCCAGGCTTAAAAAGCCTATATAAGCATGCTGGCTGGCTGGCTGAATGAAATGAAAGTTAGAAAAGATGGAAGAAAAGAGCCACTTCCAACAAATAAAGTTAACAATTTTGCTATCAGCCTTCAGACATGAGAAAAGAGTAGTCTTGATCCAATCTCGTTTGAGCGACATACTCTAATTTGGAATGACATACCACTACTTAGGGCGACATACCTCTATCTGGAGTGACATACCACTACTTGGAGTGACATACCTCAATCTGGAGTGACATACCATCACTTGGAGTGACATACCACCACTTGGAGAGACATACCTCTATCTGTAGTGATATTTCTCTATCTGTAGTGACATACCTCTATCAGTAGTGACATACCTCTATCTGTAGTGTGACATACCTCTATCTGTAGTGACATACCTCTATCTGTAGCGACATACCTCTATATATAGTGTCATACCGCTACCTGTAGTGACATACCTCTATCTGTAGTGACATACCTCTATCTGTCGTGACATACCTCTATATGTAGTGACATACCTCTATATGTAGTGACATACCTCAACCTGTAGTGACATAACTATATCGGTAGTGACACGCCTCTATCTGTAGTGACATACCCCTATCTGTAGTGACATACATCTTTCTGTAGTGACATACCACTACTTGGAGCGAAATACCACTATTTGGAACAACACACCTCTACTTGAAGCGACATACCTCTACTTGGAGCGACTTACCTCTATCTGGAACAACATACCATTAAATGGAACGAAATGCCTCTTTCTGTAGTGACATGCCACTACTTTTGTTTGTTTGTTTAAACGGTCGGTCCGTACGGACACACGCTTAGGTCCTGAAGGGACCAGGTTCAAACAAAATGCTCGGGCCAGGCTTAAAAAGCCTATATAAGCATGCTTGCTGAAATGAAATGAAAGTTAGAAAAGATGGAAGAAAAGAATGAAGTAAAAAGAGCCACTTCCAACAAATAAAGTTAACAATTTTGCTATCAGCCTATAGACATGAGAAAAGAGTAGTCTTGATCCAATCTCATTTGAGCGACATACTCTAATTTGAAATGACATACCACTACTTGGAGCGACATACCTCTATCTGGAGTGACATACCACTGCTTGGAGTGACATACCTCTATCTGGAGTGACATACCATCACTTGGAGTGACATACCACCACTTGGAGAGACATACCTCTATCTGTAGTGATATTTCCCTATCTGTAGTGACATACCTCTGTCTGTAGTGACATACCTCTATCTGTAGTGACATACCTCTATCTGTATTGACATACCTCTATCTGTAGTGACATACTATTTTAGTACCTCTATCTTAGTGACATACCTCTATCTGTAGTGACATACCACTACATGGAGCGACTAACCTCTATCTGGAGCGACATATCACTCCTTGGAACGAAATACCTCAATCTGGAGTGATAAACCACTACTTGGCGTGACATATCTCTTTCTGTAGTGATATTTATTTTTATTTGTATATAAAGAGCAAATGTGAACAATAGCCCAACAAAAGATTAGAAATCAAACTGGTAACTCTCGACAAAGAGCTCTGAAAGGCCAATCAATTGGTTCACTGCAACTAAGAAAATATGCATAATACAAGAAACACAAATGGGCCGGGGTTAAAAATGCCAATGAAAGTGACATAAAAATAAGATAAAAGCCCAAACATAGAGAACAACATCAAATATGAATAATAATATCACTACTTTAGCGACATACCTCTATCTGAAGTAACATACCACTACTTGGACTGACACGCTTCTCTCTGGGGCGACATACCACTACTTGGAGAGACATACCTCTTTCTGTAGTTACATACCACTACTTGGAGCGACATACCTCTATCCGGAGTGACATAACACTATTTGGAGCGACATGCCTCATTCTGTAGTGACATACCATTACTTGGAGCGACATACCTCTATCTGGAGTGACATACCTCTGCTTGAAGCGACATACCTCTTTCTGTAGGGACATGTACTACTTGGAGCAACAAACAAGAACCTGCGTGCACATAAGAGTAATGTACCGTTGAAGTGTAACAACGCTCTGATAAAACAGCATCAAGATCATGTCAGTATGAAGATACATGTACCTATATCATGTATACTGTCTTTTTTATAATAATGGTGTAGTCTTTGATCCAACTTACCAAATGTTGCTACGAGACCACATATAGCCCAGACCACGAGACTCATACCAACGCTATTAGTCTGACGAAGGATACCTTTAGGTGATATAAAGATACCCGACCCGATCATACATCCAACGATAAACGCAGTGCCGCTGAACAAACTAACCTGTGCGAAAGAAGGTAAACAGGTAAAGTCTTAATATCCGCGATAATTAATTCACAAACTTTGTCCCAATGTATTAAAATACCTCAGTTCAAAGTGTTGTAGTGATTCATCTGTCTTGTTCTTGTCGTCCAACTTCTCCATGCAGAATTGGACCTGCTGTTCAATTTCAATTTTTAGCGGTAAACAAAACATATCATCATATTTGCATTTCATTATCCTTCGGATACCACGCACGGTGATCTTTGAGAAGGTGCGACTATTTTATCGTTAATGTGACGTATAACGGACGCCTAGTTCTCCATCTGCCGTGGAGGTAGTTAACTTTCTAGGCTTTCATCGAGAAGACGAAGAATATGCCCAATAATATATTGTCGTACATGGTGGTGTTCATGGTATGTTGGACATCATATTTATGCTTTGGTGTTAAGCTATGCTGGTTCCCTGCATCTATGGGCTCCACACAACTTATCCATAGATGCAGGTACGCGCCGATTTCCACTCGAAGCTGATTTGCTGCCATAAAAAAAATCCACAAATAAATTCGATCAAACCAGCGTCACGCTTAGAATGATAACACATTTGCTGATTGGCACAAACTACACGTGTATCGGCGCTAACCACAGCGCCGGACTTCACACGCACATGCACGCATGTCATAGCGCGTTCCCCATCGCGTCGTATCTATGGCAGCGCGACAATGACGCTTCAGCGTTCGATGCGGTATCTCAGCTACAGTGTGTTGATCTTTATTTACCGTATGCCATAACAGAGCGACAATGTAATGTGTTGAACTTACGGTTACGGCCGGCAATTGAGAACCCTGTACCTGCACCTATGGATAAGTTGGGCCGGGGATCCGGGGTGCAGGGAACCAGCATAGTGTTAAGCATGATCCTTACCACGAGGTTGCAAAGATATGCTTTTGCAATTAAGCATCATTTACGAAGCAGCAGACCCGAACCACATACAGCGGGTGGATTACGCAAACACAATGATTGGCTTTGAAGGTGTGTCGTTGTATACTTGGGAATATGTCTTCGTTATTTCCGTACGGATCGCTATAAAATATGTATTTATTTACATAGTTGGTTAAAGGCATATTATGTGATCTTTTCCATACCTCTACCCATGATTTTTTTAGAAAGTAGATTTTCTTGCAGATTTACATAAATCATAAATATATTCTGAGTTACAAAGCGATACGATTCCTAATTACTTCAAAATCATGTTTTTGAGGGTTGAAAATAGATTGTCCGCTTAGCTAGCGGAAAATTTATTTTCACTCTATTTTCACTATAAAAACCATGATTTTGAAGTAATTAGGAATTGTATGGCTCTGTAACTCAGAATATATTCATGATTTATGATCAGAAATGTAAATCTGCACGAAAATCTACTTTCAACAAAATATATAAGGATAGAGGGCGCCCCCTGGAAAAGATCACATAATATGCCTTTAATAGCATAGAACATAGTGGAGCATAGATAATGTCGAATTCTACTCATTCATTTTGAACTCACTCACATTCCCAATATTGAGAGACGTTTGGGCTCTTCAACAAATGATTGTTGTAAATGTGATGTATATTATCCAAATGTTGGTTGGTGTTTTGTGGTGTTTTTTTAGTTGCAAAAGTCAAAATGCGACAGACACTCATACTGGATTATACTGAATCAAAATAATCCTTACCTGACGTTTCAACATGACTTTCTCATTCTGCCCCGATGTGTCACTAATGACGTCATCTTTACCATCTAAACTAGCCGTAATCTGTCCATTCACTTCTCTCTTCTTAAGATCCGCCATGATGTACAAGTACACACGAATAGTTACTGTAAATGTTTGATGGTATAACTTTTTATGACATTGCCACAGCTTGACAAGGACTAAAATAATACTTCGATTATTCAAATATTGATGTTGACCATGTTGTGTCTGGTCACTCAGTACAAAATTCAAAGTCCATTTTTCAGGGAAAATACAAAATACCGTTCGAATCATTTTGCACGATTTATGATGCTCGGCCTTCAGCAGAGGGCAGTACAGTGGTTCCCAATTTAGCAGAGGATGGTGGCCATACCGTATATTATTTTTCATCCGAAAGTCCGATGCAAAGAGCCTAAATCATCGTATTTGAAAATACACGTATGTCAAGTTGTATCATCACCAATTTGTTTTAAATATTATAGTTCTTTAATAATGGGCGTGGTTTTTGATGTCAACAGGCAATCGGATTATATTTCGAATGAATTTCCGTCGAAGCGCACTATATAAATAGCATAAGAGAATAGTATACATATTTGAGTGGAACTTAATTCATACCTTCAGTGCATAAAGTTTCTTGATGTACCTCAACCAGCAACCATGTCGAAAGGTTCAGGTAAACACACCCAAAGAGCAACCGTCAGCAAACAACGGGAAAAACCGGTCCACTTCTACAGCTAGACACCAACCAAAGTTTAGTAGAAACCGGAAACTGGAGTTTTTTTACATCCACCAAACGGCCGACGATCTCATTTGAACTTTATTTGTTTGTGCTCTCAACAATTAGCAGACGGATCAAAGGTCTAACACTCATTGGTACAACACCAATATTAATAACCAATCAGAAGGGAGAACACCTCAGAAATCTAACACAGATTGTTGTAGAACCTGGAGGCACAAGAGGCGAACGATTCACTACGGGTGTCAAGGTTAGTTGGCGCAGTATATTGCGCCAACTGTATGGGCTGGGTCCATTTTAAGAGAAAAGAAAAACCACGCCGGGTGGTACCAACGTGCCCAGTCGTGGTATTTTGTGGTATATGGTAGGGTTAGTGTTATAGGACTTTTTTGGCCCTGTCAAGCATTCGTACAATGCAAAGATATCTACAAAACTTGACCAGCAAGAAGCTGAAAATGTCTGCCAATTTTTTTTTTTAACCACCTGGTAGTGATGCACCCAAGTTGAGTGAAATTGTTTGATCTTGTGTTTATTGGTCCAATAAAAGAAACATTCAAAGTGGTAGACCTTATCATAAGCTACATTATATCATTGGTATTTAAATTACTGTAAACGACATTGAAATTGAATGTGACCGTAAATTAAAGAGATAAGCGAACATTTAACGGCAATTAGATCAGTAATCAGTTCTGAACTTGATTTCAGTTTTTACCAACACAATTCAATTCGAGCTTCCATTCAACGTAACGCAACAAAAAGCAAAATAATATACACTACCGGCCAAAAGTGTGTACGCAATACCTTGAGAAACTTATTCCCAAGAGAGAAGTGTTTTGCTTCTTATACTAAGATTTTGTTCTTTTTACATACATACCTGAATGTCCTGATGTGGTTCATAAATATATCTTCCTATGATCTTTCAGTATACACTTTTCAAAGTAAAGAACTTTTCGAGGGGAGTATATTTTGCAATGCAAATTGCCATAGATTTTATAGCTCCGAACAGTTGATCTGTAAATGCGCACGGATTTTTGGCCGGCTGGAGGTAATGCATGATCAACCGCCAAGGACTTGTGGATAACAGGTTTTTTTACCAATCTTCCTGTAAATCTAGCTTATACATATTTTAATGAACATTTCAATTCCAACACCCTTTTCTTCACCAAACATGCCAGTTTAAGAATAGAAAGACCGTGTCCGAATTGGCTCTGCAATTAGGATCTGCCTTTCAAAGTTAATGTACTGTAGTCCGGGTGTGTAGTCCTTTTTTATCCACTCTGTATACTCTGGAGATTATGTAGATTGATATTTTACATGTGATGATTTTTAATCATTGTACTATGTTGTTTGAATAAAAATGTATTTGGCCATGTGTTTTGAACTCGCCACCCTTCCCGTTGCATGTCCAGATTTTTACATTTTACACCATCTGAGATTCGAATTAGCATATTGCAATAACTACTTGTTCTACCCCATAACAAGTATATATTTTCTAAACGGTAATCTCACAAGGAATCTAAATATGCGATTGGAATTTGCATAGGACTTAATGGTAACATGTTGTGATTAAGAATATTCAAAGAATATCGATTTTTTCTTCTTCATATTTTGATTAAAGCTCAATATTTTTTAAATTCCTAATCCAATCATCATTTTACTGTGCATATTAGTTCCTCATGCAATTTACCCATCAGAACATAATGGTTGTCAAGGGTAACTTGTTGAAATATACTATATCGGGAAGTAAATGAGCACAAACGTTTACATTTCAAATTTATTACAGTTTACACATATTTTTTTTTGGCTATTCACCCTATCTCATTTTAAGCGAGATTATTGAATTCCCCTATTTGAGACGGGATTTGAGAGCTTTCCAAAAATGTATAATTTTGCTATAATTGGTTGAATAATTTGTTTGTTATAGTCATGTATGTAAAACCGATGAATTAGGGCAAGTTCACTGTGTAGTGAATAGGGAAAAATCCAAGGACAATGCAATCGATTCGTGATTACAATTGTTACGTAATAGTTGACACGTTTGTTGAAACAGAAACTTATAGAATATAAAACAATCTATAAAATGAGAGCAAAATCATGTTTTTACCATACAGAGATAAGGAGTTATTGTAATTTGAACGTAGAATTGGGAACATTTTCTATATTCCCCATAGAGATTGTACACAACGCCACCGCCACCGCCACCGCCGCCACCGCCGCCACCGCCACCGCCGCCACCCCTGACTTTCGAAATATAATCAATCATATCTCAGCCAAACAGTTATAGAAATACCTGATTTATTCACACAATGTAGCTAGATAAATAGGCTTTCAAATGACACCTCAACCATTGCTCTACCATATTTAGTTGTTGAGTTAATAGAGAGAGATGGATGATTCATCACCAAAAGTGCAACGCCGCCACCCTTTTTGGGTGGTCAGTTCAAAATACATGGCCATTTATGTTGTTAAATAAAAGTGTGTACGTATTTGCTTTGTTGTCAATATAGATAATAGACGGAGAGCCGCTATTATTCCTATCGGAACAAATTGACAGTCAATCTGGTTATGATATTGTATTAGTCCATACCCTTGCACCTAGGGGTGGGTCACGAGGTCAATGACCTTTTATGTGCCTCTATTTCACCTTCATTCATATTTTAGGGCAGAGAACGTGATAGAATTGTTCAAAATTTCTCATTTTAGCCTCATCTTAAAGCTAATCGTATTCCCCACACGTTGGTATGTAAAAACATCGACATTAATAACAAATGTTGCCAATATAGCCCAAGAAATTGAGAAAACACCGATTTTGTGGGTAAAATTGAAATTTCATTATTTTGAAAATATCCCCTGGTTACGTAACGTAACTAATCATGATATTGAGTCGTGACTTTTCCAAAAACTGTTATACATATACCACTGTCATGTGTCAAAATAAAAACTCATGTATTTCGGATGCTAGAGGCTTTCAACTATTAAGACTTTGTATACATAAGTGCTTGTTCGTCTGGTATCCATGTAAGCACAGTCCCTGTGGTCTAGTGGATTAACCAATCGCCGCGATAGCGAGAGGGACCGGGTTCGAGGCTGTGTATTTTTAAGGTCTTTGTTAATTTAATTCTCGCCAGTTTGTCCGAGTCTATATATTATTTAAAATAAAAACAAAGTACCTATTATAATAATGAATTTATGAATGTTCAAAGTCAATAATTATGTTTTCTATTTTAACGCATAAGTAACACCCCAAAATGCATACAGCGCACTCTCCCAATCATCATTCATTCGTCTCAGCACAGGGAACACGAGTTGTGCTCCAATGCACCAGATTTCTAGCTAGACTATATTGACTTTGACCTTTGCGTACATTTGTTTTTTAAATAATAGGAATTATCTTTCTGTTCAATGGCAGATTGTGTAATGTGTATAGTAATGCTTGATGATTTTGAAATTTGCATACGAGAAAGCCCAGGTGTTTACGTTTTACGAGCACGATTCACGATATACTCATCAACACTACGATAAAAATGGCGTTATATGCAAGTTGCCAGGAAGGTGTTCGGGTTAGGATTTATCTTAAAAACATGTCGCCTTTTATATGTTTATGCACAAAATATTAAACAACCGATGCTTTGGCTCAGAGAATCTTATTTACAAATTATTATAAACGGCTGGAATGATCAAGACTATGTGCGCAATATTACGAAATCTATTATAAGTGCGCTGCGCACTTTGATAAATTCTTGAAATTGCGCATACACTTTTAAATCATAATAAGCACCCAAAAACATTTATATCATAAATACATTAAATATTATGTAAAATCATTTTGGAATAAGTAGGGGAGAGCGGGGAGTGTACGCCCTATGGGCAGGTTTGCCCACCCACGTGATTCTCATCTTTGCGGCCGCTGGTTGAATTCGGCAAACACACAATAGATAAAGTAGTATGTTGCAAGCGTCCCACATTTCCTCTTACAGGATAATTGTAGTTATAAAAACAGTTATTAGGAATGGAGTATCTCTAATATTAGAGGAGAATATTTCAAAATGTGGTATGTCTTATTATTTTCTAAATCTGAACGAGTATGTTCCGCAAAAGTGCACCCACCCCTATATTTTGGACCTCTAAATTTTATTTTGGAATAAAATAACGAAGAATAACGAATCAATACGTATTGGATATTATGGTACTTTGTGTAGCCTAATCCTGAGCCTAGGGCGAACTTGCCCCGGCCTATAGGCGAACCTACCCCGGCGACGGGCAAGTTCGCCTTTTTAGACACCTGTCTTTATCATTTACTCCTGATTTTACAGTATTAGGCCTAGAGTACTGAGATCATGGTCGTATGTGGTCGTATGTAGGGGTGGGGGGGGGGGGGGGGGGGGGGGGGGGGAGTAAAGAAACTAATTTTGAAGTGAAAACTACAGCTATAAAATTCGTTTTTTAACTTTTAACGTATCAAATATGAGACCATTTTATTTTAAAAAGTGAAAATTTGTACGCGCGTGCGAGAATTAGCTTAAATGTTTCATGATTCAAGCTTGTGGCTTCAGGAACGTGTTTCACCGTTTCAAATATGAGTTGATGTTGTTTAAACAAATCTAGACCTTACATATTTTTATTCAAAATCACCGAATGAGCCTTTATCTAAATACTATTTGTGGCGAGTCTTTCTGTCCCAATGACTTCGAGTGTAGATTCCTGCCCATCTGTCCGTGCAATTGCTCTGCGCAGGGATCTTCGCCCAACGTAGCAGCCAGTGCCACGCAACAGTCACGAAAGTGTCACGCACAGCCCACTACCGACATTTTGATTTTCTTTAACCATGTTAACTCCGGTAGCTACTATTTGGACTCAAATTGTGGCTTACGGATATTTTCATTATGGATATAGCTACATTCAGGTTTATGTGGCTGTTTGTTATCCTTAAAGATCGCATCGAAATAAGCATTTATACAGGATAATACGACCGACAAATAAAATATTTTACGAACTTTTCTATAAGTACACAAACTATTACACTGTTGCTGCGCGATTGCGTATAAACAAAACATGACGCACGCGATTGCCGGCGCATGCGTAATGGCGCAGACCGTAAGGTAATAATAATAATAATAAAGGTCTAAATTTTATTGTCATCGCAGCCAACTGGCTGAATTGTAACAACATTACAAATCAAATACATTAATAAACAATGCAACGTCCAGGCAGCAGCTAAATCAGCGCCAAGTTGCGACATAAACCAACATGAACAAACATATATAACCCCTATATAGTAACCCCCAATAGGCAATGTAGACTAAGTGCCTTGCCCAAGGACACAAACACATTGGCACCAGTGGGGCTAGAACTCACGACCTTATGATTATGAGACCGGCAACTACTCCACTGGACCACACGTGCTCTACAAGGTGCGTACGCGTTCGTGGTGCAAGCTTTATTTTTCTTTGTTATTGGGCGGGTAAAGGTGCGTTCATACTCCCGTCGTTGCGCATCGGCCGATGTCGATGGACATCGGCGCGCGAGTTGAAGCAATGTCAACTTCTATCCATCGACGTCGGTCGATGCGCAACGACGGGAGTATGAACGAGCCTTAAAAGGATCCAGTCCGTGGAGACAAAAGTCAGGTTAGAGAATGAGGACTCCAATTAACTTTAACTTCCGGGCGTGTTTTTGTATGATATAACTATATGATCAGGAGAGGGTAAAAAAGGGTGTGGGGGGGGGGGGGGGGGGGAGGTCAGTCTCTGCATGTGCCGGGAATCAAACCCAGACCTTGTGCGTGCAAGTTTGTAGTGTTTCGGCGGGTTAGGGTTAATAAAGGAACTGGGAGTGTAAACCGTGTTAAACATGTTAAATTGATTGAGGGTAGTATGATGTCAGTGCCTCAACATCACCATGATCACCTCGCGGACCCAACGCGCGCGGGCTAAGCGGGCCTGAGTTACTGTATAACAATTCGGATAGGCTTTTATATAAATGTTACATGGACACGTAGAGCACGTGTGGTCCAGTGGATCAGAAGCAAGTCTCACGATCATAGGGTTGTGAGTTCGAGCCCCACTGCGGTCAACGTGTTTGTATCCTTGGGCAAGGTACTTAGTCTCAATTGTCTCGTGGTTCGGAAAGTCACGTAAAGCCGGTGGTCCCGTGTATTCAGACGCTTCACCCTGAACACGTTAAATAGTCACAGACCTTATCGTTAAGAGTAGCGGATCATCCCGGGCCTGTTACTTGTGCATTTAAGGTAGTCACAGTCGTTGTACTGATAGGACCCTGCGCCATAATAGGCTGCAACCGTGGTTCTGACTATCCTAGGAATAAAATTGTAAAGCGCTTTGAGATGGATGTATGTAAAAAGCGCTATATAAATGCCGTGTATTATTATTATTATTATGTTAAAATGGACGGTGTGAGCAAACATGCGTGATTGACACTTTCGTTTAGGCATAGGCCTACATGCCTACTGGAGGAATAATGAATGTCAATAGATTGACAAAATAAACGAATATTGCACACAGAGTTCTCAAGACTGGGTAAAGATGATCATGACGATAGACCCCTCCTTCCACCAACTATAAAACTAAAAGACCAACTCTTAACTAAGACCCCACTATAAAATCCGACCTATGCCTATATACATGTACTGAATTACATGGATATAGTATATGTCCATGGATGGGGTAGCCTACCTGGATTTAAGGGCACCTGGAGGTGCCTGCATTATGGGGTATTACATCTGGAATAGATAAGGACACCTGTGATAACTGAATTTTAAGAGTACAACATCCCGTGAACCCCCAACCCGAGAACCGAACAACTCACGAACCGCGAAATCTAGTTATTTAATGATTTTGAGTCTTGGTTGGTGATATGAATAATGGTCCGTAGCTATCAATATGCAGCAATGGAAATTACCCACATGACTTTCCACCCGGGGTAGACAGTCCCGGGGTAGACCAATCCTGGGTGGATAGGGTTAGGGTAAGGGTTAGGGTTAGGGTTAGGGTTAGAGTTAGAGTTAGATTTAGAGTTAGAGTTCTGTTTATGGTTAGGGTTATGTTTTTGGTTAGGGTTAGTAGGGACTGTCCACTATCGATATTGATACATATTATGAATTGCATTGACGAGTATGAAATACAATAGGCATATTTAAATGCGTACTTTGAGGATTTCCTAAACGTGCGCAGCGCACTTTGATGTATTTATTAAATTGCGCAGATCCAATTTCTGCGTACTTTAAAGAAATATCAAATTTAGTCAAATCTAATACTTTGCGCTGCGCACTTTTCTGCGTCCTTTTGCAAATTCAACACCCTCACATAGCTCTCCGGTACGTTCCTGAGTGGTTGCTATGCAAATAAAAGAATGCGACGGAGTTTCCGGTTTTTGTACCGAGTATCAATTCCACACCACGCCACGAATACTTACTTTCTTGGTGTCATTTTATTCCGTAATTCCTATTATTGTTCGCATCGACATTGATTAAGGTAGCCTCATCACGTCAAGTGTCAAATGATATAATTTTTCAATTAATTAAAACACGCCCGAACGGAATTGTGGGATCAACCGAACAATTTTGTGGTTTTCTTTAATATTAAAACTGTTTGGTTTGACTAAAGAATAAATAACACTAAACACTAAACACACTACACAATTCTTTTTTTTCTTCTATTTTCTGTGCGTGGATATTGTACACGAGTCGAGTGTGAACATTTTATTATTATATCATGTAGTCGCCCACGGGTGTTCGTTCGCGTGTAAATTGTCCGATTTATAAGCGCATCTACAACAACAGAGGGATGTGTACCAGTTAGGACGGGGGACTGTTTAATAATACATTTAAATCACTACTAGTATCTAGATCCATTTCTTTGTTCATTTACTCAGTGTTCAGCATTTTATCTGTGACGGTGGCCATTCATACTCGCCTAATTTAACTATAAAATGGTTTATAATTAAATTGTATAGGTTTAAAAATCCATAATTGTGCTCATATTTTTTTACATTTTTGTATTTGGAAGCGATATCAGAGTTTGTGTTACGTATAACATTATTATGACTAACGGGTGAAACCGCAACGACACCATTTGACGACACATTTTTGTTTGCTTTTGGGATATTATATCACATTTTGAGCTACGTATGATATCGCTGTTATTAACCGGTGAAACCGCAACACATTTGACGACAAAAATGTTGTTCGCCTTCAAATGGCATGGAAAAACGACTCTTTCCTACGATTCAGGGCCAAACAATTAAAATAGCCTAAAAATGATCCCAGATTTGCTTTTTGGATATTATATCACATTTTGAGCTACCTATGATATCGCTGTTACTAACCGGTGAAACCGCAACACATTTGACGACACAAATGTCTTTCGCATTCAAATGGCATGGAAAAACGACTTTTTCATACGATTCAGGACCAAAAAATAAAAATAGCCTAAAATGAGCTCAGATTTGCTTTTTTGGATATTATATCACATTTGAGCTACCTGATATGACATGATATCGCTGTTACTAACCAGTTAAATCGCAACACATCCGTTCGCCTTCAAATGGCATTGAAAAATGATTTTTTTTCATACGATTCAGGCCCAAAAGTCAAAATAGCCTAAAATTGAGCCCAGATGGGCTTTTTTGGATATTATATCATATTTTGAGCTACGTATGATATCGCTGTTACTAACCGGTGAAACCGCAACACATTTGACGTCAAAAATGTCGTTCGCCTTCAAATTGCATGGAAAAACGATTCAGGAATCAAGCCCAAAAAATTAAAATAGCTTAAAAATGACCAAAGATAAATACGGCATGTGTAGTACGATGTGAAATTATAAACAAAAAGAGGTAGTATAGGTTCATTTTTAAAAATGGTGTTTTTTTTTTAGAGAGACAGATCCCAGTTGCGTTAAGGGAAGTGTCAACCCTTTTTTATGAAATTTATCAAGCACTGTAACTTTTAAACTAATAATGTAATGTACATAAAAGTATACTATCTTTTAAATGAAATGAGTCGGAGAATATTGACCAAAAAGTGCCCAAAATTTTTGATATCAAAAACAAATTGTTGGCACTCTTTGGTCAATAATTTCAAAACTAAAAATATTTAAGCAAAAAAGAACGATCCTAGATAATTGACTTTAGATGATTTTGGTGAAATTTTGGAATTTGTTTACCAAAAACAGATTGTGTTAGGTTGTTTGAAAATATTTGGCGGCAAAAATGTAAAAATCACTATTTTTAGTGAAATTAGATACCAAAAATGGATGATTCTCTGACTCATTTCATTAAAAAAAATTATACTTTTATGTTTAAAAGTTACAGTGCTTGATAAATTTGGCGCCAAAAAAGGTTGACACCTCCCTTAAACCTAGCTTCGGGTTTGAGCTAGTTTAACTTATCATGGTTTTTTTTGTATTGATACTTTACACAAGGCACTATTTACATAATAATCTTGTTAATTTTTTGACAAAAAAAAGGTATTTTTAAAATAACCTCATATCTAGAGAACGGCTGGTAGCAGGTTAAAAACAAAACATTGACCTGTTTTCTCCCCTGATAAATTAATTCCCAAAAACACGCCAGTGGAGTTTGGATTTTTAAAAAATCGCCTGGATTAAGGCCTTGCGACACAATGATATATTCATCAATAGATTCGTATCGATCAATTTGGCAACAATCACGCTTCAATAATTATATTGCATCACACATTAAAGGAGGTGTCCCGCAAGCATAAAAGTGTGCATTATATGTTAGAAACATAACTATCGAGCCCAACTTTTGTAAATATATAGAACAAAACACCACACTTATGACAAAAACAAATAAAAACCGCAATCTCTCAACATGCACTTTTTAAAATTCGCGGCGATCGAAAGTCCCAGTGTCGATGATGTCATAGTTAAACAATGCACATGCGCAAATTTGAGCACCGATACCCATGACGTCATCGACACCGGGACATTTGATCGCCGCGAATTTTAAAAATTGCATGTTGAGTGATGGCAGTTTTTATTCATTTTTGTGACTAGTATGGTGTTTTGTTCTATATTATTACATAATTTAGGCTCGATTATTATTTGTCTAACAAATAATGCTCAATGTTGTGCTTGCGGGACCCTTCCTTTAAGGCTACATTTGTTGCGCATGGTAAAAACAATTCAAAGACATTGCAAACATAATTATTCAAACACTTCTATTATTAGCCACACAGCCACCAGCTGTTTTAAACTCACTTTATTGCAATAACAAAATTCCATTCCGCTCGTACAGATGTCCCAACTTTGAAAACAGTAGACATTATAAACGTATATAGACATTTTTATTGTGTCTGTTTGCCCGATTCAGACTTCCGGCAGTGCATTTGTGTATATATAATCGACGTGAAGAGCAATGGATAATGGACGATAGGGGGAGCTTTAGAATAGACATGACAGAAGCTCTATCTTCTGTCAGAATGTGATATCACTTCAACCCCACTTTGAGGAATAACCAGGCTGGCTTTCGTCCTGGCAGAAGCTGCCAGACTAAAGTGGAGTGGCCGTCTTCGTCTGAAATTTCAAAAAATAATACACCGTGCTCCTCTCTCTTTGGAGTTCCGTAATAGAAATGCTACTGCCTTTGCCATGCTTAATAACACAGAAACACACTAGTGCTATTTCACAGAGACTTTAATGGAAATGCTGAAACCTATTTTTGATTTATGCAAACTACATTTGCTGATAAACTTAGCCATGCACCTAAACGTATATTACAAAACACCACGCTATGAAAATTAGATTGAGAAGAGATGCAAATATGTCTATATTATTAGGAGATATTTGAATTGTTCTCGGGGATATTTGTGTGAGTCCTTGTGCGTATGGTAAAATAATACTTTGGTGTCTATCGTAAAAGTCTTATAATACGCATGATTTATACGTACTAGTTTTGAAGTGCTGCCAAATGAACGACAGTAACAGTAACAGTGGCAGCATTGTCATGATAAGAGATAAAATGTCACTTTTAACCCACGTGTTGAATCTAATATCACCATTATGACCAACAAGAAAATACTGAACTCCAACTGTACAATGCCTCATCTAATGAAAAGTCCAAAATGTTCCTATCACACTTCAAATATTGGTCACTTTTTCCTGCATTTCGAAATGTCCCATATGCATTGAGGAATGAATGATACGGCATTGACTGCTCCTAAGACAAGGAATGACACTGTGTAACTTCCGTGACTATCAAAGATGTAACCTAAAAGAAACAAAAAATAAAATAATATGTATGTAATTCATATTAAGTATTAACATTGTTGTTAAGGAGACATGAGCGGTTGAGTAGAGTTCAATAATTGAAGTTCAAAGTTCAAGAGGGTAAATAATCATTTGCGATTGTTTATTATTGGGGCAAATGTTGGAACAAACATGGTGCAGAGTTGTGGTGTTTATAAATGAAAGTGACATCAAACCCATTCGTGGAAACTTCTTGTAAATATCATTACATGTTGCACTTAAAATAGATCTTAGAGTTTGTTTGCATGGCTGATTGTCCATTTGTTACTCTCTCTCAAGATTCGCTTTCAAGTTTCTCCGGTCCTTCGTGATTTAAGGCCCTGTCACACTGTTGTGTATAGAGCCAACGTGTGCCCAACATTTTTTTATATTTATTTGGGTGTACGTTCGTGTGAGTTGTCATTCGTTTGTGACATATTTGGCATACGTTGTATTCGTTAGCGGTTCGCTAGGGTTCGCAGAGGTACGCTGGGGTTTCTGAAATTTTGTGAGCATGTTCACAATGCTGAGCGGGTGACAACGTAGTGATCAATACACTATGTATACGTTGAGCATTAGTACGTTGGGTGTGGGTTGCTTATTCGTCAACTGGTCGGCCATATACGGTGCTTAATATTATAAACCTATGATAACGTTGAGCATTCGCTGTGTGAACGTTTCGAACGTTTGGTGTACGTTGCGCATTTGTCCATAAACGGCGCTTAAGGCCCTGTCACACCATAACGTATCGCCTCAACGTATGCCAACGTATGCGAAATATCGAAAAATACGTTGGTGTACGTTGGTGTACGCTGATATAAATTAGGGGTACGTTGGGGATACGTCGTTTACGTTAAGAACACGCTGTGATACGCTGTGACAATTTGGAACACGTCGAGCCCGCGAAAAAATATTGAGCATGCTCAAAGTTTCTCGACGTACTCAACGTGTGCTTAATACGTTCTGCATAAGTTCCCGGTAAGTTTGTGGTACGTTAAATATACGTTGACATACGCTGACATACGTTAGTGGTACGTTACTCGTACGTTACTCGTAAGTTGGTATACGTTGATGAACTTTTAAATGTTATCGTGGTCTAGAACCTATGTACCCGAGCTATGTACCTGCAAGATCTAATTCAACACATACAGTCAGTTGTCCGGTCACTCAAAAGCACTTTATTTTCTCGTCCACAGAAACCGAAAAAACACCAGTTTGTCCGAGTCATATTTAGGGAATAAAGGTATTGTTCTTAGACCGTACTTGTGTGATATTGTCTGACATAAATTCGGGTGATACAATAGTATTACTTTAAGTCGAACAGCAACGCCGCTGGTGGAGTTGCAACAGGCATGCTATGCAACAGGCATGCTTTAGATATTTATCTGTACAACGTAGTACCAACAGTTACCCCTATTAGCGTCGAATAACCCATACAAATTCCATCCAATCCCGTGCAGATAGTACACCATTGGTCAGCGTATTGTGCCGCAAAAGCACGCAGGAGAAGCGCGGTAAGACGCACTGCAGAAGTATGCGTTATGAAACAGAACTATAGTTATCACGAACTGCGCAAGTGGGGTAGGGGATCACGTTACTAAATTTGAGCTTCGTCTACCCGATTTGTATTGTCTCATATATAGGGTTCAACAAAAGAAAGTATACCACTTTGTTTATGTCATTTTGAGTAACTTTCAATTTGTTTTTGACCAAACAGGCTAGATAGGCATTTAGATAAATCTTTTAGGCATAATTTGATACCAGATTTGCCCCCTAACAACAAAGATAAACCATGATTAGCACCATTTAAAGGAAAATATCCCATTTTCAAAAGTCGCATTTCCGATACACAGCACGAGAAGATTTGGTTAATCTGTCCATGTTCTCCCCATCCATAACATTCCTTTACATTCAAATCCTTCACCCATGCATCAGTTTACATTTGAATTAGCCCGCGCATTGAGGGATATGCGCGGTGATCAGTACGGGATAAATACGGCATATGTGTGTGTTAACAATTGGCCTATTCTTCTCGTGCTGTGTATTGGAAATGCGACTTTTGAAAATGGGATATTTTCCTTTAAATGGTGTTAATTATGGTTTATCTTTGTTGTTAGGGGGCAAATTTGGTATCAAATTATGCCTAAAAGATTCATCTAAATACCTATCTAGCTTGTTTGGACAAAAACAAATTGAAAGTGACTCAAAATGACATAAACAAAGTGGTATACTTTCTTTTGTTGAACCCTTTACATGTAACGTAACTGTCACCAATGTCTCTGAGAACCAACGGGGATTGCTTAAAACGTTTTTAGCTGTTTAAAAATATCTTGTAATTATAAATAACACTAAACCTGATATGATAAATAACACTTAACCTGATAAAAATCCGCTTAGGATCGACGCCAATCCGAATGCTTCATATCCCCATGCTATTGCGTTGACCATGTGTGCGTCATCATCAACGACTTCATTCATTATTGTGTACCATGTCGTTGAGTTCATTCCTCTCCCGAAGCCATAAACAATAGAGCACATTACCATCCCTGTGTATGAGTACATGGAACTGGCAACACTGTCTAATACAAGAGCAGCCGACATTGACAACATTGAGATATATAACTGCACCTTCTTAGACATGATTTTACATAGTGCTGGAAAAATACAGATACCAACTATGTTGCCAATTCCTCCAACAGTCGCAATAGCAGACGCTTTGTAAGGAGAAAAACCTACGTCAATAGCATGAGGAACGATGTAGATAAGCCAGCCGGTGAGTGCGAACCCGTAACCACCTGATATCAATACTAAGGAAACGAAACCAAAATTGGTAAATAAATGCATATCAAGGCTGTCTACGATCCATGTATACCAATTATTTGCTGTCTTGGTCTCCTGCGTCGATGATAACAAGTAATATTCGCGATCACCCTTTGGTGGTTTAAAGACCAGAGAGCAAAGTGCCCCGTTTAAACTTATCCCACAGAGTAATAACATAGTACCTCTCCAACCGTATATGTCTAGGAAGAATTGCGTCACCAACGGCATGATTATGATTCCAATTGACATGCCACAGTTTACTAATGTCACTGCAACATCGTAATGATTGTCAAAATATTTTTGGAGAACACCGCAAGACACTGTTGTAGTACCAAATGAAAAACCTGTAGTTAAATCAAACAAAACAAATTATGTTTATTGGTGTAGGGGTGAGTTTACATGTTGTCCTACACACACTAAATAATATAAGTCTTATCCAGAATTAAAACAATGGCATGAAGTTGTCTGGAAATTGTTAATGACTTGATATACAGATGTAAGAAGGGTATCGACATGGAAACACATAAGCTTTTAAAGCTTTATACCTCATAACTCGCAGTATAAAACAGAAAAACATATCTGGATAATGCAAACTTGTAGAATAATAAATTTTAGATTAACATTTGAAAATGTAGGCTAGTAGGCCTAATCTTCAACTTCGAAACTTTGAAATTTACCCAAAGAAAAAAACCTTTCCGCATTGGATTTTCTTCTGACCTATACATGCACAGGTAAAACGAAACCTTAAACGCCATTGAACAAAGGCACATTGTTGACCTCGGAATTCGGAACTTTGTTTTCGGCTGAAATCCGACGAATTGGCCATTGCACGTCTAATGACACCGATGTTAGTTGTTGACCCACTACCCCCAATTGCCTCATCAAACAGCGATTAGGCCTACTCGCATATAATACTAAATACAAAACAACTTTTGTAATTCCGCTAAAAATGCTACTACTGTATACCTGTAAACACCAAGGCAATCATAAGTATGTACACGTTTGTTGCAAGAAAACAACCAAATAGTCCAAAAGCAGATACTAATCCACAAATTGCAATAATCTTGCGGGGAGTCCACACTTTAGTGACAGCTCCTGATAATAAGCCTTTAAGTACACAAAATAAAAGAATAGGGAAAAACAAAGAATAAACGTAAGAGGTTCTCACTTCTAAAACAAAAACATACAAACACAAATGCAAAAAAAATGTTACTCAACCATGCCGTCAGTTTATCATGTTTAAGCAAACAACAATCTACCACCTTGATGTAGAGCACTGCCAAATGGTTCACTTTTTTCATTGCTGAAATATGTATAATAATAATTAGAACGACTTTCCCTTAAAAAGACCAAAAACAGAGGTTTGCTGATTTTACATCAATACTAAATGTCTTTCACCCCCTACTCACCCGACCCCCTAAATTTTGGCAACATCTAAAAGATGGTGTGCCCATAATAGTCTGTTATTCTAGAAAAAACCTATTTGTAGAGTTTTTCTACGGGATATCATTGCTTAAGTGTGTGCTACGCTCAATATGTGTACAAAATCACAACTAAATGATATCCCACAGAAAATCATATTGATTCATATAAATCCCTTAAAATCGATAAATTACCACTGAAGTTGATCTATTTAGATTATAAATATCAAAGTAATAAACCGACTCACATATCACTGAACCAATCCCAGGTACCAGGGCAATAGCGAGGCCAACAATCCACGTCTGAGTGGCAAACTGTTCTCGTATATCAGGTAGTAATATTCCTAGGCTCTTGACAACACCAGTCTCTAAAAACAAGAGCAGAAACGTTCCCCAAGCAACGACCCAAGACCTCCTTGAATCTTTAAAGCCCGACATTTTAATAATAGTTCAGAGTACACAATACATTCGTTGCTTAGTATTTATTCAACGTTTAACCATCATTGTTGACATCATGAGCTCTCGCCCAAGCTGGTATAATGCGGAGTGATATATTCATAATAATGACCGTATCACATGATATAGACTGATGCATATTCATGTGCGTAACAATGCAGTTCCTTTACATCCTCCCTTTCATGGAAAGACTAATCGTTATTGGCAGACTAATCGTTATTGGCAGATCAGCTTAAAACCAAACATTGCTGAGCTTGAACAGTTCCAAAAACATGTATCCTAAAATATTAACATCAAAATACTTGCAACTTGTTAACCTGTATAGTAATCACTCTTATGATGTGTAACATGAATCTTTTTGGATATTGTCCATTAATCCAACCACATGATGTTAACAATTCTGCATTTTAACACAAACAATAAAACTTGATATTCCTTGGTCAGTTCCTTTCCAGTTCGTCAACATATATAATATTATTTTAGGCAACAAAAAACCGATGTCGTAGTGTTTTTGTCGCAACGTTCCGTAACACTACAAATACTGGTATACCAGTGTCGTTCAATACTAGAACATAAAAGTTGCGAGTATCGCTCGATACTGGTACGATGTCACTGTCCCTCTATCTGTCGATACATGAGTATCAGTCGCCTAGTTACTTGATGGAAGTACCTATTTTATTGACATTTTGAACATAATAGACTTCTGACTCACCATGTACATATCGCAACACCTGGGTACATAAAACTGACAATGATTTTCTCTTTTATTATAATACAACTTTCCGCGGCGTCCCTATGGATTACGACTTAAATTACTAATACCAGTTGTGTACGGCAGAAATCATGGTTCATTGGTCGTGATTTGTTATCTTCATTATGCCTTATTGTTAATGTGGTCATTATAATCATCCTCAATCATGTATCAGCCTCATGGAAGAATCCTCGGAAAACAACAACAAAGATATAGCGAGCGTGTCGCCTTTTACCTATCGCAGCTCGTCCCCACACTGTCATACATAAACACTGCCCTCTATACTACTTGGCTTAAAGGGACACGTTACACTACCCCCACCCCTTTTTGAAATCGAACCTCCAGGTTCACATGAGCCACCACTTTGTTAATTTGCAAGGATCAAATTGGTAGAAAACTATTTTGAAAATCACATTTTTAGGAAACATTTGATACAATACTATAACTATAACACTAACTTTAATAACTGTTATAACAAACTGATCTGAAATACAAGTTGGTCAACATTAAAATTTCGCCAAAAGACCTCAGTGGCTCTGCTAGAAAAAGATCCTATGGGACACCAAAACAAATATAACTGTGATAAGTTTAAGAACACATAGAACATCCTAAATTGAACCAACAGAACCGTAATCTTCCATGCACATATAATGGCATACACTCTGATCAGACCAGTTGTTATGTTGAAGGTAAGACTAATCAAGAGCATGTCAAAGATGCACACTAAAAAAATTAGGAACTGCCTTAGATATATTGTTTTACATATCAGGGAAGCATTAATATACACATATGTAACCACAATTCACAGTACAAATACTGGAACACCCCAGCTAATCAAAGCAAGAACAACCCAATACCACTCTGTGAATTCAAGTTGAAAACAAAATCAAAACAAAATAGAATCATATCAGATATTATAGTAATAGTGGGCCATGATGATGAGTGATAAATGTGACAAAGTTACATTTTTTTTACTTTAACAATCCCAGTTTTGCAACAATTTTTGAAGTGATTAATTTCAAACATCTAAATGTTTCCGAAAGAATGTGCTAACAAGTCAATATGACTCAGTGGACAATTCACAATTGGTCTAAGCAATTATCATGCTTCCGTACATTTCTCAAATATCAATTTCCAGTCAAATTAACATTATAAATCCACTGAACATGAATAATCAAAGGTGGTTCATCTGTGTCATCAAGTATTATGATATGAACACAGTTACTAAAATGACACGGTGGCATGTATACATAATGCCTGGCAAATAAATGCACATGTTAGTTATTATACGAGTCATCAATAATATCACACATTAATATCACAGTATCAACCTGCTGCAGTAGAGGTTAGTACAACATGGGGCACCCAACAAATGTTGCACTAGAGTAACACCATAAATGACACGGAATTGAATCCTAAAATTTAGAACCATGTCCAAAACACACCTATACCAAAATTAGGTCTATCAAGAGTGGAAAAGGAAGACCCCCCCCCATATTAAATAAACAATTTAAAAAGAAATACCCTGCTGCAAACTGGCTGCAAACTGGCACCATGCAAAGCAATATACAACATGTGAAACAAATCAATAATGCCTGGAATAATGGTCATCTGATGCAGGCACACATGTTACTGTTCTATACATCCTGCCAGGCTTTTTTTGGGTGTGTGGGTGTATGTGCTGACATTTCAGGAGCAAGGTAAGTAAGTGTCTATCTAGGAACACATCATTATAGTAATTTAGGTTAGCATCATTATCAACAGTCAGCATGTCGGAGTGAGGCATACATGTACATTTTGAATCACAGTCACCACATGTACAAAATTGCCTCGCAGGGACCTCGCGGGGAAGTGTCTTTTTAATTTGTCAGGTACTGTATTGTTATATATCACTTTAATCTCAATGTCCTCAGTCACTGACTCACAAGTGCCTACTGTGCTGCCTTTTACTAATTGTAACTCTTCTGTCCCATAATTGATTACATTCATAGCTTGAGTTTGCCGCGCTGTAGTTGTCACTGTTCTTGCTGCAATAATAGGTTTACACCAGTACAATTCTCCACTAGGCTCAATCAGCCCAGTTTCCATGAGTTGCTCGGCATTTTGGATTTTTATTGATACTTGCTGCATAGACCTGGCTGGAATTGTGACATTCTGTTTAACTTCAACTATTGCATTATATCTCCCAAGACTAATGTTGCGATAACTTGACCATCTGCCGGAACGCTAACCCCAACAACACCAGTTACCAGATACTCAATTGGCTGGAGTGAAATTGGCTGTTTATCGCGTAATCTCTTAAAGGTTTCTCTAGAAATCAGTGTTAAATCAGATCCAGAATCCAAGTACAAATCAACTGACATACCTTTAATTCTGCCAGTAACATACAGCCCCCTTTGTCCCATTTTTCACTTGAAGTCATGGTGTCCATTTTACATTGTTTATCACTGTCATATGGTTTACTTGCGCTATTTGCAGGCTAGTCATTTCTACACTGCAGGTACCGTACTCACTATTGCTTGCTGAAAAATTAGCATCATCATGCACGATACGTGTAGTGTATATGTCAATACGGTACTGTCCCGTAAAAATTTGCTATTTCCACTTTCTGGCAGATCATTCTCATTACAAGCTGCTACATTTTGTACATATTCATTACCGACCATGCTGCATGCTGTGAACTGGTTCATGACGATTACTGGTTACACGGTTGTGCATGGGTTGAGCACTATTACATGTACTTTGAGTCTCTAGCACTGCATTGTTCTCATTGTTCATACTGTTCTCATTGTTCATACATGTTGGCATTCTAGTAGTAGTCTCTTTTGGGGGTGGGGGCGGCAACGTGTTCAACGGACGGGAAACGGCCCACCGTGTGACATCACCGTGTGCCGCCGTATGCACCAATTTGTCACACGGTAATGAGCCGGCCAGCTCACACGGATACATGTGAGGGCAAATGAATTTTACAGAGATTCCCGGAATGTGAGAGAAGCGGCGAGCTTGAGCGCTCAGCTTGTACAGGGCAGTTTGATGACGTTATCAAGGCGGTTCGGTCGGTACCCAAGCGTTTCGGCCGGTGAGGACCTGGTGAGGAGGTGGTATGAGCCCGGTTCCAGGCCGATAAGGACCCGGTATAGAACAGCATGAACCCGGTGACAAAAAAAATTAAAATGCGGCCGTTGACATTTTTTGCTGATTGTTCACCGTGTTGGACTCTGTTGTTTTTCTATAAGACGGCCCAGCTCACACGGATACATGTGAGGGCCCCATAACATCAATGGTCGCTTGCTCTAATGTTAATTGTCTAAAGCTAACTATTGGGTTCCACTATATTAGAAAATTGACATATCAGAATTGTTGTTTAATGGTATGGATGTAATGAATATAAAGGCCCTGTCACACCACAACGTATCGCCTCAACGTATGCCAACGTATGCGAAATATCGAAAAATACGTTGGTGTACGTTGGTGTACGCTGATATAAGTTAGGGGTACGTTGGGGATACGTCGTTTACGTTAAGAGCACGCCGTGATACGCTGTGACAATTTGGAACACGTCGAGCCCGCGAAAAAATATTGAGCATGCTCAAAATTTCTCGACGTACTCAACGTGTGCTTAATAAGTTCTGCATAAGTTCCCGGTAAGTTTGTGGTACGTTAAATATACGTTGACATACGCTGACATACGTTAGTGGTACGTTACTCGTACGTTACTCGTAAGTTGGTAAACGTTGATGAACATAGGCTGACGTATTTTCAACGAGTTTCGACGTATTCTCACGTATTCACCTTATGCCGGGCGATCGTGTAAGGCCCTGTCACGTATCCATAGCGTATCCATAGCGTATTGAACGTATACATAGCGTATGACTAACGTATTGAAAGCGTATCACTAACTTATAACATACTTATGACAGCGTATCACAGCGTATGCGAGCGTATGACTAACGTATGCTTAACGTATACTTAACGTAGCTTAGCGTATTCGTAGCGTATAATGATGGGTTGATGTGTTCAGCACGACAGACCATGAAGAAGTGAGGATGAGATACTCAAGGGACCCATTTATATACTCAAACCCTCCATAAGTTCCCAAAACGCCGAATGCTCGTTAGCTGTACGGTACATACGCTAGCTGTACGGTACATACGCTAGCTGTACGGTAGCCCTGTCACACCATGGCGTATCGCCTGAACGTATGACAACGTATGCGAAATATCGAAAAATACGTTGGCGTACGTTGGTGTACGGTGATACAAGCTAGGGGTAAGTTGGGGATACGTCGTTTACATTAAGAGCACGCTGTGATATGTTGTGAAAATTTGGAACACGTCGAGCCCGCGAAAAATTATTGAGCATGTTCAAAATTTCTCGACGTACTCAACGTGTGCTTAACTTCTGCAAAAGTTCCCGATAGGTTCGTGGTACGTTAGACATACGTTTACAAACGCTGACATACGTTAGACATACGTTGACATACGTTAGAGGTACGTTACTCGTCGTAAGTTATAGGTTGGACCTATAGATTTACCCTTCTTTAATAGTTATGATCTAGGCTGCGTTTACTTGAACTGGCAACACTTGTCCCGCCGTGTACGAAACTCAATTTCTGCAGCGGCATAAGTCACGTGTTCGTTTTACGCTGAGAATACGTCGAACACGACAGACATACGCTTCGAATACGTTAAGCATACGTTGGTATACGCTCGCCGATCGCATACGCTGTGATACGCTGTCATAAGTTTGTTATAAGTTAGTGATACGCTATCAATACGTTAGTCATACGCTATATATACGTTTAATACGCTATGAATACGCTATGGATACGTCCATTCCATCACCGATGTCGACTTTTCCTACGCAATTCGTTGGGAAGTTGGACGTTCTTGGACTCTGACAATTTTCGAGCTATTTTTTGAATACGTCGGCATACGTTCAGGCCACGTTCAGGCCATACGCTATGGTGTCTACAGGGCCTTTAGTCAAACCGCTATTATAAATGAGATGAGAGCCAAATACCATTCCCCTGCAACATAGCAGATCGATACAGATGAGTGAAAATTAACGTGTCGCAAAAAATTCAAAAATTCAACACAAAATAAATAAAATGTTTGCTTCTTTCATTTCAAGATTTCTCTGTAATGTGTGCAGTAAAGAGAATGATTTCGTTTATAATACTTATTTATACATCAAGGAATATTTTGATAGCTTACTTATTGAAATTGATTCAATAAATCGTCTAATATCAATACACCCGTAAGTCCCAAAAGATAAATAATTTAGTTGTCCTGGGTCAGTCCTTATATTTTGGTCATCTCTAAAATATTTTAAGTGAGTTCACACGCTCACCATAGGCCGGTGAACAATGATGTCAAAAAGAAACAAACCAATACAACAACAAAATGATTTCAACACATTTCCCAATCGACACTCTGCCCATCAACGGCTAACAATTGGCGTTTGAACTCATGTCAACTTAGCATAATCACACGCTACTACACATGAATGCCTTCATTGCACGCTGGTCTATCTGTAGTCAAATCCGACGCCACTGCACTGATACAATACACAGTCAGTATTTAGCACACACAAAAAAGCGTTCACTGTGAAAGTAAATATGCACGATTTCTTTCGGAAGACACGCACTCCGGTTGACTGTGCATACTAATTAGTTTAGGAGCAGCTTATTTCAAACCCATCTCATTTCGTCATGGTCTTGTCTCATGGGCTAAAATAAGAACTGTGTTTTAGAAAACCCATGAACTCCGGGTAATAAAAAGGATCATAACAATATATTTCTTATATAACAACAGTATTTCCTTCCTTTCGATAAACCAGCACAATTACCACATAATATGTTCATCGTCCTTGATAGCAGATTTCTCCCAAAGAAAAGATAACACATTTGTAAAATGTAAAATTGTCAAAGGTTACCGACATTAAAATGTGAAACATCTTGGAAATAATGCAGTAAGATACTCTGGAGGTAGACGATTACATCCATGAATGAAAATGTGCGGAGTAAAAATATACGCCATTTTCCAATACAAAGACTTAATCGCTTTTTGTAACAAAAGGTAGTCAGCAGGATTCGAACCGACGCTGGGAGAATCCAATAGATGTATAGTATATAGCCTTAACCGCTCGGCCATGACTATTCATTGAAGCGACCGTCGTGTTCAATAGATAATGAACAAGTGGTAAACTATCGATTTATTCAACCAAAAATGAGTCATTTGGGGGAATTTTGGGGACGTATATTTTATTTGAAATATACATAACAAATACACTGAAAGCTAACAATTAAATTAATATTGTCTAAACCTGTCAGAACTGTTGGAACCTTTGCACAATATACAATAAGATGGGCTAGAGGTAGACACATTTTATGTCAAGCGTTCTGGATTCTATCATTTCGATCATCATTCACACGTCAACGCACCTAAAAAAAATCGAAGTTCTGAATGATCGAGCATCAAATGCAACAGAATGAACTACGAGAATCTACGGGATTCATATAACAGAAAGAGCTCATCTCTCTCATTAGTGATCGCGCTAACGACTGACTGTACAGGTTTATGTTCATCGGTTATTAAGCATGAGCGGGTAATTTGACTATGAATAAGGTTGCGAGGTTTTAGAACTGACGGAAAATAAGATATTTCATTATTGGCCTACTGGTATTTAATTTGGTAAATTCAGTCATGGATGATTAGTTCAATAGTTAAATGTTGTCACTTGGAGGCGCTGTAGTTAATGTCCCTAGTCTACCACTTGTGTCATATGAACATGTTTATTGAATGGGATCTTGTTGGCGCATCAAATTAGGAGGTCTTGAAACTGCATGGGGACGCTGTTCGTCAAGGGTTCAAGGTCAGCGTAATGAGACGCGCCAACTTTTGGTATTTACCCACATGGTAGAAATGCTACCCGTATTTGTAAATGCATTGCCAAGGGAAAACCCTCATACTTTTGGAGAAAATTCTTCAGTAGATCCGTTGATGCAAAGTTTCCCCAGACATAGTCTCCTGTATGTAGACTTCCGGTGCACTAAATGCTGATCACGGATCATTCTCTTAAGGAAGCTCTTGAACAGGGAAACATACGTTATGAGTGATCGCTTACGGAAGCTCTTGAACAGGGAAACATACGGTTTTTATGAGTGATCTCCAAACGAACTTTCTTTCTCATAAACTAAAACCTACCACTGGACCATCGGATATTACTCTCTTCTCACTACTCATATGGGGAAGAATCGTATTGGTGATAAATCGTTCTATATTTTTGCACCCCCACACTGTGGAACAGCCTCCAAAAAACCACCAGGGAGGCATGTACACTGCCTAGTTTCAAGAAGATGTTGAAGTCTCATTTCCACCATATCATTGAAGTACAATATTGACTCTCTTTGCGTTAGTGCTTTTTGTGTGTTTTGTTGACATTTTGTTTCATGGCGCTTGATCTTTCTGGAAAGACGCCTTATACATGTTGTTTATATACACGTATGGATAGAGACAGGCAGCTGTAGCAGATAATTCATATGTCCAATACATGGTGTGCAGTCTAATTAACAATGTCTCTTTTTCTTACACCAATTCGTCGAATATTGTAAAGCTGGTGAAACTGCAATTCTTTTATTACCGCAGGACAATTTAGAAAATCAATGATTATGAATGGATTACATACTAAGCCTTACACATGTTTCACGGACAATACTTTGCAAGTAGAAAATGAAAAGAACACGGGATCCCCGATCCCGGGATTGATCTATGAACCGTTTGTCGATTGTAAAACTGTTTATTTAACACAATAAAATGATCTAAGTTTGGTCTATTTTATGAATCAATCAATCACGATTCTTCGAGCTCGTGCTCCAACTTTGCGTCCTGTTGAGGCTTATAAAAAGCAATAGACAAAGCGAGGAATATGAGACTTAAAATCTTCATGGTGAGAGTTATCAGTAGAAAGGAATAGGCAAACCATTTATTATCATATAACCAACATGTAGCGGCTCCGTCACATGTGTATTCCCATATAAGGCAAGACCTGTCGATGAATACACCGTAAATGATTGATCCCGGAAACGTACCTGCGTGAATGGGAAAAAGAGAATCATGATTACATACCGATAATGTACAGTCAGATTCAAGATTGTGCTCATGTTACAACTGTAGAATATTTTACCTTTTGATTTTCCACAAATCAAACGTGAAAACTATAAGAGTTTTATTTCGGCTTGTCCGTAATTATTTTATGCACACTACTTTCCCCAATTCCCAATTTAAATTGATTACTTAATCATAAATTAAATAATTGTAATATCTCAAACATGCCTCGTAAATACAAGTAGAATGCTCCATTCTTTATAGGCTACGGGACGAGGAGCCTAAACGTGCTTAATTTTTGTTGTTCACTTCTGGGCAGAACATGAAATTATATATTACCAAAATATGGCAAATATACCCCTAAAGACAAATTCACCTTATCCCACGTTCATAGGCTGGACGTTAATGAGTAATTCCATCCCAAAGTTTGACTTAAAACCGTGTGTAGTTGAAAGGGGAATGTCAATCCCTTCACCGAAACCGTCATGAGAGCATAACAATGTAAGTATAGTAATAATGCGCTTTACCTAAAAGTTGATATATAACTTGTTGAACTCCTAATGCAAATGCTCGCTGTGAATGAGAAACGCATCTGGAAATACAATCGATAACAAAATCATATGGAAATGCATCAGGTTTATCATAATTATAAATACTCGAGAACGAGACAAATATACTAGTATTTTCCTATAGTTCCTGGTATGCATGAAAACAAGGTATCTCATTTGAACGGATCCACCATTTGCGAGGAGGGCCTCGAACTGGTACCGCATTGAATGGGACTATTCCATAACAATAACATTATGTAACTAGTTTGATTCTCTCTCTGCACAATATGACTGGTCATGCAGTGTGAGACGTGAAATGATTCAACATTTTCATTCAATCTGATGCCAGTTCGAGATGCTCTCCTCGCAAATGTCGGATCCATGCAAAGAGCGAATTAAGTGTGCCACGAATGGTACAATGTACTCTATTCCGAATATGACTTGATCCAGGCCTGGGAACATTAGGCCCAGAAAAAGGTTTGATTGCCCTTTCCCGATCGACCGTACAAATTGAGAAAAAAAACTCAGTCGCGTTTTTTTTTTACAAATTACTAATTCGTCACATAAATGACCTCAATTGGCCCCACGTGACCCCATACCATAACCATAAATGATCTCAATTGACCCTACGTGACCGCGTACCATGTCCATATGTAACTTCTACCTTGGTTTCCAAAATAATCCAGAAAGTTTAATTTATTCTAAACAAGAGACATACATTTTTGAATGATTTAACATTATGAAAAATACCTAAATTCAGTAAAGTATCATTTAATATGGCAAAAGAAGTGTTGCCTGTTACATGATGTAACAATAGAATAATCACAAAATATTTGGAAATTTATTTGGAAATTCAAGTCAGAAAATTACTGTTATAGTTCATATGCATGTGAACTCGTAATGAAAAATGGTAAATCTGTTCATTAAAGATATTGAGATGCATTCAAAACCTATGTGTTGTTATATTCATCATGCATACATGAAATATCTTTCATTACCAGATCACATACATAGATCACATATTACATACAAACCGAATCAGTAATTATTTTGACTTTAATTTTAAATTACTTTTTTTTAACTGAAATTAATTATCCAAATAGGCTATGTATACATCTTTCTAATGTTATATCATATTCCAGGCAACACTTCTATTACCACATTTAGTTTAAAAAAATGTAATACGTAATGTACTGAATTTAGATGTTGCTGCTTTAAAAGATTGTTTTTTCTACACAGAAAACGCATGCCTTTAATCAGAATAAATTAAATACTTTAGTAACAGGATCGTAAGTTATGTGTTACCATTGCTATGGAGTTTGTCATAGGGTATTATATGGGTTATTTTGGGTCCAAGGTCATGATTTGGAATTAGATTGTTTTTTCTTCTAATTTCGGGAACTCGGCCGGGTACCCAATTTGGACCCCTGATTGTCTCAATCCGTCTCAGTGTTTACAATATACAAACAAACAATGCAGGGCTAAAATATCTGCTTAATCTGAAATATTTATCCATGCCACCAGACTTTGTCTTTTTAATATCAAAATGTAGTTATATAAACCTATTAAAATGTGTGATTTGGGCATTTATTTGGCATCTAAAAAAAGTTTTAAAAAAATTAAAAAACGACCTACGGAACAAACAAATCCAACTTTTTTTAGGCCTTATCTGTGATTCTACAATTTGACATAATTTCCATTTTTCTATTCATGATCAATCTACAATCTGTAAAATAGTCCTTGGAACGCGTTACACGTTTTGGACATCATGCAGATTGTTTTATTCTGGTCTTTAAATTACGTTTATTTTGTTATTAGAGATGAACAGGACATCTTAAACAACAATTTTACCTTCTCCACTCCCCATCAATCAATATTTGGATTCCTTGAATAACTGCTGAAGACATTGATATTCTCAACATTGGACGGGGGGAGAGGGGTGTTAGTTATCCGTTAGACATTTTGCAGAATTGTATATACAGGGTGACCCAAAAAATGTTAACACTCCGGGCACATAAGATATCTTAAAAGGACAGGAACACACGGGTCTAATCTTAATGTATTATGAAAGCTGAGTAAACAAGCTTTTATTTGCATTTTATTGCGTTCCAATTGGTTATTTAGAACGGGAGATATGCTTCAGCAAACATGAGGAAGCAAAATCGGCTTGGTCCAATTTGCATTAATTACAACTATGATTACGAACTTGTAAGAATGCCAAAAACATTAGTGTGCAGTAATTCAAAAGTAACAATACCATTGCAACATTTAATCATAAGTTAGAATGTATCGATTATTGAATATAATTGAATATTTTCATTCATTTATCCAACGATACAAGCAAGTTATAACAGGTGGTATTACCATTGACATTAAAATCAATAGTGAAATGTTTCAATAGTGAAATGTTTCAATTTCAATTTTAAAGAATGCTTTACTGACAGCTACCCATTGCACATGGAAAAAGAGTATAGAACTTGAACTCATGACAAAATACGTATATAATTATGTGGAATATATTTATTTATGTCTTTTAAGCTTGAAAAGAATCGAACGAATGCGTTGAAAAGAACAAAGAACAGAGTTACCATGGAATGAAAAAGTTCATACTTTTGAACTTAATGCTGTGGTAATGTCATTCTTAAACATAAATTGGTATAATATACAAATAACATAGATTCAAAAGGCAAAGAATTAAAAAATAATTATGTCTTCTTTATAATATTGTATTGTTTTAATCTTTGTATTTTAATGTATTTTTAAATCTGTCAATAATGTACAATTTGGCCGTTTGGCCACGACACATCAATAAAAATGAAATAAATAATAAATAATAAAAAAATGAAGAAGAGGATTACAAGGGCGAGCTACATCTTATACAAAGATGATCATGATGATAAACAGTTAAAGATCCATGGAATAGTTTCATCAGGAATTTAAAAAAAACCATTATAATTTTCGTTTGGAAAATTCCATAGAAACTGACTATTTTTCCATGCGGGTTTCGACAATCTGTTGTTTTCCTCAGTAGATTGTATTTGATAGAGCCGGTGTTTCTAGGACGTTTATTGACGACGTCATCTGATGTTGATGATGACGCCCTCTGGTCAAGTACGTCATAAAGCTAACCAAGTTGGTACGCCATCACGTCGCCACTCATATTCGTATGGGAAAGCGTACGCTTCCTACATGGAATTTACCAACGGTAAATATATTGTAGGGTATACGGGTTCCGTGACTATACAGTTTAACATCAAACGTATCGAGATAAAACATATATTTAATGCACAAATTAGACTTTGAACATGTAATTACCTACCTCATTGAAGCCGTCCAAGTTGGTACATCGGCGGCAAACATGACTGTAAACAGACATAACATGAGTATCATAAACACCCATTGCCATTGGCATCGTTGATCACATCGTCCAGCTTCTGCGTGAATTACATCATTTGAATGCCCAGACTCCATCACACAAGTACAGTTATTGTACATCTGAAATACCCAAGGGAGAGAGAAGTTATCTTATCCAGCTGAGAACGTTTTACGTTGATTCAACGTCGGAACGTTGAGATAAAATGACTATGGTGGAGTCAATGTGATGTGTTTTGTCAATATAAAGTTTGACCCTTCATGACTCTCCACAGTCTGCCAACACTTTTAAAAGGGACACCCACGATTTTTGGTAATCATCTAAGAAGAAGACACGTTGGTGACGAAACGAATCTTCGCTCTTCCCAATCACAAAATAATTGAAGATGAACTACCGTATATCATATATACTTACCGGGTTGCCTTCAGATTGGATCTCTACATGGCATCCTGCATGACAAGCAGTGTAATACATGACATTATCAACACCACACACTGGATCAAATGCCGTCTCACAATTACAGTCCAGATTGCAGGATGACCGTGATGTTAGGCTCTTGGTCACGTTTGATGGGTATTGAGCTGTGTGATTACGAAATTGATATAGAATGACTTACCGGGTTGCCTTCAGATTGGATCTCTACATGACATCCTGCATGACAAGCAGTGTAATACATGACATTATCAACACCACACACTGGATCAAATGCCGTCTCACAATTACAGTCCAGATTGCAGGATGACCGTGATGTTAGGCTCTTGGTCACGTTTGATGGGTATTGAGCTGTGTGATTACGAAATTGATATAGAATGACTTACCGGGTTGCCTTCAGATTGGATCTCTACATGACATCCTGCATGACAAGCAGTGTAATACATGACATTATCAACACCACACACTGGATCAAATGCCGTCTCACAATTACAGTCCAGATTGCAGGATGACCGTGATGTTAGGCTCTTGGTCACGTTTGATGGGTATTGAGCTGTGTGATTACGAAATTGATATAGAATGACTTACCGGGTTGCCTTCAGATTGGATCTCTACATGACATCCTGCATGACAAGCAGTGTAATACATGACATTATCAACACCACACACTGGATCAAATGCCGTCTCACAATTACAGTCAAGATTGCAGGGTGCCGTGATGTTAGGCTCTTGGTCACGTTCGATGGGAATCGAGCTGTGTGATTACGGAATTGTTTTATTGAAATATTGTTTTGATATAGAATGACTTTGGGTAATATAAAAAAAAAATCATCTATGTCCAATCCAGAAAAAAATCTTGAATTCATTTGTAATAATATCTGTCCAATTTAACTGCGAAATAGTGGTAAATTTGGCACATTTTGAATGAGACCTCTCCACATTCACAAGCATGTGGCTACGCACTGACATAAGTACGTGATTGCTACGAATGAGGTATCGTTGGAAAGAGAACAAGTCGGCTTTTAATTGATTTTAAACACGATGTGAATATATCACGAAATATATAAATAATTGGGGGTTAAAAACAACACAAAATTGAGCAGTTTAATATAGGGTTTCATTTAGTAGAGTATTTCTTAGCTCACTAAATAAATGTTTAACTCTTTTATAAAGAGTGAATATTCTCAACAATTGTGCCTTTTGTGAAAGCAACCATAATCATCATCATCAGTCGTGCTTGGACGGAACAATAGAAGCAGCTTAGTTGCTTCCATCATTCTTACTTGGCTGTTTGTTTACTCCATTGGTGCGACACGCCTAGTGGAGGTATGTATACTCTCTTAAATCAAAAGTTTGAAAATGTCCGTTTTTTACATATTGACTTTTTTTCTCAATCTATTAGATTGATTTTAGATTGAAAACATGACAAAAACTCGTGCCAATGAGTAGCTTTGAGTAAATCTGGAAAAAATATTGACACCTACTGCAGTCTGCACGTGTGTTTGTACCGTCAATCTCGACTAAAGTGTCAAATTTAGAAAAAGATTGAATACAACACATGCGCAGTTAGGTAGGTCATATTGGTTTCGTAACACGTTGAATTGTATTATACATTTCAACAAATGATTCGATATGCAACATAAACTATTTTATAATTAAATGGCAAGTAAGAACATTAATTCACAAAAAACTGTACAAATGAACAATTTTTGGGACAATGTTAATAAAAAGCCCAATATTGTTCTTCCAATTGCCAGTCATGTATTCGTGAGTACGAAAATATCAATCAATCTTTTACTACCGATGAAAACGATTCAATCGAAAAACGATTGAAATTTTCAATCCAATAGATTGAATAGTTCAAATCTAAACTGGATTGAAAAAATTTCAATTTTTTTAGATTGAAACTTTTCAATGCAAAAATAAAAAGATTGTATGTCAATCTCAAAAGTTTGTTCCCTCACGGCAATCTATATGAAAGATTGAAAAGTCAATCTTTTAGATGGAATTAAGAGAGTAGGAATATATACATATTAATGTTTGTGTGTACAGTTACAGACCCGGATGATCTCCTACTCTTTACGAAGGAGTCTGTGACATTTTTAACGTGCTCGGGGATGGCTCTTCCGATGCAAGGGACCACCATTTCCACGTGATTTTCGAACCTCGAGGCAATTGAGACTAAGTACCCTGCCCAAGGACACAAACATGTTGGTCGTAGCGGGGCTAGAACTCGCAACCTTTGTATTGTGAGTCCTACGTGCTATCCACTAGACCACACAAGCAACCATAAAACGTTCACAAACTTGTACCTTCTTTTAAATGAAATAACTTCATATGTAACCATGGACAATGAGTAGTCTGAACCAAATAAGAAACACGATTACCGGGACTATTACCTGTTTTTACCATATTGAACCGTGATACCAGCAAACGGTACTTCGTCACAATTTATGATGAAAGCAGAGACAAACAGCAGTGAAATACTGACGAGAATCAAACTAAACTTTAGTAATCCTAGGCAATCAAGTTTGAATCGCTTCATCACCCAACCACCGAAAAGAGATCCTATCACACCAGAAATCAATGATATAACACCTGAAAATGAAAGTAAGAATATTTACCAGACTACTTTCATAACTCAAGAAATCATCCCCGTTTCGAGAAAGCTTTTTGATTTCTGACCTGTTGTAGTACATTACTGATTTATCATGTTTATAGCCTACTCAAGAAATCGTTCCAATTAAAGGTGGGTGAGCCGATCACTTTAGCTTGTCCTTCAATAATAACTTAAAGAATCATTTAAATTAACAATAAATCCATAATAACTTATAAATATATAGATAGGTAGGTGAATGAATGAATAGGTGAATGGGTGAATAGGTGAATAGGTAGGTGAATGAATGAATTAATAAATAAAATTATTAATACTTGTGCTAACCTTGAAGTCCAAAAATTACATTCGTATCATTTAGCGAATTTGATTTATTAACGCGAATAAAAATTCGTATAATTATACTGATTATCCCATTAGAGGATAATCGGGCGGTGGGGTCAGGTAAAATGAGAAATAGAATGCTTATCAACATGATCGAGGACATACCTGTATAGAGTGCTGCTATGGTGACCGATAAATTAAACTGGGATTCCAAATATTTCGGTGCAAACACAGATAACCCAGATAGGATAAACCATTCTGTTGCTACTGCGCCACTCAACATTATAAATGTAATATTTTTGATAAGTTTCCACAAGGCAACTGGAAAATCCTTCACGGCATTGATTGTTCCTTGTCGAGCGGTATATTCCGTACCACGTTGAGCTTCTGACTTACGAATCTTGGCTATATCTTTTGCACCTGCAACACAAATTATATGGATGAGTGTTGATTTATTTGGAATGAGCGTTTGATTGTCTATATGACGGCTAGCATACAGCCGGTTTTTATGGTTGTGGGTGGAAGGGTGACATATCGATAGTCCGAGGGTTCTATAGTCCGAAAAAAGGTTCTATAGTACGAATGTTCTCTAGTCCGAAAATAATTAAGGTTCTAATAGTACAAAGGTTCTATAGTCCGAAAAAAGTTCTTTAGTCCGAATACCATGATCATGATCTATAATCCGATTATTGAAAAAGGTTCTTTAGTCCGAATATTGAATAAGCTTCTTTAATCCGAATTTTTAAAAAAAGATTCTTTAGTCCGAATCTTTAAACGGGTTCGATAGTTCAAATCTTATAACCTGTTCTTTAGTCCGAATGGTTAAAAAGGTCCTCTAACCTGACAAATTATTTTGAATTTTAATTCACTTAATACTTACACTTTCCGATTCGATTCTTATTGTATATTGCTTCTTCATAAAAGAGGCAATGTTTCCAAAATGAGCTTATCCCTTATAGAATTTTTTTTCTGATTCGGATTAAAGAACAGTGAAACCCTTTCGAACTAGAGAACCCTTTTGAAAATTCGAACTATAGAACCTTTTTAAAATTATGACTAGAGAACCTTTTTAACTTTCAGATTAGATAACCCTTTTCCAGTTTTCGGACTATAGAACCTTTCAATATTTGTACTATAGAACCTTTTCTATTTTCTACCTTTTTTACCATTTAAAAAACATTTTCGGACTATAGAACCGTCGGACTGGAAAGCCATTTTTATTTTCAGAATAGAGAACTTTCGCATATAATAAAGAACCATTTTTCAGAATAAAGAACCTATTATCTGATTGAGACTATCGAATGGTGAATTTACACGCGTCGTACTATAGAACCTTCGTACTGTAGAGGCGTCAGATTATAGACTCGTCGGACTTAAGAGCGGTCCCCGAGGGAAGTGGGTGGTGGTGTTGGACAGGGATAGGGGTTCACGTCAGGATCATCCACATTTACGATGCACATAATCAGGCAATCCATTGGGCTATTCCAGATAATAATGAACCCCCCTATAGAGAACATTGGAATTCCAGACTTTTCCCCACCAATTCCATACTTTTTTGAAGTTTGATCTGGAATTCCAATTTTTTTTATTTTAGAGTTTGATCTGGACTCCATACTTTTTTGAAGTTTGATCTGGAATTCCATACTTTTTTTAAAGTTTGATCTGGAATTCCATTACTTTTTATAGAGGGAGTCATGGAATTCCGGACTTAAAATGAATAAAAGTTGTCCTCTATAGGGGGGGGGGAGGTCATTATTATCTGGAATAGCCCTTTGCTTACCCTTACTTTGTCCCTCCTCTCCTCTTCCTCTTTCCAATTTCAACTATTGCCCTCCCTCTCTCCCATTTCCCCCGCGGCAGGCGTCTGCATACGGCATTCCAAAATTGCACAACATTTTTCAAAATGAATTTCATTGCCATATTTGGAATCACCATGAGACATGCATTGAAAATAGTAAGCCTTGAGATAGACTTTGAAAATTGGAAAATGTTTCTGACAAATCTGTCTTAATATATGGTAAAACTAATAGCCGCGTAGAAAGTGTTAACGTCCCTATTTGGTCATACGGGGGAGGGAAGTTTTTCCCTTCTACTTCCCACTGGCTACTGACATGATTAAGTGTGCACTCTTTTCCTTAAATATTTCTATTCAAGGTGTATATAGGCTACTTAAACCCGTCTGGCCACGTCACAGATAAGTGTTTGGCGTAAATTTGATACAATTCCGATATTGCGAAATCAGCCCTCCGTCCGGAAAGAACTTTAATTGAATCTTTGTCCACTTATAAAGATCATTAATTTATTCTTTCCTCTTCTGTGTAATTGGACATGTTGAATATTGATACATGCCTGAACTTTAAATACGCTATTTCCCTCCTAATATAAGCGTATATCTTTACCTGGTGGTGTAGATGGAAATCCGAGAAAGAACAATGATGTGGTGAACAGAATTCCTCCAAAGACAATAAATCCAAGCCACCAAGCTCCAACCCAAACTGGACTGTCGGGTGAAATCGTAAGTCTGTGGATGAGTTGAAATCAATTATTCTAAAGTCAAAATAAAAAGAATTCGTTTGAAGAAGTGTACTTGCGAGCTATAATCTTGATAACAAGAATACTGCTGCATACAGGGTGGGTCAAAAAATTCAGGTCCCGTTTTCAAAAAATCAGGAAAAATACTTCTTGTCAAAAATGTATCAATGTCTTAATTGATTATTAGAGTATACACTTCTTCATATTTAGTGAAGTCTTCAAGACAATACCTAATTGCGCGCCATAATTACAACATATTAACTAATAAAACGCGAAATCCAAAGTGTTCCAAGAATACGTAAATGAAGCAAAGTTGAAGGATGTTATCAATACTGCACTAATAGTTATTCACACAACACAACAGACTCTATAACAGTTGACATTTTACAAATAAAACAACATTTGATAAATAAACCTAATTTACATATTTTTTGTTGAATCTCTGATATTGATAATTAAAATAATATTGCATGAAAATATTGCTATGTTATGATACGGTATACGGCATTGCACAAACGTATTCTTAACAATAATTAGGCAGGCACTTGTTACGTTATTTAATGCAAGAACTGTTTAAAAATAAATAAGATCTGTTCGTCTATCAAATCAAGTTCGTTTAAAATATTAATTGTCAAATATATAGTTGACATTTTGTAAACAGTTACCTCAATAATGCTCGTTACGTCTCTTATTGCGTGAACACGATTTAAATATACAATGTAACATAGCATTGCACATAAAACGAATTCATAGCAGTCAAGCAGCGTGAATGATGAGCTGTGTGTAAATACAGGCACTCTTTATACATGCTTTACAAAAATGAAGATTATCTTTTTCTCGTATCAAATGGAGTAAAATAACATTTTCATAATTTTGTGATTGCAAAAAACCCAATAAACGGAGGATATTTGTGACATGTGTCATGTGTGTGATGGTCTGGAACTGGATTAAATATGTCCAGCTCTTCTTTCTATGTTCAGCATGCATGCGCCCCATTCAGCAAAAACTCATACTTTCATAGTGGATAACGTGGAAGTAAGAACAGATTTAATTTCGTATAATTTAGGGAAAAGCCCATATCTCCCGTTTGGAATAACCAATTTGGATGAAATTAAATTTAGCTTGTAGCTAGCAATTTGTGTTGGCTCGCTCTACATTTCATTAAATGTATCACTTTTGTGTTTGAATTGGTTTAAAAATCGGTGAAATCGGGACCTGAATATTTTGACTCACCCTGTACATTTCCATTGTTTTCTGTTGATAATAAGCCTCACTCCGTATGTGTTTTCGGTAACATTCCCAGAGGGTTCTAAACAGGCCAAATAGAGGGAATGGGAAAAGAGCTCCGTCGGTGTTAGGAATATAACCCGGGTCGCTGGGGTCCGAGGTAATATACGAACGAAGTATTTTGATATGTTGATTCATACTACTAAAATAAGACGAAGCATAACCTTACTCATTTCTTTCAACTAATATGTCGGTATAGACATGTAGTAATAGACCTCCGACAAGATAGCCAATACCCGGTCCAAGCCTACAAGCTGCATTGAAAATTCCTGTATGTATGTTTACAAAAACAAAGGATCATTTTAGGAGATAGAATTATATTTGCCACATGGCTTATTGCTGGAAAAGTATGTCTTTCGGGCAGACCCAGATGGGTACCCGAGTGTTCAATATCCAAGTCAGGATGCTCTGTTTAGTTAAGAAATGGTTTCTCTCAATGGTTTCCGGCAGACATTTTCGTCAGACAGTCAGTCAGGCAGATATTCTCTCGTTGTTAAAACTTTCCATGCGGCAGGCGTCGCAGCAAACACCAGTTCAAAAATGTCACAAAATGTTTTTAAAATGTCAGAATTATTGAATAAAATAAGTACAAACATGCCTAGTATTGGTTCAGTGATTCTTGCGATAGACTTTGAAATTTGGGGGAAGGTTTCTGAAAAATCTGTTTTGTATATAGGAAAAACCAATAGCCACGTGGAAAGTGTAAACCTAATTAATTGATTATAAAAAGAGTGTTCTTACCCATATATAGACCAAATTCTTGCGGCGGCATAGATTCGTCCATATACGTTACACCCAGAGTAAGTAACGGTGATGAACCCAGCCCCATAAGCAGGTTTGCAACCATAAAAATATATAGATAATTTGATTGACCCGAATTGTCCACATCTGGATCGCATTCTTTGGACAGAGTTCTGTTGGCATCGCATGTATCGAATTCTGTAATCTGATTAATAAACAAAAGAAATCCTTAATTTTTGTATAACGGTATGGCTTTTGATGACAACAAGCAATCTAATTGGGTTACGGTGGATTTCCCGTCGATACGCAATCGCAATGTACGAGTATTTTATGAGACAATTGCGTGTAGATTTGAGGGTGGTTTAATTCATACCTTTAATGCGCATGGTCATCGCATTTTAAGCCGTTAAGATCGCCCTGCATAAAATGTCCATTGTATCATTGTATGCAATGTGCGTAACGTATAGCTGCTGAGCCTGATGTGTCCGTACGTGTGTGACAGGATGCGGTTAATATTCGAAGCAGCCAAGAATAGTAAACAATTTAATGGACGTTATTTTTATAATAAAAGTTAAAAACCAAATAACCTCAATAATCATGATAATAATGATGGCAAAAGAAGAAAGAAAGAATGATGGCCAGTATGGTGATCAGTTCATACTCTCGTCGAGCTTCGCGCGACGTCGAGTATGGACAGTATGGTGGTCAGTTCGCGCGACGTTGAAGTAAGGACAGCCATTGTTATGTAATTCGGTGGTTGTTTTCGCGCTAGTTGTTTTAGGTATCGTGTTATTCTTATCTTAAGAGGTGCAGTCCAGCTATATAGCACCGTATTGTGCATTATGTTAGAAGAATAATTGTCGAGCTCAAATCGCATAGCTATATTGAGGGGGTAAACTCCCATCATACTTATCATAAAAACTAAAACGAACTGCCATTTTTCTTAAAAATCGCGGTGATTTACGTGCCGGGTTCAATGAAGTCATGGTCATTTCTGCTCAAATTTGTGCACTCGCATTCACTATGACGTCATTGAAGCCTTCGATCACAGTGAATTTTAAAATATGGCATGTTGATAAATGGCAGCTTTTACAGGTTTTTATATATAATAAGTAGGCAAAAACTATGCAAGAAGTATTGAAGGTGTTTATTTTTATAGATTCGTGGGTGCTGAATTAGATTTTTGGGGGCAAACCGCCGAAAAGTGTGGGGAACTCTCACTAGAGGGCGTTTTTCAAAATGGCCGCCAAAATATCATAAAATGACTATAAATGATATGGCATTTAAAAGTTCCTTAACAAAGTTTTAATAGTTGGATGTATGCATTAGACCACTCGACACTCATATCCAGAACTTTTGCTTCGTTAACACACCTTAATCCAAGATGGCCGTCAAAATGGCCACCAAAAATGGTAAAATTCTATAAATGGGCATATATGAACCAACATGCATGATCAGAGTAGTTTTAACAATGGTACGAATGTGTTAGACCACTAGAAACTCATATCTAGTATTTTTGTTTTGTTAACATACTTTAAAACCAAAATGGCCGCCAAATTCATGGCCAAAAATTGTCAAAAGTGGTCAAAATGCCATAAAATAGCATAATAACAACCATGGGATGTATGTGTTAGACCGCTAGTAACTCATAATCCAAACCAAAATGGCCCCCGAAATGGAACCCAAAGTGGCTGGAACAATTGTCAAATTCCATAAAGTGGGATAATATCAACCTAAACGTATGATGAAAATATAGTTTTAATGATGGGATATATGTAATAGACCACTAGTAACTCATATTCAGTATTTTTGCTTTGTTAACATACTTAAAAATCCAAAATGGCTGCCAAAATGGCCCCGCGTGGCCCCCAAAATGGTTCCCAAAGTGGCTGCAACAATTGTTAAATTCCATAAAATGGTATACTATCAATAAAACGTATGATGAAAATATAGTTTTAATGATGGGATATATGTATTAGACCACTAGTGACTCAAATTCAGTATTTTTGCTGTGTTAACATACTTAAAAATCCAAAATGGTCCCCAAAATGGGTCCCAAAATGACAGAACAAATTGTCGGAATTCCATAAAATGGGATAATATCAACCAACATTTATCATGAAAGTATAGTTTTAACATTGGGATGTATGTATTAGACAACTAGTAACTCATATCCAGTATATTTGCACTGTAATAATATACTTTAAATCCAAGATGGCCACCAAAATGGCCGCTGTAAATGTAAAGAATAGTCTACATGAGTGTATTATAATCCAAAACTGATATTGTAAGAGTGTATATTACATTACATTCACCAAATAGTATATTATAAACTGCTAAGCTATAGCTTTTAGATATAAGGCCCACCTCTGGACAATTTTGTTTCTGTATCACTTTCCAAAATGGCTTCCAGAATGGTTAAGTTGATGGTAAATGACCTAAAACATTTGTTTTGTATTGTAAATGGTCATACTAAATATGTAATATCAATACCCCCACATTTTATGACAGCATTCAATGTATGATATATGTCTATGATAAAGCCTAGGGGCTGTAGATCTAGTTTGAGTATTTTAAAATATCCAAGATGGCTGCAAAAGGTTAAAATCACTGAAAAACAGTATTAGTTTATTATTAGTGTTACACTAGATATGACCAAATTATTATATCTACAGCTTTTAATTAATCCACACAGTGAACGTTTGTATGTATAGACTCCATTTTTTCTTCATTCTGGCCATATTTTGATCAATTGGTGGCCACCCGTGGTAATTATTTTGACCATTTGAAGGTAATGTTATTGAATTTGGAGGTAATTTTAAAATGGTCATTATAATGCCCATCTTTATAATATTACATTGTCAAAATGGAATCTATACCATTCAATCATACCTTGTCACATACATCTATACAAATACATTTACTGGATGGATTAAAAGCTGTATAATATATAATAATTCGGTCATATCTAATGTGACACTACCAATAAGCTAATACTGTTTTTCAGTTATTTTAACCTTTTGCAGCCATCTTGGATATTTAAAAATACTCAAACTAGATCTACAGCCCCTAGGCTTTATTGTCATATACATTCTAGTGAATGCTGTCCCATTAGATTTGGGGTATTGGTATTACAGAGTATGGCCATTTACAAAACAAAACAATTGTTTTAGGTAATTTAACATAAACTTAACCATAACACATACATACCATCGTTAAAATTATATTTTCATAATACATTTCGGTTGATATTATGCTATTTTATGGAATTTTGACCATTTTTGGCAATGAATTTGGCGGCCATTTTGTTTTAAAGCATGTTAACAAAGCAAAACTACTAGATATGAGTTTCTAGCGGTCTAATATACATACCATTGTACAAAACTACTCTGATCATGCATGTTGGTTCATATGCCCATTTATGGAATTTTACCATTTTTGGCGGCCATTTTGGCGACCGTCTTGGATTTAGGTGTATTAACAAAGCAAAAGTTCTGGATATGAGTGTCTAGTGGTATAATGCATACATCCCACTATTAACACTTTGTTTAGGAACTTTTAAAGGCCCCATATAGTCATTTTATGGGTTTTTTTGGCGGCCATTTTGAAAAACGCCCTCTAGCGAGAGTTCCCCACACTTTTCGGTGGTTTGTCCCATCAAATCTGATTCAGCACCTTCGAATCTATAAAAAAAAAAACCTTCAATACTTTTTTGGCCCACGGGATCCCCATTCTGGACCCTACTATATACCATGTTAAAGGTAATCGGACTTCGTAATCATAAGATATGATTTGAAGAAGCATATATTTTTCTATTATTTTCCCTATATTTCATCAAATATAGGGGCCTCTATCTCAAAACTGCGTTTGCCGACAACATGTCCTTTTTGTTGTTGGTCACATATATAATGCACAATGTTGTACTCGCTGGACTGCTCCTTTAAACGGGTACATATTCGACATACACCAAGTGTAACGGCGCGGTTGAAAGTCTATTTGTGACTGTCATGGCGGATATGGGTCGCATGCCATAAACTGTTTATACAATCAATTAATAAATTATAGAGAATATGAATCGGTATGCAGTGGCGTAACTAGGGGTGGGCGAGTCACTCACCCTGGGACATTTTGGGGGACATTTTGGAAGGCAAGGTAAAAGAAAAAAGGGGTGAGGGTAAAGATAAGAAATGGGAAAAGGGGGAAAGAAGAAAACGGGGGAGGAGAGGAATTAAAGGGGAAAAGAAAATGAGGTCGTGTCGGTTGAGATTAGCACTGTATCGAGTCAAATGTTTCGCGCCGGTTTGGAGAACGCCACGTCAGTCACACCCCACCCCTACTAGTTTCTTACTTGGCGGCAATTCTCAAAAGTTGACGCTACCCCATTGATTTGTTTCAACCAGGGCATTTGTTGGGATTCTTTATGAATCTCGCCCACCCTTAACTGCACGCCCAGTTATGCCCCTGTCGGTATGTAATCAATGAGGACACTGTAATAATAAATGAAAATATGACAACACACAAAAAAAAGCTGAAACAGTTACAAAACTATAATTGAATGGTACAAATTAGGTGTATGTAACGTGGGATGAAAACAACAGACACCAACATAATTAGAGATAATGATCGATAGCCTACGCATGCGTAAATGTTGCGCTCGTAAACATGGTAAAGTCACGTCACAGTTAGTAAAATGGACTAGATTAGATTAGATATATAGACAGATTAAGCTTACCTCGAAATCGTATTCATAAAAATGAGGCAGTGCGAATAGCATGGACCCAGACGCAAATATAAGTCCTCCCCAACCGACCCATGCTGGTTTATTCCCTCTTTCTCCAAAATAAGTCACAATTATGATGACGGATAAACCTGCTATATCGTAGCAACTTTTTAAAAGTCCTGAGCTTGTACTGGATAGGTTGAAACGTTTCTCCAGCGTTGTTATAGCCACATATAAGAATCCGAATGCAATCATGCCTTGCATTAGACCTTGGAAGCATAAGAGAATGAGATAACCTTTGGGGTTGTTGAACACCTGCGCCCAATTAGGTCTCCACGACCCCCAGCCACACCGTGCACCGCCTTTATTCCCCTCTTCTTTATCATCCTCCTTTCCGGGAATAAATCGAGTATTATTGTCATCGTTGTTTCCTATCTTGGTCTCCAGCAGTTGATATTCCTCCTTTATTTCATCATCATGTTTTATATTATCACCGTCGTTGGGACTAGCCATTTCGTCATGTGTTCAAATTTTTAAAAACTTTTTGCTATCTTGGGCTACTTAACAATGTTAACCTAGCCCCGGCCACTCCATCGACTCTCGGTGTGCTAGTTTGTCATATTTACGCCGCTGAACTGAAAGGCATGTCAATTTTTGATTTAAAAACTAAATTTTCACTATTCATGTATTTAATCACAGAAATACATAGCTCGTTCACGTAGCGTGGTGTTGTCGTTCCTCCCAGTGGCACGTGGAGAGTAGATCACTGATCATATCGGAACGAGTCTGAGCCACCTCGGACTGAGAAATACAGAGATTTGGAGTTTCGACTTTAGGTCGTATTTACGCCATTTGGTGCGACACAAGTATTCACGCTTTCCCGTAGCCAGTATAATACAAAATCACACACAATGAACGTATTTTTGACATTTGATATTAACTAGTCCCATGACCTCGACTGTCAACATGGTCAATCGATTAGGATAAACAGTAAATATAATCATTACCAGCCATGATATAATATATAATGCAATCAAACCATTGAACTATAACTGACCTATAAAGGGTCACAGTTACAAAGGAGGTGAATGATTATTTCACAGGTATACCTATGTTATAGTAATTGTGCTATAGGCTTTGACGACAGGTATTCATAACCCGGGTAAAAAGATACAACGGGGCTGGCGGCTGATTAAAGGCATATTATGTGATCTTTTCCAAGTAGCGCCCTCAGTCTATCATTGATTTTTACAATGAAAGCAGATTTTCTTGCAGATTTGCATTTTTGATCATTAATCATAAAAGATCCTCTAAGTTACAGATCGTTACGAATCCTAATTACTTCAAAATCATGGTTTGAAAATAGATTGTACCGAGCGGTACAATCCTATTTTTTCAAATTTTACTCTAAATTCACTCTAAAACTATGATTTTGAGGTTATTAGGAATCGTATCGCTCTGTAACTTGGAATATATTCATGATTTATGATCAGAAAAAGAAATCTGCAAGGAAATCTGCTTCCAATTATTTTTCGAGGATTGAGGGCGTCCCCTGGAAAAGATCACATAATATACCTTTAATTGGATAATTTTGAATTTTCGTCAGAATTTTTATGACAGACTGTCGGTACTATAAAGATAAGTATGCCTACCCATTTGATGCCTTTAAGGGTCATTGAACGGGCATTATAAAGGGGCATTACATGAAATAAAGGGTCATTAACATGTTAACGGGGCATTACATGATTTAAGGGATCATTAAATGGGCATTAAAGGGGAATTACATGGGCATTAAAGGGGCATAATGGGCATTAAAGGGGCATTACATGATTCAAGGGGTAATTAAATGGGCATTACATGAATTAAGGGCCAAAAGGTCCCATGAGGGTCCACTGGGAAGCTCATTGCCCATATTACATCTTTGAGCATATAACGTAGGTGGTATTACATAGTTAGTAACTTACGTATAGTGTGTACGTTATAACAAGGAGTTATCATACTTAAGTATGATAACTCCTTACGCTCGTATGTTAAAAAGTGTGTTTTTTGTACACCAAATCATAATAATAATAATGATAGCGATATTTCAAAACAATGGATTATACATAACAAAAAACTAGGCGGTGTACATACCTCCCTGGTGTTTTGGGAGGCCACAGTAAAGGGTGCAGAAACATTAAAAAAAAATTCCCCCATACTAATTTTCCCCCTGTAATGGGTCCAGTAGCAGATTTGAGTTTATGAGAAAGAAAGTTCGTTAGATAATCTGGTGTGTTGCCCTGAAGACATTTGAAGACATACAGGCAGGTCAAAATAGTCAGGTCCCGATTTCACCGATTTTTTAAAACCACAGTTAAAATGCAAAAATATATTTAATGACTTGCCTTGCCTTAGCTACATATAACCAAACAATTATTTAATGTAAAAGCTGAATGCAAACTGCTTATCCACAAAAATAGCCTGTGTGAGTAAATGTAATAAATATAAGAGGACCTGACGTTTCGATTCTAACAGAATCTTTATCGAAGGTAAAATGACAGAATACAACATACACAACGTATACATGAAGAGTTGTGTTGCAAAAGGGCCTACATCCACTTCTACCTGTCACTCATTTTGCATTATTGAATCAATCAATCAATCATGCAATACCACGCTGGTAATGGTGATTTTGCATTGTTTACTAAAAGAGGTGCCCTCATCCTCCTTTTTTCAAAAGTAAGGACGAGAAACTAGTTTTCATTTTTATTTGGCCTTACCGTTAAATGCATTCAATTTAATGAAGCCATGTTGCCTCAAACAAACTGGTTTGCAGGTACCTGTAACCTTCAGGCATCGTAGAGGACCCAAGGTCAAGATTTGAATTACAGATCCGAGTGAAGAAGGTTAAACAAAAAAGTTGTCCTGTAATGTTGTTTGGCCAATATGCCTTTTTCGTTAACGTCATTTCTAGACGACGTTTTGTAGTAGAGTCATTATCTTGGATTCCGTGACCATTTTCTTCCTACCTTGGTTTCTTCGTGAATTTGTTAACTAGAACCATTTTAAAAGAAAATGAGCTCCCATGCATTTCTCAAAAGTTTCGGGAACGTTGTTTTATAGCGCAATTCCAAAATGGCCGCCATACAGGGGCCCAAAAATTAAAATGGCTTTAATTAAGGGATCACGTCAAAACTCGACCGCCCGGCAACCGCCGGTTACGGCCGGTTCCGTTCGGTTCTCACAAAACGTGTCGTCTGTTATAATATACACACATAATGAGGTCAAATAGTAATACTCTGGTGAACACGACCGGTTGAAAGTGCCTCGTCACACACGTGAGCAATAACATCTTGAAGTAATGGGCTCTTTTAAGACTTAAAAGTCTCAGTTGACAACCAGTACAATACAGCTATTGATTTTCGCTGGGGTTGGCTTTTTCAATCTGTTTATAGCTCAATTAACGTTTTAAAATCAATACCGAAAGTCTATGAATGTTGTTTTTTTATAGAACGATTATAGAGAGAGCTATTATGACCGCAAAGTAACAGATTGATAGTGTAAATTGGTCAGATTACAGCATTAAGTCAACCGGCGGTTGTTCAGTGTTGCATGCGCGAATATTCATATACCAGTAAAACATTTGACCTGAAAGAACCGGGCGGAACCGCCCGTAACCGGCAGTCAACGGGCGGTCGAGTTTTGACGTCTCCCCTAAGCTAAAAAGCACTACTTCCGATGTTTGGTTAACGACTTATCGGGTAAAACGTAAAAAGGTCGTTGACCTTTGGGGTCAAAATTTACTCTCAATTTACGGGAGCAACTATCTGGATTTCCCCATCAGTTGCAGCATTGCATTTTCATTTGGTGGTTGAGGATGTCTTTACCTACATTTTAAGCCCAAAAAATCGCGGTTGGCTGGTATGTCCGGGTCACCCCCTAAAATCAGGTAAATTCTGCTTGTCTATAATGAAATCATGTGTTTAATTTTTCTCAACAAACACAGTTTGTATAAAATGCAACAAATGACGACGGTTAGGTCATTCAATAAGTTCTATCTCCTCACTCATAACATCGCTAATATGAATATCAGCCTTACCTTATGACAGTTGTCATGATTATAGATCTGAATTATAGCTACACATAGTCGAAGCCAGAGAGAGATTTTGGACAAGGAAACAGAAAATTACCTTAAAAATAAATACTGGCGTAATATAATAACAACGTTATGGGATAGGAGGTAGAGCTTACTGAATGACCATGGTAAACATGGTAAAGAAGTGTTTGTTTGTTGGGGGGGGGGGGGGGGGGGGGCAAGGGACGGGGATTTTATGAATTTTAGTCCGCTTGAAGCACATATTTTGGCTGTAATAATTCTATAGTTACTTTCACTTCTCAGGTCTTTTGTTTCTTCTTTAAATCCTGAAAGTTCTGGTTTGACTCATGGGGTATTACGTGGGTTAAAGGTAGATGTTCCGATTTTCAACTTGAAGTTTTCTATTCTACATGAAAGGTCATCCTTAAAAACGTTGTGTCCCAAAATTTGAGATGCATAGCTATTGTGGTTCTTATTTTAGACGCACAAGATGCTGTGAACTGTACCCATTGAGTAGTACACAAACTATATCGGTGGTAACCACCATTCGCGGTAATTCAACGGTATTTCGTCGATTTCTCTGTCATTATACCGAATTAGGCCGTCAAATTTCAGTATGATGATGAGAAAAATACGAGCTTTCATATATCTCCGTATGTTTGAAATAATTCTGTGTTACGAAAATGTGATCGGGTCATCTACCTTTAATTACTAATTATAGGTAAATAAATGCGTATGTGTTGTTTTAAGAGAAATTAGACAAATCAATACACGCGCGCTGATGTTGATGTGTGAATAATGGCGTGCAGGGGGAGTGCTGTTGTGAGCATATCAACATTTGCGCAACACGATACTATACAAATTACAATTTGAGCATAATTTTGATCTATGTAAAAACGATTGAAAACATGTTAAAAAGTTTGCTAACACCCGCAGTGAAAATCGGCAAAACCCGCGATTCCTGAGCAACGAATCAAAACAAAGCGCGTGGTGCGCGAATTGAACGGCGCACAAGCGGAGTGCATTATACACTTTCAATGCACTCTCCCCCGCATACATCAGTGTCTTGTTTTCTGATTGGTTCGACCACTATAAGAATGTATGAATTCGGGTCAAATTATGGGTCATCCAAAGTTATGTTTTATACTTCGTCTGGACTTTGAAAACAATGTTTAAATTATTTTCCTTTTTCTTATATTTTCTTTCTTCGGGGTGTGGGTGGTGGTGGTGGTGGTGGTGGTGGTGGTGGTGGTGGTGGTGGTGGGGGGGGGGGGGGGGGAGGGGCTGGAGAGGGAGAGTCAGGCGAGGAAGATAGCAAAGATGGAGAAGGGGTCATTTTCTTTGACAATTTGTATCGTCGTCATTTTATTAACAAAAGCGATTATGTTCATGATCCCCCTATTCAGATGTTGGTTCACACCTTCAACTCCCCCACAAGCCCAAATGTTGTGATATTATAATTAGAGAATGAAGGTATTGTTTTTAGACCATACCCGTGTTATATTGTCTGACATAAATGCTGACGATAGTATTATTTTAAGTAGAACAACGACGCCGCAGGCGGGGACAATATAACACGGGTACGGTCTAAAAACAATACCTTTATTCTCATTCTTAAACAATCATACTGAAGACATTTATCAAAGAAATAAGTGCATTTTTATTGTCCACATTTGACAACTTTTACCCCTTCTAGGATCGAATAACCCACAAACATTTCATCCAATCCCATGCGATGAATACACCATGCGTAATCGTCGCGGCGCCGGCATAAACGCAGGAAAGGCGCCAAAGACGCACTGCAGAAGTGCGCGTTATGGAGCAAACCACGCATTGTGAAGGTCGGAGGGGGGGGGGGGGGGTGTTTTGGGTGTGAAACACCCCCCTTTGGTCTGTCCTAAAAACATAAAGAGGGGAAAGGAGAGGAAAAAGAGAAGGGAAAGGAGAGGAAAAATAGAAGGGAAAGGAGAGGAAAAAGAGAAGGGAAAGGAGAGGAAAAGAGACGGGAAAGGAGAAGGAAAAAGAGAAGGGGACAGCGGAGACAGGGGAGAGGCAGTGGCGTAACCAGAGAGGGGTCGAGTGGGGGAGATCGCTCCTCCACTATTGACTGTATGTCGGTTGAGATTGGCATTGTTGATTCATTTGACAAGAGGAATCATGGAATTATGATGGTTAAATATACACAAATGGAAAAACATTCGCGCGCTACACGCATATGTCCCAAAAATTGAATATTTTGGGAGTATAACTTTGTACCTGATGAGCCGGTCTTCCGGCGGCGCCGTATAGCATGCTTAAAAAGGGTTTGTTTACATTGCTAAGACGACTGGCGAACTAGACAAAGTGTGGTAAAGTTCCAACGCCTGGTTTTTTTCTCAACAATTGAGGGCTTTTATCAGCATGTGTGTGTGAACCTTGAAGTCTAGGGCGAGTGGAACCCCCGGGGGAACCCTGTTTGTACCCTCAGTAACAGGCGGGGACTGGTAGGGTTCAAAGGGTTAATCACGTATTAAACACCCCCAGCCGGGTGAAAAGAAAAATAAGAAAATAGAAAGGGAAAAGACAGGATAAAAATGAAAAGAGAGAAAAATAGATAAACTAAAAGAAATTAAATTGAAAAGATAGTTTAGGCATCGATGCTTTTTTCTGTCTGTCTGCTAAACTTGAAAGGGAGAATAAATAACCCGTGTCATGTGACACACATTGAACCAATGAGATTGCCAGCAAAACCAATGCCGGCGGAGTAAGTTACTGTATACAACAAACGGGTATTTAGGACGCTATTTACATATGTACCATAGCGTTTACAAGAAAATAAAGGTTAAAATAAATAAGTCTTAAGATTACTTTTAAAAGTCTCCGTTGACTGAGCAGTTCTGAGGTGTATTGGCAGGGAGTTCCAGGCCTTTGCAGCAGTAACCTTGAAACTGCGATCACCTATAGTAAGGTTGGATCTGGGAACAACCAGCCGGTTAGTGTCCATCGCAGATCGTAGGGAGCGAGCAGGGACATACACAGAGAACTGCTCAGCCAAATAGGGAGGAGCCAAGTTGTTTAAAGCCTTAAATATGTACAAGACTTCTTTATACACAATCCTTTTTTGAACTGGCAACCAATGCAATGTCTGAATAAGGGGTGTGGCATCAACTCTTCTACCAACCGCGAACACAAGGCGAGCAGCGCTGTTTTGCAGTCGCTGCAGGCGGCTGACATCCTTTGCTGAAAGCAAATTGAAAAGGGCATTGCAATAGTCAAGTCTAGAGGTGACTAAAGCACGGACTGCGTGGTGACATGTTTCTTTGTCAATAAATCTCCTAATACGCCATAAATTACAGATGTGAAACAGAATTGTTTTGCGCAGGTTGTTTACGTGAGGTGTGAGGGACATATTTGAGTCTAGGAAACAGCCAAGGTTTCTGATAACAGGTGAGAGCTTGATAGAAGAGCCACCGATTGCAAGTTCAATGTCAGCCAAATCAAGGAGCTTCAGATTGTGGTAAGATCCAGTGATGAACAACTCAGATTTAGAGTCATTAAGTTTAAGGTAATTGGCTGAAAGCCAATTCCTGATCTCGGTTATACACTCAGTGACTTTGGTGAGAGTGTTTTCCATATCACCAGGAATGCGAGGATCGAAAGAAGCATAAATCTGGTAGTCATCAGCGTAACTGTGATATCCTAGTTGGTGAGAGCGTATAATTTCCCCAATGGGGGTGGAATAGCAGGGAAATAACAATGTGCCAAGTACTGACCCTTGTGGTACACCAAAGTTGACAGTTACGGGATCTGAGAGAGTGCCAGATATGCTCACTTGCGATGCCCAACCTTTCAAATGACTCAAACCACGCATGCGCAGTTCCGGAAATTGCATAACGCATTTCGAGGCGATCTAATAGAATGTCATGGTCTACAGTATCAAAGGCTGCACTCATATCAAGGAGCACAACAAAAGCAACACGTCATGAGTCAATATCAGTAGTTATGTCAGATAGAACTTTTATCAGGGCAGTCTCTGTACTGTGACGGGCGCGATAAGCCGATTGTAGCGGATCTGCAAGGCTGTTTGTATGCAAGTGTTCCACAAGCTGGGTAGCTGCACATTTCTCAATTACTTTGGCAACAAAACTCAGGTTGCTCACTGGGCGATAGTTCTTCAGCACCTCCTTTTCCAAAGATGGCTTTTTAATAAGCGGTGTTACAATGGCACGGTGGGCAGAAGTTGGAAAAATGCCGAAGCGAAGGGACTTGTTAACAATTTGGGTAATTGCAGGTACATGTTGGTCAGAGTGTTGCTTAATGAGCCAAGTATAATGAAGTTTTAGGGTTGAACTCAGTCAAAAGTATTAAGATTTGGTATTAACACATGAGTTACTGGTGAGAAATTGCAACGTTGAACTAAGAATAAACCTGCATTAAAAGTGTTCAAAAATATGCAAGGAAATGCGTTCTTTTCAACCGTGAATGTCAAAAAACTTCTGGCGTCGAGGCCGGGGCACGCAAGCGTAACCCGACCAGCGCTTCGCGCAGGCATAGTGAAATAATTATATAAATATTTCTAAAACACCCCCTTCACAAAATCCTGCGTACGCGCCTGGTCGGACGCACTGTTAAACGTAAACCACACCTCCCCGTGTTAAGTTGTCTCATCTAAATGTCGCCGATTTCTCTGAGAACCAATGAGATTGCTTACACTTTCTTAGATGTTTAAGAATGTTAAATGTTGACAGCTTACCAGTAAAGTTAGCTTTGGATTGGACTCATTCCGTATCATTTCTATAATATTTCGATCCATTTCGAATCATTTCGATCCATTTCACGAAAATGCTAATACACATTTTTAGGTCGTCCTACGTTTTGGCTGCATATGGGAATTTTAAATTTATTCAAACTACCCAACCTTGACAAAACAATTACAGAATGCAGATGTAATGTTGTCCAATATTAATACATCCCTTTAAAATCCTTACATTTTCATATAATTACAGAATTATCCACTTATCATAAGCCATAGGCTAGACGATATTATACAAAGTCAAATCATCTGCTAGACGAGTATTATGTATTATGTAACACAATCAAATCATAGGCTAGACGAGTATTATAAAACATTTAATCTACTTATTGCTTTAAAAATAAAGAATGAAAATAAAGCAATTTTATTTACTCGCGATATGCAGGATTCTATACATTCATTTTGTGTTATCAATTTTTCGTTAATACTAAACCTTGATGGAATGAAAGGAAGCGAGTAATTTAAAAATGTTATAGCTATTGAAGGGAAATTTTAACACCTCACTGGTCCGAAAACGGCAGCTTTAGGGACCGTTCATTATTTATAGTGGAGGGCGGGTTGGGACAAATTCGAGACTCATATGTCAAGATTACCTAACACCCCTACAGCTAAAAATGAAAATTACATGACCCCCCTGCTAACCAATAGCTTTTTACACAGCCCCCCCCCCCCCCCCCCCCCCCCGCCAACAACAAAACACTTGTCACATAGCCGGCTATCTTTTCCTTCAGAATTTTGTGATGGATACGTTGGCAATTTCTGTTTGTGCTCTATCTGAACAGCGAATAATGTTATGATTCGCCTCTTTTCTTTGTTTGAAATGATACTAATGTCGAGCGTAGCGATCCAAAAAGTGTGCTATATTTATACATTTTGGGTGGTTTTGTGAGTCTTTATAAGCCGAAAGATCAAGTTAAAACATCCTTGGCAGAACCGTATGATCCAGTGAAACATTTTACTTTTGTGGGCACATGTGTAAAGCTGAGACGAGATAAAAAAAACTTGCAAGAAATTACATTTTTAATCACAACATTGGACTTTGTAACATATAATAGGCTAATGAACATGTTTATTATACAGGCTGTCCCAAAATGATTAGTACCCATCGATGCTCAAAGTTCAATAATTTGTTTCATCATCAAAATCAATGAAATTAGATCCGTTGTTTTTTTATTATATTTGCCATACTGTATTCTTTTATTAGAATTTTTGATCATGAATATCGGACTTGTTTTAATGAAGTTACACTCCATTGTGTAAGACATGGTGATTTCACCTTTTTGGCAAAGTGCAAAAAAAATGTGTTTTTAAACAGCTTGTTTGAAAGAAACTAACATTCTCTCAATCTCTTGTCTGCTGATATCTGTGGTTCCTTTCTAGTTTACACTGCTGTTGTATCATATTGTTGTTCAAACCATTAATACTTCTTCATTTTGATTCAATTTGAAGAATAAAAATGGATCGTCACGCATGAGCGACCCCAAGCACTGTTTCTATAATGAGCTAGTTTTGAAGCTAAACTTGAGGGACATTTAAACAGGTAAAGACGTGATCATGGGTAATTAGCAGTGGCTTAGACTTCTTTTTCATATTGGGGATGCAATTTCCTACAAACCTGCTAAATATGATATAGAACCTTAGTGTTTAACCTCACGAAATCCATTCTCCAATGTAAAAATGAAATCTAAGCCACTGGTGATTCACCAAATACCACTAGTCATTTAGAAGTCCCTAAACACTTGTCAAATAAAACAATGCATGGGGTCACTCAAGTGTGACAAACTTCTTTTACCCGTTAAATTTAATTAAGGAAAAGAATTATTAATGATTTGAACACCCATAACTAATATCAGTTACAACAGAAAGACACACAAGATTATATTGATTAGACAAGAGATTATGAGAATACACAAGTTTCTTTCAAACAAGCTGTAATAGCACACACATTTTTTTAGCACTTTGTCAAAAAGGTGAAATCACCATGTTTTACATAATGGAGTGTATCTTGAGTTTGATAAATCCGATATTCATGATCTAAACTTCTAATAAAATAATACAGTATGACAAATATGATGTAATAACAACGGACCTAATCCCATCGATGTTGATGATGACAACAATTATTGAACTTTGGGCATCGATGGGTACTAATCATTATGGGACAGCCTGTACACCCTGACTCTAATTTCACGACCGTTCATGATTTTTCCAACAGATCGTCCGAGCAGGTCGTGTACAGAAAAGATTTGCTGTCCGAAACACGTCTCCTAAGATGTAGCTTTTGAAGTTGATAGGTCTTAAGAAAATTCGCATTTACACCCCTCAAATAGTCTCTAAAATCACCCAATCACCACCATCTTTATAGTATAACAAAAGTTACACCCCCCTGTTTAAGAATAACAAGTTACATAGCCCCCCCCCCCCCTATTTCAACATATGAAAGTTACATGACCCCTACAGTATACCGCGCCCCCCCCCCCTCCAGCATAAATAATGAAGGGTCCCTTAATTTGCATTCTATGTACATAGGCCTACCCCCATTCCGTAAAAAAAAATGTCGGTACATCATGCCCCAGTTTTCAAAAGCTGGGTACGCCACTGATAAGGCTACGCGTGCGTAAATGTTATGCTCGTAAAGTTACATCACTAATGTGATGATCAGTAAGTGAAATGGACTATAAGACAGATTAAACTTACCTCCAAATTGTAATCGTAAAAATGAGGCAGTGAGAATAGAATGGATCCAGACGCAAATATGAGTCCTCCCCAACCGACCCATGCAGGCTTGTTTCCTCTTTCTCCAAAATAAGTCACAATTATGATGACTGATAAACCTGCTATATCGTAGCAACTAATTAAAAGACCTGAGCTTGTACTGGATAGGTTGAAACGTTTCTCTAGCGTTGTTATAGCCACGTATAAGAAGCCAAATGAAATCATGCCTTGCATTAGACCTTGGAAGCTTAAGAGAATGAGATAACCTTTGGGGTTGTTGAAAACTTGCGCCCAATTAGGTCTCCACGTCCCCCAGCCACACCGTGCATCACCTTCATTGTCTTTATCCTCATTTCCGGGAATAAATCGAGTATTATTGTCATCGTTGAGTCTTATATTGGTCTCCAGCAGTTGATATTCCTCCTTGATTTCATCATCATGTTTTATATTATCACCGTTGTTGGTACTAGCCATTTCGTAATTATGTGTTCAAATAACAATCACAAAGCCGATCACAGTGGAATAAATTCTTGGATCCGAGGCTCCTATTTGGTACGTTGTGAATCTCCTACTGATATAGGAAGCATTTTGTGACGACTAAAGATTGACAATACCATTGATACACTGATATAAGTGTTATTGCTGGTTTACTAGAAAAAGTGCTTCGGTTTTATCACACGGTAGGCGTAGACTAAATACTATTTGTTGAGTACATGGTGCACGTGACGATAGGCTGGGGTTCACTGATTCCAGAAACAAGATTTTCACCATATTTTATGTAGGCACAAAAACACAAAGAGAGTTTTGAGTTTCGGTGACTTTATTTTCACCATTTGGTGCGACAAATTATTTACGTTTTCCCATACATTACCAGTATGCAAAATCAAAATGAATATTTTGACATTTTATATTTACGGGAGTTTTGCCTTTTTCCATATTAAAGGTGACCCACTTTTTTCTGACATATACCTTTTTTCTCGTGATTTAAGGATTTTTAGTCAATAACAAAAATTCCACTCATTATTCACAGCTGAGACTTATTACCAATTTAGGCCGGGAGCCCGGAGCGTTTATTCAGCTGAAAAGGTAAAAAAGGTGTGATGGTCTGGTTATGTTGGTATGTGGTCAAGGGTCAATATTTCTTATTCCTGCCGGGGTCAAAGGTCAAATGTTTGGCTCTTCATTTTTTCTTCATTTTTTATCATATTTTTGGGGAAGTCGTTCAATAAAAAGGCGTTAGGTTCTCAATTCCGCTATGAATGCCTTGATACCATTTGCTGGTTGACCTGTTTCTGATTAATACATTTTTGTGTGGTACATTTGACCCCTGTAGAAGAAAAAATTACGAGAAGAAAATGTCCTAATTAAAAGAAATATGTGTCAGGAGAGTTCTCCCAGGGCCTTCAAAACGGCTGAGAACCTACAGTTCTAAGGACGCGCTGCCCCCTTAACCTCTGCCGGAGCGAGTTTTGACCCTGGACCCCACCGGGGGGCGCTTAAGCGGGCCCCTGGATGGACCAAACGCCGATTTCGTGCCACCCGGGCTGTGATGTTATTTACCGTAACAAACGTTTGATACCTTGACGGAGTAAAGCGTAAAGTATACACATGCACATGTACAATGTACAGCAATTATACAAGTATACAGTGTTTGGCCAAATGTTTGTTACGGTTAATAAATTCGCACCCGGGCTACTCCGTGCTACGACCATGGATATATGAACTTACCGGGAGGCAGAAAGCCGTGACAACCTGATCTGACACATCAAATGACATCGTTTTAAGTAATCTAATGGAATATGTTGAATTGAATAGTGATATAAATGGCAAATATTCGGGTTATGATTTCTATCTCTTCTATAGATATAGTATAAACAGATTATTATACTAAAGGGTTAAAAAAAGTAAGCCCCGCCCCCCACCATAAAATGTGATCACGTTTGTTTGCTTTTACTCCACACACAAATGTACGTTTTGAAAAATTGAAACGTTTATGAAAAGGAGAAACACTTGGCTACCCATCCAAAGTTTTTATCTTTCAATAGCATGTTTACTTTTTCCAAAACATTCACATTTTCCTAGCATTATGATGTTTCCTTTCAAAATCTTACACAAGATATCACTAAAATGTCTCCAGTGCTATTTGAAATTAATTTGAATTGTCTTTATTTTCAATTAAAATTAAATATTTTCTTTCTTTAGCTTTTAAAATTTTTCTTCATACAAATATTACATAATAGACGTTATTCGTAATTGGCGATTTCAAACTATAGATGGCGATATACTCTGATGTGACGTCACTAATAATAACGAAAGCGAGGCCAGAATCGATGAATTACGTAAACATTAGATGTTGTGTGATGCAGTCAATGAACGACGTCAAAATTGTTCGTAATTTTCCCTTCTTTTTATATAAACCAGTTAACCAGCTAACGAATAAGCGCGTTATGAAAATCCCAATGTAATAGGATTGGAAAATGACCAAAATGACATATTAAGAGGGATTGTACCTTTATCGGTTTGCATTAGCTCGTTTTTTCGGGCCGTTTTGAGCAAACCACATTACTGCGTCTCGCCCAATATTTTTTAAACTCATAGCTCTACCAATAATGGGCTTAATTGATCCAACTTTTTAACCAAAAATGTACCGTCATAATACGTACCTGATTCAGGTAGTCAAAAGAAAATTCGGATCAAGTCGAATGGTGCCAGGTCATTCGGGGAAATTCAAAACCTACCAGGGCTGGCCCATAAGCTGGCCCATGGACCTCGCATCGTAACAATGTTCCGCTATTTTTACGGCGAGTATGATGGCACTATATTAACGTAACGAAATATTTCAACTTCACATGTACTCCATCAGAAAGAAATTGGGTTTGTTTGTCTCTTAAAACGGTCTGTGTTTTTCATTGTCAAAAAAATGTATGTAGGCTTAATGCCCATTTATTGAACAACTCTCCCTAAAACGGCAGAGAACATACAGCTCTAAGGGTGCTGCCCCTTTAACCCCTGTCAGGGCTTTGCCCCTGGACCCCACGCATATTTCGTGCCCCCGGATAACAAGGCTCCTGGCTACGCCCATGGCAAAGATAATAAATTTAGCAAGTAAACATCAAAATCATGATCTGTAGGCACTCTCAATTTATTTAGTAGATTATGAATTTAGTAAAAGCTACTACGTTATCATTAAACTGGGTATGTAGAGATGTTTGGGGCGGTGGACAAAGTTTTAAATTTCCTTCAAACTATAGGTCAACATCAAAGAAGATTTCTTGAGCAACACCAGCATGCTTCACTTGCATCACATGACCACTGAATGCTGTCACCAGTGTCTACTGGTTCCCATTGACATTACATTGCAATGAAAGGCGTATAATGTTGTTAAATGAGGGTCTTTAAGTAAATCCTGCTACAAGTAGTACAATTGAGATGACTTCAATTCAGTCCTCTCTTGATTTTTTTAATAACACATTTTTAGTCGAAAGTCAACTTCTTTTCATATCTGTGGCCAAGATGTCTATCTGTACCATGTATTATGAAGGTGTAAGTCACACGATCTCCAGCTGTTAATTTAACTGCCACTGCTTTAACACATGTTTTGCACTGTTTGTTTGGGGGGAAATTTCTGTTGGTACCTTAGTGATGATAAGCATGCTGGACTACACAAGAAATTTTCTTTGGGTCAACATGACACACATTCAAGCATATAATTTGCATGTGACAAAAATCCACATATCTGGAAGGGAAACAAATTAGGAGCTTAAAATGCATTACATTATTTTGGATCATTTGGCTATATAGCGCCGCCAACGATTGAAATGATATCACTCTTTACTTGCTGGACTGATCAAACACATACTTGATAACAATTCTACACATTTATCTATTTTATGAATCAATCGCGAACGATTTTTCCATCTCGTACTCCAACTGTTCGTTCTTTATATATAGGCTTATAAAAAGCAATAGACAAAGCGAGGAATATGAGACTTAAAATCTTCATGGTAAAAGTTATCAGTAGAAAGGAATAGGCAAACAATTTGTTATCATACAGCCAACAGGTAGCGGCTCCATCGCACGTGTATTCCCATATAAGGCAAGACCTGTCGATAAATACACCGTAAACGATTGGTCCTGGTAACGTACCTGTTAAAAGGAAAAAATAGAAATATGATTGCCTCACCATATGTACAATGCAAAGAGCAAGAATTGTGCTTATGTAACAATTATAGAACTATTTACTTTTGGATTTTCCACAAATCAAACGTAAAAACTACTTTCCCAATTTCACTCCTAAAAATCAAAAATTAAATAATTGTAATATTATCTCAAACGTTTATCCCAAATGCAATTACATTAATATTGACATCATTTGCTTAAATTCGATTCAATTGTTTTAACGAACATACCTTAATTGTACCTTTCCTACCGCCTGAGGGGGTACAAAAACCTTCTCCATAACTAGATCTTTCCAGGGGGAGAACATGAATTAATTTTCCATTCGTTACCGCATCAGGTGAAAAGCCATATTTTTGCCTTGCTTTCGTTCTGACAGCACATCTGTCACGGTGCCTCACGCGGCGTGTGGGGTTCAGTTACGAATAAGGCTAATCGTTTGACCAATCGTCATAACGGCGTTTTCAGTGGAAAATGTAAAACTTTTCATCAGAAATTACGAGAGAGTCTAACAATACATGTATAGTTATAATGTTCTTTACCTAACAGTTGGTATAGAACTGTCTGAACACCTAATGCAAATGCTCGCTGTGAATGAGAAACGCACCTGGAAATAAAAATCGATAACAAAAACATATGAAAGTTTATCAGGTTTATCATAGTATGAATACTCGAGAACGAGATATTTTGCTTCGGTCCCAGGTTCTTCCATTCCGTATAAGACTTGACATATGCCTATTAACACTATTTCCATTTATCTATTCAGGATCAAACCATACACAGCAGTATTAGATATCGTAATTGGAGATTACTGAATTGGTTACCACTATATATTAAGTTCCAACTTGCACACATTGAATTCAAAATATAAATTGACATAATATAGCATCGATTTTAAAGAGGCAAAGGAAAGACGAGGAAGATTTAAGAGACGGGCTACATCTTACGAAGATGATCATGATGATGATCATTTAAGATATAGGGAATAGTTTAAAAGTGTTTCTAGGATGTTTCTTGATGACGGCAGCTAATGATGATGATGCCCTCTGGATCGTATGGAAAATTATAAGTTTCCTAAAGGGAATTTTCGAGATCCAACCTCAAAAGCTATCCAGATGAAAAATAAAGGCACAAATTAGACAGTGAAAATATAATTGCATACCTCATTGAAGCCGTCCAAGCTGGTACTATGGCAGCAAACATGACTGTAAACAGACATAACATGAGTATCATAAACACCCATTGCCATTGACATTGTTGATCACATCGTCCGCCTTCTGCGTGAATTACGTCACTTGAATGCCCAGACTCCATCACACATGTGCAATTTGTGTACAACTGAAAGTAGCCAATAATTCCATCGGGCACGTTATAGAGGGCGTGTCAAAAGTGTTCAGGTTGCCAAAAATTAGGTCCATTCCCAAAAACTCGAAAAGAGGGGAGGGTGTGGGCAATATGCTACCCGGTGGGGTGTTTAATAATGATATGACCTATAACCTATATCTCGGTCATTCTCTTCCGGCTCCCTGTAGTTTTATATCATTCTCTCAGTCTCTCTTTTCCCTCCTTATCTATTCCCCATTTTGACAGACCACCATCTCCCCCTGCGAACGCGCCTGCTTACATGTAAGGAACACAAATAATTAAAAATACATCCCATGTTTCTCCGTTTAAAAAAATAGTGCTATTAATACTCTATACAATACACTTGATCCCATTAAATTAAACCACCTAACCCCTTAAAGGTATATTATGTGATCTTTCCAGGGAACGCCCTCAACATCAAAAAAAAATTAAAAGAAGATTTTCTTACAGATTTACATTTCTGATCATAAATCGTACATACATTCCAAGTTACAGGGCGATACGATTCTTAATTACTTCAAAATCATGATTTTAGAGTGAAAATAAACTGTCGGATATCCGACAACTTTTTTTACTCGAGTCTAAATTCACTCTAAAACCATGATTTTGAGGTAATTAGGAATCGTATCGCTCTGTAACTTGGAATGTATGTATGATTTATGATCAGAAATGTAAATCTGCAAGAAAATCTACTTTCTAACAAAAATAATGAATAGAGGGCGCTCTCTGGAAAAGATCACATATGCCTTTAATGTGATATCAATTCAGTAACAAGAGGGTGAATCCCACTTTTGGTATAATTTTTGGATTTGAGTAGTTTTTAAGATTTTACTTTGTAAAGCGCCCAGAGACCTTTTCTTGTGTTGGGCGCAATATTAAGTGCACGATTATTATTATTATTATTTTGAACTAGAAATGGACTTTCAACTGAAAAAACCCTGCATTTGTGATTCCAATGGACGAAAATAATGTGTCTACTATTAAAATTTAGTATGTTGTTTATTATATTATGGATTTTATTTATTACGTTCAATTACACACTGAAGGACAATGCTAATCAAAGAGTTCTCTGCACATGAAAAGTAGTAGATTTTCCCAAAATTGAATAAAAAAATCATCTCTAAAATGGATAGAAAAATTATTATGACACATTAAAGATTGTTGAACATGAGTTTTAGTAATTCACGTCCAATGTTTACATTTTCATGAGCAAAAAACCAACATTTTTCACATTGGACACTTTTTTGACACGCCTTGTAGGATTGAACGTCGAAATATTGAAGATACAATTTAAAACCTATATGAAAGTTTTAAATCTTTTTGTTAATTTGACCAGTGAATTGAACGCTATTGAACAACGTATTTGATCGTTCTGTAATGAGTTTGTAACATTGTGTTTCCTTATGAATCCTTATGAAATGATGTATTCTGTGATGTGGTTATTCACCAAGATACACACCTTGCGTTTAACCCTTTTCAAATGGGCACCAACTTTATTTTTGTATGTAACCATCTCAGAAGACAAATTGACGGAGACACGAATCTTCGCTCTCCACGGTCACCTAATATTCTGAAGATGACAAAACTATACTATATACTTACCGGGTTGCGTTCAGATTCGATCTCTACATGACATCCTGCATGACAAGCAGTGTAATACATGACATTATCAACACCACACACTGGATCAAATGCCGTCTCACAATTACAGTCAAGATTGCAGGATGCCGTGATGTTAGGCTCTTGGCCACGTTCGATGGGCATTGAGCTGTATGATTATGGAAAATATTAAAATATTCTTATTGAAACATTTTTTGATATAGAATGACTTCGGGTGATACATATGAATCTATGCCAAAACCAGAACAAAATCTTGAATTCATTTGCATAATATCTTTTAAATCTGTAATAAATTGTTCTTTTGACGAATTCAATAAATCGTACTTACTAGTTACGTTTCGACTCCTTACTGAGCTGGAGTCTTTATCTGACTGGCAACCTTCTGATTTGTCCTATTGGTTATATAGGGACGATTCTCGCCGATAGAGGGCGGAGTTTCAATCAGTTGGTCGTAAATGTTATTCAACTTGTAAGCCCCTCGTCCTTATTCATTGTGTCTTGTCCTCGCCTGCGGATCCAGATGGCTTCTTTGAGCCATCTCGTGGTTTTATGTCCTTCTATGTCGATGATTTTAGCCTCGTCCCAATTTATGGCATGATTAGTGGCAGCCACGTGGTCCGTGATGGCCGACTTGTGTTGTTCACCTACTGACGCCTTTCTCACTGCCCGTGTGTAAGACCTAGCCTCAAATTTATCAGCCTCAGTTTTGTGTTCTTTAAGTCTTGTCCCGAATAAGCGACCGCTCTCTCCTATGTAAGTTTTCTTACAACCGTTGCACGGAATTTCATAAACAATTTCTGGAGTATGGTCTGGGTCCCGCTTAATGCTTTCTTGAATAACATTTACGACCAACTGAGTAAAGTACGATTTATTGGATTCGTCAAAAGAACAATTTATTACATATTTATGAACAATCCTGATGAATCTATATCAAGTTATCTATTAAATCTATTTTACGAATACAGGCTTTTATTTAATAGTATTAATTTTCTTAGTTCACTAAATTAAATTTCTGATTAAATTGCCCGTTATATGCTCTCCCTTTTTTAAACCCCTTGTATAAACACATTTAATTATATTATAGCTTGAATTATATTGCCTTCCACGAGGGGTTACTTAATTATAGATGTGTCCTTTTTGTGAAAGCAGTTAAGATCATGAACAACAATATAACGCTCATAAAATTGTATCTACTTTACATTTAATAATCTAACATATAACCATGGACGAGGAGTAGTCTGAATCAAATAGCATACACAATTACCAAGAGTATTACCTGTTGTTACCATATTGAACCGTGATACCAGCAAACGGTACTTCGTCACAGTTTATGATGAAAGCAGATACAAACAGCAGAGAAATACTGACGAGAATCATAGTAAACTTTAGTAAGCCTAGGCAATCAAGTTTGAATCGCTTCATCACCCAACCACCGAAAAGCGATCCAAGCACACCAGCAATTAACGATATAACACCTGAAAATGAAAGTAAAGCGGTTTACCAGACTACTCTCATAACTCATTCCAATAAAGGTGGGTGAGCCGATGTTTCCATATTATGAACGGATAACCCCCCCCCCCCCCCCCCCCACCCCCACCTCCCCCTCCAAAACAAAAATGGTTAATCACCTACACTTTGTTTGCATTTTCTATGGGCAAATTCTATATAATTGAATGTGTGCTTCTATCATGAGAACTCATGGGAGTAATTCAAGTCAAACTTTTATGATGTGCCTTAATTTAGTTTTACAAACAATACAGTATAAAATTCGGGTCATACACCTTAAATTATAAATTCATTAACCCTAAGTAACACTCATATATACTGCTTGATTTGTATTCAAACTATTAAAGCTAAGCAATCGGAAAAAGATGGGACAGAGGATCTCACGCTCGGCCGGGGGATTTGAGCCCTGGACTCGCACGTGGTGGCCAGTGATACTAACGTCTGTCCCTGATCTTTGACCACCGCGGTACACCGCTGTCAGGAAAAGGTTATCAACATGATCTAGGACATACCTGTATAAAATGCTGCTATGCTGACCGATAAATTAAACTGGGATTCCAAGTATTTTTGTGCAAAGGCACATAATCCTGCAAGGATAAACCCCTCGGTAGCCGTTGCTCCATTCAACATCATTAATGTCATATTTGTAATGAGTTTCCACAGAGCAACTGGAAAATCTTTCACAGCTTTGATTGTACCTTGTCGATTGGTAAATTCGGTATCACCATGATCACGTTGAGCTTCCGACTTATGAATCTCAGTTAACTGTTTGGTCCCTGCAATACATATTATATCATATAAGGTAGCATGTCATGAATTGGTGTATCAAATAAGGTAAGAATAGTTACACATGAACATTGTTTATTGGTGGGATTTAACATCATGTAGTTGATACACCCCTGGACCTAAACTACACTATTTCCCTTCCCTCCTAATATAAGAGTGTATCTTTACCTGGCGGTGTAGATGGAAATCCAAGAAAAAACAATGATGTAGTTAACAGAATTCCTCCAAAGACAATAAATCCAAGCCACCAAGCTCCAACCCAAACTGGACTGTCGGGTGAGATCGTAAGTCTGTGGATGAGATACGTATCTAGTATTATTCTAAAGACATTCTAAAATAAATCCTTTGAAGAAGTGATTTGTATGAAGCTTTAAACAACAATAGTTGTCTCGGTTTCCAATGGCTGTCATTGACACAATCAAGGCTATTGTTTCTATTCATGTTTAACCCTTACCCCTAGGATGGGTTGGTAATAAAACTCAAAGGAGTAATATCAGGCCAAAGACGGGGTGGGTTGTAAAGCGAATTCCACCGGGACCAGGAATCGAACCCGCATGACAAACATACACACCACTAATTTGATCGAAATGGCTCCATTTTTCTCCGTATCCAAGGCCCATAGCACTATACAGTCATCCAAAAGGTAACTGACCCGGTAATAAATATGCTTATATATATAGTTTTAAAAGTATAATCCCTACTTAAAAAGGAGTAGGATGTTTACTAAAGTAGAACGTTAGCAACCGTTTTGTGTGACAGGAACTCATGATAATTCTCCCGACATTAGCTGTCGACTAATACGGGCCATATAGTGGCGGTGTGTGTTCCTAACGCGGGCGCCGGGCGCCGAATTGGTAAATGCATTCATCCAAAATATTACATAAACATCACCTATTTTTGTCAACTAATATGTCTGTATAGACATTTAGTAATAGACCTCCAACAAGATAGCCGATAGCTGGACCAAGTCCACAAGCTGCATTGAAAATTCCTGTGTGTATAAAATGTGTACAGAAAGAAAGAACCATTTTGGTAGGCAGAATGATGGAGAGAAAATGTTTCTAGTATTACACATGGTCACACATTTATCATATCTTGAAAACTCAAACTAGAGTTAGTGGATATTGTTGCATCTAAAATCTAAATCAAATCATCAATGGCTTTATGCTGAAAATGGTCTTGCGTACCCGCAAGGTGAGTTTGGTAGAACAAAAATTGATCATCAGTTTATGCTCCGGTCTGTTTGGAAGTGTTTTCTTCTTCTTCTGGTTTTTGGAGGACTCCGCCATTACGTCATATTACACCCGTCAGACATTTTATCCTGTTAAATCTATAAAATCATTGATGGAGATTGTACCTAAACTTACCCATATACAGACCAAATTCTTGCGGCAACATAGATTCGTCCATATATGTTACACCTAGAGTGTATAACGGTGATGAACCAAGCCCCATAAGCAGGTTCCCAACCATAAAAATAAATAGATATTTTGATAGGTCTGAATTATCCACATCTTGGTCACATCGTTTGGACAGTGTTCTGTTGGCATCGCATGTATCAAATTCTGTAATCTGATTAAGAAACAAATCATTCAATTAAGTTTAGGTTATCCTTAATTCTTGAATAGCGGATGTGCCTTGGATGTCAACAAGCAATCCGTCGGTCTCATCACATACTGATCTATTCGAGAGATTATGAATTTTTGAGAAAATCGGTTATTAGCGCTATTCCATATAGAATAGGATATAACGTGGACAACACATCACGCTATTTGAACATCGCAAATTCTAAGCGTTTCACATACAGATCTATTCCATGAGCTATTTGAGCATCGCAAATTCTACGCGTTTCACATACAGATCTATTCCATAGAGATCTATATGCGTTCTATACGAGAATAATGAAAAACAATATTTTCACATACAGAGCTATAAGTTGTGTACCATTTTAATCAATGTTATTCAAAAGATTAGCACACAAAAATGACATAAATAGAAAGTACCAAGGGTCCTCTTCATGTATATATCCTATATAGGAATATTGGTTAAGAAATAAGCAAGTTTAAAGCCAAATCTGACGACAGGATTTTCAATCTCGATTTTCTCGAAAAGCGTGTTGCGTCGAATAGATCTGTATGTGATGAGACCGACGAATCTTATGTTCTTCTCTAGTTTTTAGGTGTTGAGTAACCTACCAGTAGTAGGCCTACATGTATCTGTCAACATGCACACCGATATCCGTCGATACGTCGCGCGCGCGATACCCATCGAGTATGAACGGGCTACAAGTTGAAGAAATGACAATAACCTGATCCGTTGACGTTGACGGACGGACAACGATGGGAGTATGGGCGGCCATTATTCTGTTATTCATTGTTTGTTTTCGCGCTTCGTTGGGAGAAATTCTTAACGTAGCGCCATTGGTTCTTTTACGTACCATTGCGTATAGGTTCTTCTTAAACTGGTTCATATTTGAGACAAAGTGTAAAGTCGCGGTTAAAATTCTATTCGTGAGTTTCGTGCCGCCTATGGGTTTGCATGTAATAAATTGGATAAAATCAATCGGCATACAATCATTGAAGACCACGTAATAATAAATGAAAATATGACAACACAAACCAAAAAGCTTACACAGTGTGATAATAAAGTGGAATCGCACAAATAAAACGATTATATTTTATTAAGCAGAGCAACGTAAGTCCGGTAGTCAATGGCGTATCCAGGACTGTTTTTATGGTGGGTGAGGCCAAAAAACACCTGAAGCCATCTTGTTGATCTTATTGAAAAGTTGAACCTTATACGCGCGAAGCGCGCAAAAATTGTGATTTTAATACTAAAAAGGTTCAGTATGACGTTTTTAACGTCCCTCACATAATATTCAGTATAGAGAATTTGGTGTGGTTTGATGGCCATTATAATATCAGAACATCTAGAAAACATGCGCGCGGAGCACGAAAAATGTGTAGTTTTTTAACTAAAAGCAGTGGTGAAAATAAGACCCGCCCGCCCGCCCATAGCGGGTAACTTTCGTGTCGGGCGGGTGAAGATGCAAAGGTACCCGTCCGACTGGCGGGTAACATATTTGAAGCTCAACAGTAAGGGAGTGTTCATAACTACTTTGGTGGGAGGTGGATAATTATAGGGGCCCCCAAAAGTGTTGATACTCTGCAAAGGGGGGGGGGGGAGGGGGGTCCAACTTGAAAAGTTTTTGAAAACCCCAACAGAGGGGGGGGGGGGGGGGGGGGGTCAAAAAAGTGTAAAACACTTATTAGTTTCGCCCCAAACCCCTGCTTTACCTGTATGCACATTATTTACGGAACGTTCATAAATCAATGTAAAAATAGCTATTTTTTGGCGCGCTATGCGCGCAGATGTCTACGGGCCTATTTTCATGTACTAGCCCAGCTAAAAAAGAATGAAGGGTAAATTCATGTCAATAGCAAAAACATATTGAAAGCCAGGATATATAATTGGAGGGAGCATCCTAATTGGTTTCAAAAACAGAGATCCGTGCATAAATATGTGAAGTTATTCAGGGGATTAAAGACCATGGCACTAAACCAAAGATACCTGCAATTGAAGTAGGAGTTCTGATTCACTCTAGATTCTACAACCTGCCCTCCTAGATGTGATGCGTCCATCAAAAATAGAATATGATAGATGGTCAAAAAGAAATCCCATAAAAGATATCATATCTATGTTTTGAACTTGATAACAATGAACGGGGACAAGAAAGTTTTAGGTGCAGGCAGTAATACAAGGTGGGGTCAAAAAAGTTTGTGGCATGGCAAGAGGAGGGGGTAAAAAAAGGTTTGTGGCATGGCGAGAGGAGGGGGGGGGGGGGGGGGGGGTCAAAAAGTTGATATACCAAAAATGAAATTATCCAGCCGCCCCACCAAAGTATTTATGAACGGTCCCTAAGTTCAGGGTAATTTCATCATCATATGATGTGTCATGATGATAGAGGAGATCAGGTTGATAGGAGATCAAAGAGAGTATTGGATGGATGAACATGATGAATACGAGGAGCTGTTACGGGCTAGGGTTACAGTGGAACATCGTACAATAAAGACAAAAACATGTAATTGTATCATTTAAAAGTAGTCTTGCTCTTAATTGTTGCGCGAGGGCCGAATTTTATTCAAATTCGATTTTTTTTAATTCAAATTTTATAGAGGGCGCTCACACTGTTTACCGCCACAAAGCCTTGATGAAAGGCTAGTCATTATGCTGCTCCCTCAAGCATATATCTACAGTCCAGTCCCTTCTACCGTTGCTTTTGTTTATGAACATTGTTTTCACCCCGTCTATATCTAATCGTAGAACACGGTTCAATTGTTCGCGTTTTTTTCCTGAAATCAAATATTCAAAATGTGATTTTGAAAGACAATTTATGACGTTAATGTTAGTAAAAAATATACTCTAATTTGAAATAAATATAACATCAACCTTGGCAATTAAGTGTATTTATTTATACGTAGCAGATTTTATATTAGAATTGGTCATACATTCTCAGTATCTTTATGAAGATCTGTCTATTCTGATTTATTGTCTGAAAAAAGCCTTTTTAAAAGTCTCTTTTAATAGCCTCCAATAGCCTCATGGAAAGTGTTAAAACACTTTCCATGAGGCTATTGGTTTTACCGTATACAAAAAAACCCGTTTTTTAGAAACCTTTCCCTACTTTCAAGGTCTACCTCAAAGATCACTGAACCAATACTAGGCATGTTTGTAATTATTTCAATGCATTTCTCATGGTAATTTCAAATACCGTTAAACTTCATCTATAAGCCCCCATTGACTAATAATTAATAAGCTGAAAATAGATAAAAAGGTATGAGCGCCCTCTTTTGATCTACAGAAATTAGCACGAATGTGTTAAGTGTATTCGATATTCAATACTATAATGTTGTATTACTATCTAAATAATTTCATGGACAGACGAATTGCTCAATTGGTAAAGCGTCAACTTCAGTATCACGGGGTTGGTGGTTCGATTCTCAAATACACCCTTTGCAATTTCTTTTGAAATCCTAGTGATATAGAAATAATGTAAACTTGAATGTACAACTATTACTCATTTATACAAGTTTTATTTTTATTTTTTTTAAAACAAGCGCATAATTAATTTGATTGTAAAAAGTAATGATCTTAATAGTCTAACCTTTTTATAAGCTAAAACACATTTATACTACAAATTAACTACAGCAAAATGTATTCATTGGCTTATTTTAAATGTTTCACACAGTAATCTTAAACGTTTCCTTCATCATGATTTAAGGGAGAATTATGATGATGCATATTAGGTTGGTAGATCAAGTTAAGCAACAAAATGAGTAACTATGCAAACCACTATAATCCTGGTCTCACAGGATTATAATTGAATGGCTATTATTAAATCAATTTATTTCCAATAAGATAGAGGGCCGTCCATTTATACCGACCCATCAATCATACATGTAGTTATAAAACAGTATCTGACATAGCAGTCCCGTTTAGATCAATTGGTAAAGCCGACGTTTGGGCTAGGACAATTGTGATCACTATAGATGAAGTTTAACGGTATGGAATGAAATTTAATAATGTTGACATTTTTGAAACAATTTGTGAACATTTGGAATGTCGTCTGCAGCCGCCTGCCGTATGAAAATCGTTAAGAAAAGGTCACATGATATGGTATAGAGTCTATACCAGTGGTTCCCAACCTTTTTCTGGTGGTGACTCCATTTCAGAAACCAGCATCAGAGCGCGACCCCTCACAGAACAAAGTCACCAGTGGCGCCATTAGCATAATAAATTGGGTGGGGAGGGTCAGGGGGCAAGAAACCATTTAGGTGGGGCAGGAATTGAAAAATGCGCGCAATTTGTTTTGCCATTTTACGCTAAAACTGTCAAATTTGGTCTAATTCTAACTAATTTGTTAAGCAAATTGCAACATTTGGTCTTATTTTACCTAATATGGTGATAAAATGTGCGCGCAGCGCGCCAAAATTTGATATTTTATCCTAAAATAGTCAAATTTGGTCAAATTTTAACCTTTTGAAATGTGCTACCATGATATTTGCTATATAACTATACAGTACAGTACACTTTAAGTACAGTACAAAAACATAACATTTTAGTTTTGTTAAATTAGGCTAGTCCGCGACCCCACAAAAAGTGCGTCGCGACCCCAACTGGGGTCGCGCCCCATAGGTTGGGAACCACTGGTCTATACCATATCATGTATATACTATAGACTGTCAGTCTGTCACGGTCTGCGCGCTTCATTTGTTTATAAAATATAAGTAGATATATAATATTAATATTGATGTATTAAGTAACCTTTTATAATTAGATCTTAAGATTATACGCCATTCGGGAATCATTCGTTTTTTTAGATGGTGTTGGTTAACTGATACAGATATAATTAGTGGCAGCCTCTTCGAAAGTCGGTCATTTTTTTTCCAAAACTCATCGAGCATCACAAAACTTTTAAGCCGAGTTAAGACAAAAAAATTGAATCGGTTTTTAACATTTAGCAGCTCTCATGCTCCCACTTTGGAAGACTACTGCTTATCAAAAAACCCAGTCACAACAAATGACCTTCCCCAATTCCTTAATATCAGTTGTAAACGTGGGAAGATCGTTGCGGTGATAGTTGCCCCCCCCCCCCCCCCCCCCCCCACCCTCAACAAAATCCTCTTATCTGATATTTTTCTTATTATTATTTTTCAATAAAACAGATCTTGTCCATACATTTCTTGCCGCGTGTTGATCTTATTACAAGGGTAATTCCATGTCTTGGTTTTCTCTCCTACACACACACACAACGATCAAATAAAGTGATATGCAAAAAGTGCAAACAAACCCGCCATTAATGACAGTTCTATTTATTTTAAAAATGTGTCCATATTATTTGCATTCCCCACTAGCTCATGGGTAATTTCCTTCTATCAGGTCCATGTAAAACAGTAGTAGATAAAAAGCCAAAGAGCAGTACACACTAGTATACATAGAATTGATATCAGCCTGCGTATCACTAGTTCATACAGAGTTATCTAATTTTGATTAGCTCAAGTTCAAACGAAGTTATCAAAGCGTCTAGCTCAAGTTCATACAAAGTCAAGTTCAAGTTCAAATTTTATTTCACAATACAATCAGGCCATTGGCCCATAATATAACAACATATTAATGATACATATTTTACATATCATATCAGGCATCAGATACATAGGAAAAATAATAGTATAATAATTACATAACACTGACGAATATAATCAAGTTCTAACCACTGAATTTCTAAGATCTGGTACACAAATGCTGCTAAGCTGACTAATATGGTCGAGGCAGAGCTAGAGGTGTTTAACAGTGAATAAAATTTCTTGTGAGTTGGATTAACGTAAACCCAAAGCGGCAAATATTTAGTACGTAAGGTGGTAAAAAAATTACAAATGAGAACGAAATGAAATTCGTCCTCAATATCGTTATCATCACAAAGAATACAAAGACGATTTTCTCGATCAATATTCTGCCACCTACCTACCCGCTTCAATCATTAATGAATTACTCGAACATCTCAGCCGGCTTAGAAGCTTTTTGTGAGATGTTATTTCCACAGTTAATAAATATCTTTCAGGGTTGAGAAGAGTTTTCAATTCTCTGTAGGTACTTAATTTATCTAGTGTACATACTTCAGCAAACCATTCTTGACCAGCAACGTCTTTTAGTCTTGTGGAGAAAGAAACCAGAAAATGTTCTTGAGATCCAATATCTTGATTGATCCAAACAATACCAAAACCAAAAGTAAAAACTAAATTTTTAACATGAGAAGCCCAATTAATGTGACCATGCTTATCAAGAGCATGTAACATTTTATAACATTTGTACGGGTATCGGTGGTTCGGCATGCGCAATAGTTTACACTCAATAATTGATACAACGGATACGAAAAATGGAAGTCTGCCACATTCACCTAAAACTGCAACATTAGTAGTTTTAATGCTAACACCTAGAAATTTCTTGCAAGCTTTAATATGAACTTTTTCATATTTCCCCTTGATGCCCCCCCAAATGAAAATGACAAACTCTATGTATACCTATGTATACTAACAAAAAAATAATCAGATATGCCCCCCCCCCCCCCCCCTAATGACATGCCTGCCCCCCCCCCCACCCCCACCCCACCCCCAAATGCCCCCTCCCCCAAATGGAAGGCCTAGTTACGCTACTGCGCCTATTCGGACAGAGAAAACGTCACCCCTTTTCTTAAGCCCCTTAATTTTGCAACCCGAGCTGAAAGACGTTTGGTCACATAAACTCACTATACCATGAATCGTTGATCTTGCAGGACGCTCGCCAGGCAGTAGCGTAACCAGCTCCGGGAACCAGCGGTGAGAGGTGGAGGGGAAGTGGCAATCTCTGTTTTGCTTAATATTATAATACTTTTTAACTCTTAACCTATATTATGAATACCCGTCGTAAAAGTATACCGTTTTCGCCTTGCAAATGAGTTTTCTTATGAAAGTGTGATGCCACAACAACAAAAAAGAATAAAATGTATGCCTGGTTTTAAACATGTGATGTGTAGGTCAGAAAAAAGTCTTGGCTAAATGAGGTGGGTTTTGAACCCGGGGTTTTGAAGGGGTCTATATCAATTGATGCAAATTATTAAAGTGTTACATACAGTTCATGTAAAGACCTTTTTATCGTAAAACAATCGCAATGGATATAGGCCTACACTTTTTCAGTTCGGAAAATGTTCTACTGTACTTTGGCAACATAGCTGTCATTGTATAAAGTTTGGCGTTCAAAATCATTCTACTACCAGTTCCTCTATTCAAATATGTTTTCAATTTCATCTGCAAATTATTTTACCGGATAAAAAAGAAGCTTTAAAAAGGTTGTGAGATAGGCTTTTACGACGGGTATTTATAACATATGTTAAGAGTTTAACGAGTTCGCCGTCGGACGAGTTTAAAAGTGTCAAGCTTTCGTCAGGATTAGCTTTGACTTCTTCCGAACCAAATTATTATAATTTTAAGCAAAACAGAGATTGCCATCTCTATTTTATTATCATTTGAGCTAAATCAGCTGTTTTATAGCGTTGCCATGGTCGCGGTATTTACAGATATCGGGGAATCCCTTTTGCGAGACGCCTCAATCAAAGTTGTTATGATTCGCGCAATAAATGAACCAAAGAGGCTACGGTTTTATGTCCTAGCTAGGTAGTGTGATGATGGGTTGTCAACATTGGCCAATCATAGCGCAGATAATACGATTTGGGCGTGACTTACGACAACAATTTATGAGTGTATTTTAAATCATTTGATGCTAAACTTCGTTAAAATGACTTGTTAAAGATCATGATTCAACGTTGTTTGTTGTAATATTTTCTACACATATCTTCGAGATAAATTTAAGCGTTTTAAGCGTAGTTTAATTTGTTAAAAGCACCGCTCAGCTACACGACTCATCATACACAGGTTCCTACAAAACTATAAATAAATAGAACGATTTTGGTAAACGCACGTAACGTTGGTAGGAAACAACAAACACTGCGATATTAAATATAACGATAGATACGCCTACGCGTGCGTAAATGTTATGCTCGTAAAGTTACATCACTGTGACGATCAGTAAGTGAAATGGACTATAAGACAGATTAAGCTTACCTCGAAATTGTAATCGTAAAAATGAGGCAGTGAGAATAGCATGGATCCAGACGCAAATATGAGTCCTCCCCAACCGACCCATGCAGGCTTGTTCCCTCTTTCTCCAAAATACGTCACAAATATGATGACTGATAAACCTGCTATATCGTAGCAACTAATTAAAAGACCTGAGCTTGTACTGGATAGGTTGAAACGTTTTTCTAGCGTTGTTATAGCCACGTATAAGAAGCCAAATGAAATCATGCCTTGCATTAGACCTTGGAAGCTTAAGAGAATAAGATAACCTTTGGGGTTGTTGAAAACTTGCGCCCAATTAGGTCTCCACGACCCCCAACCACACCGTGCATCACCTTCATTGTCTATATCGGGATCTATATCCTCCTTTCCGGGAATAAATCGAGTTCTATTGTCATCATTGAGTCCTATCTTGGTCTCCAGCAGCAGTTGATATTCCTCCTTTATTTCATCATCATGTTTTATATTATCACCGTCGTTGGTACTAGCCATTTCGTAATTATGTGTTGAAATAACAATAACAAAGCCGATCACAGGGGAATAAATTCTTTGATCCGAGGCTCGTGATACATTGTGAATCTCCTACTGATATAGGAAGCATTTTGTGACGACTAAAGATTGAAAATACCATTGATACACTGATATAAGTGTTATTACTGGTTTACTAGAAAAAGTGCTTCGGTTTTATCACACGGTAGGCCGCATACGATATTGGCATATTAGCATATTGGCATAATATTGACATATATATTGGTATATTGACATATTGGCATATTGGCATATTGGAAACATAACCAAACATGTAAAGATTAAAGATATATAACCTTTGAACCGAAGATATGTCCTCGTAGAGGTCGTGTTTTATTATGGTTGTTTTCTTTTAACATTGGCCAAAAAAAAAGGACTTAACTTCAATCGATTCCCTACGATGCCGCACCGGTATATGGAGAGCAAACCGGCCATTATTGACGACATTGACGTTTTCTGTAAGTAGCGTAAACAGGTCCATATAACATTCATTTCGAATGATTAAAAGAGTTAAATACCGGTTGAATAACCCAATAAATATGTGTGTAAACTTTACTGTTTAAAAGCACTAAATCTTAATTCGGGCAGTTATTTTAAACAATTTTAAACAATATTTTTCTATACAGTATGTTCGTAACTCGCAATATAAGAGTGCAGGCACAAAAATACAGAGATAGATTTGGAGTTTCGGTGACTTTATTTTCACCATTTGGTGCGATAAAATAATTATTATCCCATACATTATCAGTATACAAAATCAAAATGGACATTTGATATTTACTTGTTCGATGACTGTTAATTGATTAGCCTTATTAACATTTGATCTATGGGTTATCATGTATTATATAACCCATGAAAATATTCTAGCCATCTGATTGGTGGATAATACATTACACAACACAAAATATTTTGGCCTATTTCATGCTTGACGTCATTCCCGGTCATTTTTGTGTCTTTCAAAAAGTACTATTGACCGGGCGGTCAATAGTACTTTTTGAATAGACCAAAAATGCCCTCCCTCGTAGGCTCGTACGATCCCGGCATGCAAGTGCCGACATGAAGCGTCTTGAGAGACCCTGTATAAAACCTGAATGTGATCGTCATTCTACATAAAGCTTTTTTTAATTTCTACAAATCTAGAAGGCCCTACTCGCTATAAACAATAAATCGATTCCACCACCATCTGTGTGTACGAAGTCCGCTCAGTGCACAACAGCAAAAGAGGAATCGCTTCAAACGTAAACTAGTCGTCTGCATTGCAAGTTGTTTGGTTTATCGCACAGATCTTTTATCGGCTGAATTAACATTTCAGTTAATTTTAGTCATGAATCATAAATATTTGTTGTCAATTCACCTGAGGTTCAGTCAGTAGTCAAGCACGCAAAAGGGGCTTGTTTTGTTTTCCCGCACACATGAGCTCCCAGACACTTTGCCACATTTTTATTAAAAATAGGTGTTTTGTTTTTTCGATTTTTACCATATTTCGTTATCCAATTAGGCCGTGTTTGGTATCATTTTGAAGGAGAGGGTCTATTTTAATAACATCTTAATTTAAATTTATAAAAATAATTTAGCATCAGAAAGTATTTTATAACTGAAAAAACTCCGAAATTATGTACTTTACGAAGCACTTATTTACCAATAAATTTTCATTGCAGATTGATAAAAAGTAGTGCAGCAGGCACCTAATAATATGAACATTATGAAAACCCATGTTTTTGTTCTAAAATGACCGTAAGTGAGTCAAGAACATGGAGTTTGTACAATTTTCACATTACCAGACCCCCCTACTCTGCTTCCACTCTTGCACGCGCAGTCTACGTATGTGTCTCTGCGTGCACAAACACACGGCGTCCCCCATTTCCAACTGTGTACGTCTCACAGCGTTGGTATAACAGTCACGCCACTTAATTAGCATTTCAAAAGAGGCGCGTCTAGACAAACAAGTACATTGTATGCACCGTAGACTATTACAGACGAGACTGGGTCAATAAAGCTGATATATATAATATTGCAAGTAATATTCTTGGTACGATAGAGTCACTGAACATCTCCCATTTTTTGATAGTAGGAGGATATACCGTTGATCCTTACAATACAAGGCTATACTGTTTATTTTCTTCTATAAGTGGGTCAAGAACACGGACTTTGGTAAGCCTCTTTTCCAGAATGAACAGAAAACATGTACGGCTAAAATAGCATTTCAAAGCAGAAATGTGCCTGCGAACATGACTTTAGCATATCAAATAATTGAGTAATATTTTATTATTCCCCCTTCATGAAGATCCACTCAGTCACATGACGTTAAACTTGATTTAAATGTATATTTTGTTGGCATTGTATAAGGCTGACATTTGCCATATGAATTGCACGTGATTGACATCCTCTTTACCAGGGAAAACAAAATCGCGTCGTCAACAATAGACTCACTCAACGTTGGCAGCTGACTGAGGTTGAGGGCATTCTGCAACGAGGTCTAAACCTCTATCGATGACACGAGTTCAGCATCAGAGTAACTTGATGGAGTAGGACTCGGTGTAAACTAACTAAATATTTTTAAAAATAAGCTTATTTTTGTCGAGAATCGACTAGCATATTCACTAAGATCTATGTGTTCAAGTGTGAATATTTGTTCATGGGTTATATAAAACAAATATGGACCGCTCTTTATTCGTGAAATGGGGTGAAATATTGCACCGAGGTGATCTGGAGACCATAAGCCTACTATTTTCCCTCAGCCTCCGGCTTCGGGATAATAGTAGGCTTATGGTCTCCAGATCACCTCGGTGCAATATTTTACCCCATTTCTTTCATGAGCAGTCCATATTTGTATACAGGGCCACAGTTCAATTTCCATGATATTTATCATTTTGTTATCAGCTAAGATCATATATAAAATTTAGCAAGTAAACACAACAGAAATCAAAATCATGATCTGTATGATTTATTAATGTCATGAATTTAGTCAAAGCTACCACGTTGTCATTAAACTGGGTATGCAGGGATGTTTAGGGCGTTGAAAAAAGTTTGAAATTTCCTTCAAACTAAAGGTCTACATGACACAACATTCAAGCATATCATTTGCATGTAACAAACATCCATACATCCGGAAGGGAAACACAAAGAGCTTAAAATGCATTACATGTTTTTGGCTCATTTGGCTATATAGCGCCACCAACGGTTGAAATGGTATCACTCTTTACTGAACTTGCTGGACCTGATCAAACCCATAATATTTGAAAACAGTTCTATAGGTGGATATGGCACGCCGTTTGGGTCAAAATTAACATTGTTTTTGTATATCAATTTGTGTTTATATGTATCGTTTTTTGTACATTAATATTTTTTTTTACCTTATTTTGTGTATATCAATTTGTGTTTATATGTGTTGTTTTGTTTATCAGTTTGTGTTTTTATGTGTCGTTTTTTTGTATATCAATTTGAGTTTTTATGTGTCGTTTAATTAATATTGTTTCTACATACCAAAATACCAATAGAACACTATCTGCAAACACACAATGAAAACAGATGGAAAATTAGTTCAAACAAACCGCGACATGTGCACAACGGGTAACAAACACAAAAACATATACAAAACACAAACCGACAACGCGAAATGGGGCAGAAATCACGTGACGTGGTTCCGAATCAGTCCTTCGTGCTGTGAATATCGTCATCCGTCAAGGGCGCACCACACCAACAAACTTTCTCATTGAAATACGTGTAAAAGTGCCATATTTCAAGACACCTTTTCTTCCCTCCGGTTACATTTATGGCATACCTGTCACCTATGACCATTTTCAGTAACATCTCAACTCTAATTTAAGCCTTGTTTCTTGGGGGTTATTAACCTAAATTTTCCGCTACGGACTTGCACACAACGCCCTCACTTTTTCATGTTTTCTGGCATGCCTGTTCACCATTTAGGCAGGTGCTTACGCCCTGGGCACTATTTAGGTCGATAAATTAATAATATCGTATTTTATCATTGTAGGTGCAACGGATAGGTCCCATTCGTTCATTTAAATACAAACATACCATCCCCGGAGAAACAAATTGCCTGAAAACCTCACATTTACAAACCTAGTCTTCGTGCTTTTCCGGAACTACTACAGGATTACACGAACTGCGCATTGATTTGGTGCAGTGCTCCCTCAAGGGAGGGAGCACTACACTAAATCCTTACGCGTTTGGTGTATGGTTCGGAGAAATGGTACCTATATCACTTTTGATCATCGTCCCAGGGAAGCAAATCGAAGTAAATCTTGCTGATTTGTTATGAACACGATAGAATAGAACCAGCATTGCTAATGTGGTCAAATAATAAATACTGCCAACTTTTAAAACGAAGGATTCCCTCTATATAATCATGATGTGATCAATGCTAACTAGCAGGGGCGTCCCCAGACTCTTTTGAATGGGGGTGGGGGTGTAGAGTAGAGGTCCCGATTGCCGACAAGCACCCCCACCGACATTTCTTTTTACAGACTCCAAAAATCTAACTTTTGGAGGGGATCTATAATATTTTGGAATGTTTTATTGGAAAATAGATTAAATGTCAGTAATGTTTGGCCAACCTCCCCCAAGCACATAATCCCCTTCCCACCACAAACCCCTACCACCCTCATCACAAACCCTCTGCCCTTCCCATCCCCACCACAAACCCCTCCCCTTCCCATCCCCACCCCTCTCATTCACAAAATTCCTCCCCCAACACAAAACCCCTCTCCAACCACAAACACTCTACCCACCCCACCCATAGGCATACCCTCCCCCACCCCCATGCATCCACGCCACCACAACCATCCTCCCCACCCCAAACCCCCTCCCTTCCCATCTCCACCACAAACCCTCCCCTCCAATTCACAAAACTCCTCCCTCCCCACGCCATGCTACCACAACCCATTTACCATCACAATCCCCCACCCTTCCCCACCATAACCCTTCCCACACGGCGTCTTTTCCCCCTCAAAACATCGATCGAAGTTTACAAGTTTGTTTGTTGAGTGAAATATGTATTTTCCAGTAAGGGATTCCCCTCGGTGATTTCAACGATGTCCGCAATAACAAAGCGAAGGGGTATCCCCAAACAGACGATCGACAACAAAACATCCCCACCAAAATGTCACGAAAATCAACGCAAGAACAAATTACCAGTGTCAGTTGCCCCTCAGTTAATAAAGAAAGATAATAACATTCTTATTTTAACAAGGAAACGAACATAAATGATTCTACGAATCCACAAAAAGTTATTTTTCACGCAAACGCGCCATTTTGAACTATTCGGCAAAAGTTCGTAAATTTAATCTTGATACATTACGTTTTCTCAGAACCCCCCCCCCCCCCCACCTTCCCATCTCCACCACAAACCCCTCCCCTCCCATTCACAAAAACCTTCCACCACAAAACCCCTCCCCCACTACACACACCCTTCCCACCTCACCCCTGGGCCAACCAGTAGCGTAACTATACTTTTTCATTTTTTTTTTTGGGGGGGGGGGGGGGGGGGGGCAAGAAGGAGCAGTGACTTGAAATGGGGAGGGGGGATCCTAATGGGGGTGGGGGTGGGGGGCTCCATTCCACACCCACACCGATTGATTTCATTTGGGGGGCAAGCGGGGTGGGGGCGGCAAGGGTTCCAAGTGGGGGCCCCGCTAGTTACGCCACTGAGGCCAACCCTTCCCACCCCATGCATCCACGCCACCATCCCCCTTCCCCACCACAAACCCTCTCCCCTACCCCGCCACAAAACCCCTCCCCAATACAAAGCCCCTCTCCATGTAACCACAAACACTCTACCCACCCCACCCATAGGCATACCCTCCCCACCCCATGCATCCACAACCCCCTCCCCATCACAATCCTCCATCCCAAACCCATCCCCACCACAAACCCCTCCCCTCCAACTCACAAAACCCCGCCCCACCCCATGCTACCACAACCCCATTTACTATCACAATCCCCCACCCCTTCCCCACCACAACACCCTCCCCACCATAACCCCTCCCCACCACAACCCCTCCCCTCCCATTCACAAAAACCCTCCACCATAAAACAACTCCCTTCCCACCACCCCTAAGCTAACCCTTCCCTACCCCATGCATCCACGCAACCATCCCCCTTCCCCACCACAAACCCTTGCCCTCCACCACAACCCCCCACCACTAACCCCCTCCCCAACCACAAATACCCTCCCCATCACTAACCCCCTCTCAACCACAAACACTATCCCCATCACATCACAAACACCCTCCCTACCCCACACCTCACACCAAAATTCACATGGTTGCACCACCCATCTGGTCTACCGCTACTCCACCTCGCCATTCTGGTTCACAAACATAGGCTTATTCAACTCAAAAGTTCGAGAACTAAAATATTTTCCCCACATAAATTCTCTAGTCACGTGGATTTTGACCTCTTTGGTAAGTAAGTTTGTGTCGATCGTTTTGTGTCGATCGTTTTGTGTGGATATCATTCTGTGTTTATATCATTTCGTGTTTGTATACACTACTGTGCCGGTCGTTTTGCGGTGTCTATACGATTTTGTGTTTGTTTAAACTAATTTACCAGTCGTTTTGCGTTTATCAAAAATCGACACGTCAAAACACAAATTGATATACAAAAAACGACACGTCAAAACACAAATTGCTATACAAAACTACACATATAAACACAAAAGGATATATAAAAAATAGGTAAAACACATATTAATGTACAAAAAACGATACATATAAACACAAATTGATATACAAAAAAAACATGTATAAAACACAAATTGATATTAAATAAAACCACATGTAAAACACAAATTGATATACAAAAAAAAACCTGTGTAAAACACAAATTGATATACAAAAACAATGTTAATTTTGACCCAAACGGCGTGCCATAGGTGGAACTAGATGGATCTTGTTGGCCAGACATTTACCAAGTTTGGTAAAATAGTCATTAAATGTCGTAGTAATCCCATGTGGATAATTGTGTCGCTGTGAATGATGGATCCGCGAACGTGTCGAGTTCGCGTTTTCTTGCCAATGATTGGGTTCAGGAATTACTTCCATGTTTTTGAGAGATCGTGTTTAGTCAGTGTTATATGTTTTCTTTGCGAGCCGAATCATATGTGGGAGTTTGTTTTTGTATGTTTTATATACGATTGAAGGTTTTTCTTTTTTAGGTATATTTGGTATAGTTTATGCTTGATTGATCTAACAATTCAAATAATACTGTAATCCATGGTTACTTTCACAGTGGCATATCTTTTATAACGTTAGCTTCTAAAGCATGTTCTTCGCGCAATTTTACAAACAAGTATCGGGGCTATGGCTGATAAGAACAATCCACATATTCCAAATCCTCTAGAATTTGGATGGTGCAAAGAGAACAATGAACTGAGGCCAATCCTGATGACTAAACCCGCAACACCACCTGCCAAACTAGGATGCAAACGAGGAAGCCCTTGTGTTATAACGGGAGAGTGTGCACTACTTTGCAGATGTGGAGCCAAGCCGGACACCTGCCATTTAGCATTTCTCAATCAATAGTCAGAAATTGAGTGAGCCAGACACCTAACCATTACTTAGGAAATATTGAGTTACGTTTCATGTCCAAATAATACCCTTAAGTAGAGAATAGAAATTATAAACGGCATATTCCTAGATTTTTGACCAAATTTCAGGATTGCGGACCATAAAATCGGCTAATGCCCTTATAACCCTAACCCTACTACATCATACCAAATCATACAGCCAGAAATTATCTCCACGCACGAGCTGCTGCATTGCCTCGATGACAGAATTGGTGCGGATGGTCCCGCGATTGAATCCCGGGGGTTGCTGGGTGATTTTTGGGTCCAACAAATTGTACTTTTTCCCCCTCCCCCCGATACGCACAAAAACATGCCGCGGGAGTTTGGGTTAATGTGAGCCGAAATTGCTTTATATTATCAGTTCTCAACATTACAGAGCATCATATTTGGGACAAGTAATGAGAAAGAAATTTGAATTATATAAAAAAGATCACAAGAAAATGCTTTATAGGTGAATTTCATTTAAAAGCATAATTCGGGTAGTATCCCTTTAATTTGACCATTTCCCCCATGCTTTACAAACTTATCAGATCTAGAATCAGCACAACATTTTGTTTCAAAAATAATAATTTGATTTTGTGGTACTAGTATTCATTCCATCAAAGAAAAGAGTAATTATATTAAAGGCATATTCCTAAATTGTTGACCAAATTTCAGGATCGCAGACCATAAAATCGGGTAACGCCCCTTCATTGTGAGCCAAAATTGCATTATATCAGTTTTCAACATTACAGAGCATCATATTTAAGACAAGTGATGAGAAAGAGATGTGAAACATAAAAAGAATAACAAGAAAATGCTTTATACATGTAGGTGAATTTCTTCTTTTTTTAAATCATAATTTGGGTAGTATCCCTTTAATTTGACCATTTCTCCCTCTCATATGGTTTACAAAATTATCAGATTTGGAATCAGCAAAAAAATTCAGTTCAGAAAAATGTTTTTGATTTTGTGGTATATTATTCCATCAAAGAAAAGAGTAATTATTAAAGGCATATTCTTAGATTTTTGACCACATTTCAGGATTGCGGACCATAAAATCAGGTAATACCCCTTTAAATTGAGCCGAAATTGCTTTATATCAGTTTTCAACATTACAGTGCATCATATTTGGGACAAGTAATGAGAAAGAAATGTGAAATATTAAAAGAATCACAAGAAAATGCGTTAGGTGAATTTCATTTAAAAAAACCCCAAAAATACCGGTAGTATCCCTTTAATTTGACCATTTTTCCTTCGCAAATGGTTAATAAACTTATCAGATCTGGAATCAGCACAAAATTTCAGTTCAGAAAAATGTTTTTGATTTTGTGGTATATCATTCCATCAAAGAATAGAGTAATTATTAAAGGCATATTCCTAGATTTTTGACCACATTTCACGATTGCGGACCATAACATCGGGTAATACCCCTTTAATGTGAGCCGAAATTGCCTTATATCAGTTCTCAACATTACAGAGCATCATATTTGGGAAAAGTAATGAGAAATAACTGTGAAATATTAAAAGAATCACAATAAAATGCTTTATAGGTGAATTTCATTAAAAAAACCATAATTCGGGTAGTATCTCTTTAATTTGACGACTTTCCTCACATGTTCGGATTTTACACTCACCAGATTTGAAATCAGCACAAAATTTCAGTCTAGAAACACTGTTCAAATTTTGTGGTGTATTTCATGCAATGTTCAACTATTTCTAGAGCCTTTTCAAGCGAGTGGATCCCAGACTACTAAGAAACTCAAATTTACGAAACTCAAAATAGGACCAAAAAGATAATGAAATATTCTCACTCGGCGAGACAAAATGATTCAAACAATTCTGGGCCAGTCCATGTACACATGTAACGTCCCATACCATGTCCTCACATCGGCTTGCCAAATACTGGTGGGTACACTCACATGCCCAGTACATGTCGCTGCATGTACTGGTCCAGTACTGGGCTTGTGCTGGGCTGGCAAATGCACCGGCATGCACCAGCCCAGTACTTGCCGGAGTTTGCTGTGTACACCAATGTGTACATATGCTATACGAAAAGAAAGTAGTCACAATCCTACAATTACCGACTCTAATGAAAGATTAGTTGTACTCCCCGAACTAATTATTTTTACTAAAATTTCTTAGTACAGCATATGTTTTCAGTGTAGATGAGCTCATTCTGTATTATTGACGGACCCCAAGAGGCAATACATTTCAGCATAATTCGGCGACTCCAATTTCACTTTTGGACTTTGCTAGCTCACGCTGCAGGGGCGGCCATGGCCACCCCACTTTTTTCTTTTTTGGAAAGAAAGAAAAAAAGAAGAAGGTGAAAAAAAAGAGAAGAAACTTGGGAAAGTGGAATAAAATATTGGTCAAAAGTACACACCAAATCGCACCAATACCAATTTTGAGGAGGGCACTGCAACGACCGTGCAATTTTTTTTTTGACCGTGTAATTTTTTTTGACCCCCCACACTTACGTGAAATTCACGAGGTGACTGCAAAAAAATTGGGGCTACCTTCAACATTTTTCAACATAAATGGCCACCCCACTTTTTGGTCCTTGCTACGCCCCTGGCTAGCTTCATGTTTAGGCCAGGTCTAAACTTTATAGACCGGTTCTAGGTTGCTTTGTGCATACCGACCTTAGGGGTTAGAATCATCCAATATACTGTACCCTTAAGGTAATCTAACAGGCTATTTGATGGATTGACCCTAACCTTAGGTTTATTTAATGGAGTGACCCTTAACCTTACCTATCCCTCGATCTATCACTACCAAGAATTGGCGTGTAAATGTGTTGCATGCGTGTACAAGTGCAGTCTGGTGATTGACAAACAAGCCTTTCAGTGACAGCAGGGGGAGGGGGACAGTCAAACATCATGATGTATAAGCATTTGTTTGTATTTAAGAAATATACAAATCTGACATTTTCCAGCAAAATGTCACTATCGTGGATGTCAATGGACTGACCCTCTTTCTACAGTACAGCTCACAATAGAGTGCACCACGCAACTGCGATGATAGTCCATTGACTTTGAGTTGATAGTCCATTGACAACGCAATGACATCGCATTGACAATGCACTGACAGCGCGATGATAGTTCGTTGACATTATCGTCATAGCACCAATTGTCGTGTAGGGACTCCGTTGATCTTGCGAAATCAGCGCGCTGATTTCACACTGTCAATGCACTGACAACGGGATGTAATTGGGTTGATATTCCGATGAAAGTATGTTGACCTCCGTTGATATCGGTTACTCTAATGCGATCTGTACTGTATTTCATTTTTCTCATTTTAAGGTCGGTACTTTACAAGAATCGCATGGAAAAACAGAGGATAACATGGCAAATGGTGCAGTCTTGGCACCAATGGAAAGACAAGATGACTTTTAGTTACTATACCCTAAACCCAGAAGATTTGTTAGGAATAAAGATAACAGGGGGGAAGATGGGACAAATAATGACAGAAAAGAAATTGTAGGCTCGCAACCTGGCTGCCAAGCGGGGTGCCTTGTAGGTGGTCGTGCATCATGCTAGAGGTTTTTTAAGATTTAAATGTTACCCAATTTGTCAAAATATTACTATTTTCTGCTTGAAATGAATAAAATTGCTTGAATAGATTGCTTTAAAATTACTTTCACACTAGAAACATATATACTCAAATTAACATTTACCAATTTTTGTCTTGACATAAACTACAGTAGGCCTATGTCAGTAATTTGTCAGTCAAAAAAAAAAGAAAAAAAAAAAGGAAAATTGACCGACCGACCGATATTAAGATGTTTAGCTCTTGAAGGCAACACAACAACTTTTTTTTTTGCCTTATGAAAACGGTTTAGACTGCAGTATTACTTTCACCATGCTTACAAGCTATATAAGGGGGAGCAGAGAACTGGCTAAGGTCATCTTATAAATGTATGGGGAAAGGTTCAAGGCACCCTGGGTAAAGAACCACTATTGTGGATCTCCTGGATCTCTTCACAACGCAATGCTAGCTTCCCAGGAGTAGGACAGAACATCATGGTTAGGCTTAAAAAAAATAAAAAAAAAGGTTTGATTGGCGTAACCCGACCGACCCTATTTTTACCGCCGACCCTAAAATTTTTTTAACATTTAAAAAAAAAAAAAACCCAAAAAACCCCCCAAAAAACCCCCATTTTGTGTGTAAGAAAAAGAAAAAAACACAGTGAAATTGTGTATTTGTGCCATTTGTTTATATATGGTACATGTGTGCTGGTATATAAAATTTCATAGACGTTTTATAGATTTAAAAATTTAAAAAAATAAAAAAAATCCGACCTACCTACCCTATTTTTTTTCTATGTTACGCCAATCAAACTTCTTCTTTTTTAGGCCTTATGCTTCATACTCGATGGTATCCACAACCCTCATGATGTGAGTGAGTGAGTTAACACTTTCCATGCAGCAGGCGTCTGCAGAAAACATTTCAAAATTTCACAAAATGTTTCAAAAATGTCAAAATTATTGAATATTTAGAATCACCATGTGCATGATGAGAAATGCATTGAAATAAGTACAAATATGCCCAGTAATTGGGCCAGTAAAGCTAGACTTTGAAAGTTGGGAAAGGTTTCTGAAAAATCTGTTCTTTCAAACTAATAGCCGCGTGGAAGTGTTAAGGTCTAGGCCTGATACACAATTATTCACTTTTGGGGTGGGGGGTGGGGGAGGGGTGGGGGGAGGAGCAAGGGAAAAGTGGTGGCACCAGCATACAAAATGTTGGGGGCACGAACCAAATTGGGTGGGGCAAAATGTTCCATCCATTTCTATCTTCGAACTGATATGTGACAATCCAAAACACATGTTGAATATTCCTATATATTACTTA